>JAVJAQ010003361.1:169638-537055 GCA_032362365.1 Zygogramma bicolorata | reverse complement strand
ATTATATAGGGGGTCTTCCATTTGAAAAATAGCTGCTACTTTATAGTAAAAGCGGCAACGCCGCATCATCTAGAATATTTTAGGTGTGTAGGTCATATTAATTCATGCGTACTGTGAAATTTTCAAGTTGAACCGTCGCACGGTTTTTCAGAAACGGTTATTCAACCCTCATCATGAAAAGCCCTGTATATAATCTCAAGAAATGCTGAAATGATGAACGACGAACCACAATTTATGAACTACTCTTTAGAAAAAAGAATGCAAAATTCATCTTTATATTCTTCCTTACAGATGGGTTTCAGGTGTGCTCTACAAAGGTGTCAGAAGAGGGTTGGTAGTGCTCGATTTGTTCAAGACTTTGGATGATGACAAGTCACATGAATTAGGAGATAAATTGCAGAAATATTGGGATTATGAGATACATAATGCCAAATCGAAAGGTACGAATCCCAGTCTGCTGAGAGCACTGTTAAGAACATTTTTGTACAGTTATATGATGTGGGGGACATTTTTCTTTATCGATTTGATATTTATCAGGTGAGTTGATTAGCAGTAAGTTGGAAGAAAAAATAAAATTCTAGTCATTTTTTCAAACAGTTACTTTTATAGTAACTATATTTCATTCCCATTTTTCCATTCGATGTTTCATCGGTCAGACGCAAAAGGTTGTGGTTACAAATCTCACCAAAAAAAATTAATTGTTTTTGAATTATTTGTCAACTGTTTTTCCTTGAATATCATGATTAGTTCCAGCTCTTTTCCATTTCCCTTATCTTAGTCAAATTACCCTGACAAGTCTGGAGTTTTGAAATATCATGGATTTTTCTGCAGTAAGTGGTAAGTTTTGATCTTCAATCTGTCACATTATTATGCCTGTGTATAACTGGTTATTGGATAGAGATGAGAACTCTAGATTGCTTCGAATGAACTGAAAACAATCTAGCATACTTTTTGATTCATCAGAGAAAATCGATATGTCATTCTATTTATGACACTGTATCATATCAGAATTGAGAACAGGCAGTATAACAATTCAAAGCTTTTAGATATTCAAGGGTGGGGAAACCAAAAACATGAATATCAATCCTCAAATTACATTCGAGCAATATTTACTAGATTGGAGTATTAAAGCTTGATAACTACTGCTATTTTACATTCCAGAACTTCATACTCGCAATGGTACCTTTGGATAAATCATCATTGAGGCAAAAGAAGGGAAAAATGAAGTGTATGGCAATGACACAAATTTGTCTAAGAATTTGAAATCTATTTCATAAAATTCGGCGTTTCATTGGCCATATTTTTGATTATTTTCTCCGTTGATCATCTGACGAACGTCACCCTCAGAAGTCAAAACTTGTGCGAGCAATGGATTAACGAGGCCTTAACTTTTAGCGGGTGAATCCCAGCACGGTGTCTATCCCCGATATATATATATATATATATATATATATATATATATATATATATATATATATATATATATATATATATATATATATATATATATATATATATATATATATATCTATATATTGCCTATGTTCAATAGTTTTTGAGGTAACAATGGTGAGAGCTGAATTTGAAATTCGCGGAATTCCTAGAAATAGTCAACAATTAGATATCAGTGGTAGAAGTCCATTGTATCTCAAAGTGGAGTGTAAGATTTACGATGCAGAAAAACTCCAAGTCGTCTCCACAATTTAATATTCAAAAGATGTCAGGACGGTGCGAATTCCTTCCTCAATGTAGCCGATAAAGGGAAGTTCAGAAGGATAGAGTCAAATATCGGATTATTATTCTGTCCTTCACAACATCACTTCAATGTGTATATCCTTTCTCTCTCTATTGTATTCCACATCGTGTTGTATGGAAAACTGTCATAAGGGCAAAATCAAAATAATTTCAATATGTGTTAATTTATAAATAATAATATAGAAACAAACAATTCAAATATTCTTGCATATTTTCGAAACGACCAAAAAAATGCAACAAAACAATTTTTCAGCCATGAAACTCAGTTTTGAAATCCAGGTTGAAGACCATTTCCACACATTGGCTTAACGTGCTCCAAGTAAAGCGATTTATGACAGTTTTCACAAAAATATAGCGTTTTTCGATTTTGGCAATAGGCGCAGCGTCCACGTTTGTTTCTCGTCGGGGTTGGCAGAGTTGGGTTATGAAGAGTACCACTCAATTTTTTTTCCAGATGTCTTATTCTTTTTTTTTATGGGGATCATCTGCTCTAGCATTCATATAATCCTTCAATAACGCCAAACCAAGTTCTTTCAAAAACAAGCGTTTTTTTCTCCTCACTTTAGTCTCGACATTATTGCTTTTATGGACAACATAGGCATTTATTCCCGTGATATTCAGGAAGTTATAAAATAGGATCATGGACCATCTTTTCGTATTCCTTCTAGTATTTTTAGCACCAGCTTTCATATTTTTCACCTCGAGAATGGATATACCGAAGGATGTTCTTACCTTGAGAAATGGGTTGGCTTGCAGAATCTTTTACAAATATGGTCGGGTGGTGTCTGTGAAACCACTATCGCTCCTATTGTGCTTGATTTCTCAAATAAATTGGTACTTTCTCAACAGTAGCTCTAGAACTGGTTGATTGAAAAGTACAGACATGCGCCACCGATCAGTCACCAATCGGATGAATCCGAGTAGAAAACGAGATCCGATTGTCTCACATACCCACGCATTTCTCGGAATTTCTAAAAATTTCAACATTGTGTCTGTACTAAACACACTACTGGGTAAAGCAACATCAAGATGGAGACAAGAGATCTGATGAAACAATGAAGTGAAGGCAAAATTCTCTCTTTGTAGGACCGTCCAGCCAATTGTTCTATCTAAATTGATATCATTATTCATTTCATCCGATGGAAATGAAAAAAACACTGAAATGTATTTATGGAGTACTCTTCTGGTAGGATTGTCTACTTTGTCAATATTCTTCATACACCATGCCAATTTTGGATTTTCTCTGATAGGAATGAGGATAAGAATTGCGATATCTTCTTTAATCTACAGAAAGGTAAGACATTTCCATGCTACATTTGATTGATATAACTTTCCAACGAAAACCTTCATCCATAAATATTTTCCAGAAGGAAGAAAGGATCAAAAATCACCGAAACCTATCACTTAGAAATTGCATTGACCATATTTTCACAAATTTTGACATCGTTCGAAGAATATTCTCCAGAAATTTGTAATGATTGTTCCGAGTTGAATTGGAATGATAATGAAGGTCTTAATTTTTTTTCACAAATTTGGAATTTCAAAAACAATTATTGGGCGAACTCCAACGCAGAAAATTGATATGCGACAATATCACGTATCTGCCTGTCTTTCCAGTAAGACGGAATCGAATTTCATTTGAGATGTTTCCATTTTTAAGAGAACTAATTAGCCCATCTTGATCACGAACTTTCCATTAGCTGGTAAATTTTGGTACATAAAGGAAGAGTCTCGAAGTTTCCGTTTCAACCAGCTGACTAACTTACTCACTAACTGTTTTATGTGAAACTCAATGTAATGATGAACCCTTACATGTAGGTGGCAACAAAGGAAATGAAATTCTTCATCTGATCTAGTCTGATATATTCATCGTCATTTAACGATTATTTGCATATAGTTGATTATCTTTTTTCAGATAACAAGATTGGACCAAAAATCTCTTGGTATAACTGCTGCTGGACAAGTCGTTAATTTGCTTTCTAATGATGTTAATCGTTTCGATCTAGTGATTTTAGCACTCCATACTCTTTGGATAATGCCTATCCAGGTGATGATTATCAGTTATTTTTTGTGGCAACAAGTCGGCATTTCGTGTTTGGCTGGAATCTTTGCTATGATCATTATTAGTCTACCCATCCAAGGTGAGCAAAATATACAATATCAGTTCGTATTCATATAATACAATTCATTCCTGAAATATGTTTTCATTGTTCCAAACAAAATTGCGTCTCGATACAACAGGAATATTCTCAGATTGTTTTTGTTATCACAAATCATTTTTGGATTGATTTTTTGGAAATATTCTAAAATTATCCTATCGTATCATACTTACATCTCTATCCTTGGGTGAAATATCAATTCGAAGATGGGAGCTTCCGGTTTTCAAATGAGAACCGACCAGTTTATAAATCATCAGATGATCCTCAGCTATTACTGAGAGTGCTTGAGCGAGAAATTTGATCAACTGGTAATCACTTTGATGATAGCTGAGTTTCTAAACAGCAACTGCCTCTGAAACTTCACTTCAGCATCCCATATTTACAGTTGTGTATCTCGCTTTCGAGTTATGTTTTACTCCTTATGAGTAACAATCAATATTACTGTACATATTAGTGGGCAAACTTTCGAAACTCAACTACCAGAAAGATTTTGAATGGTATGTATAAGAATAATGATATGAAATGAAAACAGAACTAGGCATACTTTGAGAAATCTTATTTTTACTGTTTTTTTTCATGTGCAAAATTCAATATATCTTATTGAGAAAATTCATCATTGACATTTTTCAAAAAATTTGAAATCTGTCATAACATTTATTTATTGTATTATAACAAAGTTGAATAACATCATAAGAATCCTTTTCATATGTGAGCTAATGGAAATGAAACACTAATATTATATTCCACATCAGTAATTCGAAAAACGCACCCTTTTCGAGACATAAATATAAGATATAAAGTCAGAATAATAACAGAATTTCCTTTTTTCTTCAAATCATATCTCCACTTCCAACAAATATTTTTCCCCTCACGCTCATGTGCGAAATAATATCTGAGAGTTGAACTTGAATTCTTTTTTTTTCATTCAAGCCCCTTCCAAGTCACCTCATGAATTTTGCAATTTTTCAGGTTACTTGGGAAAGCTGACAGGAAATTTACGGTTGAGGATAGCCCTCAAAACAGATAAAAGAGTGAAATTGATGAGCGAAATCATATCGAGCATCCAGGTAATAAAAATGTATGCATGGGAGAAGCCATTCGAGAAACTGATCCGTATAGCAAGAGTCAAAGAAATCAAAGACGTTTCCTATACTTCCTATATAAGAGGATTTTTTTCAAGTTGTCATATATTCATGGAAAAGTCTACATTATTCCTGACTGTGATTTCCTATGTTTTGTTAGGTATGCAAAGATATTCATTGAAGTATTACCTCCAAGTTTTATTTCCGTGATCATCGAAAGTAATCATTCAGTTATTTCATTGTTAGTTTCAGTCGAAATCAACAGAGAATCCTCAGGAAAATGGATTACCTGCTTGAAAAAATAGAATCATATTTTGAAAGGATTATCGAATACATGAACGATAGCTCCTTCAGGATTTGGCATGATTAAAATATATGTTGTAGAAACAGTGAGATTTGACTTTACACGGTACAAAAGAAGACACAGAGAATTATAAATCAATTTCTTACTCACCTATTCTCTCGAGAGTTCATCAGAAATACCTGAGAATGATTTGGATGAAACTGTATGATGATGGAAAATCTTCAGCAATAATAACATTTTTCCAAATAACCTCGTTGATGAATAATACATGCCGGATGCGGAAGAGAGTTACCGTACTTCAGACCTAAGCGTGAAGTCACATTATCTTTTTTTGAAAATCTCTTCAAAATTGGAGCTGAACAACAAATTCAGGATAGCTTCATATATTCAAATGTCACAAAAAGATTCTATTTTACTTTTTTGACAAGATCGCTAATAGACTAGTCAATCGTGATAGGTATTTGACTCGGAGGCTGTTTTTTTGTATGATCTGAAATAACTTTCAACTTGAGCAACCAATCCCTAAAATTGCCGAATAGAAAATTGAAAACCATTTCAAAGACGGTATACACGCTACTCCTTTCCTTCTAAAATTTTCACAAGGGTATCTTTCACCCATGGGGGGTTGGAGGAGCATTATAGAATAATTTCATTCAGAATGTGTGTTTTCTCATAGAAAAATTGACCTGTTTCAGGATTCTTCATTTGCATTCGATATTAAACTAAAAATGCAGTTGAACTGCGACTTCTGTCGACGTTTCGGCTCCCATTTCGAAGCCATTATCAAGACATCTAAGAGGTCTTAGTCTCCGTAACCCCCAACTCTCATCTTGACAAAGTGAAAACTGTTGTCCACAATTTTTTAATATTATCCCATAAGCATCGCGAAATATATCAAAATGCATTTTGATGATTCTACATTTGTAGGGAACACAATTACTGCGAACGTAGTTTTTTCTGTCGCCCAACTTTTCAACATCCTACAATTAGCTCTGGCCATTCTCTACCCCATGGCTATCAGCTTAGGTTCTGAGGCTATGATTTCGATAGATCGAGTGAAGGAATTTCTGATGTTGGAAGAAAGGCAATCTGTTGAAATTGAACATCTCAAAGAACGTGGCATACAACTCACCAATATGACTGCGTCTTGGACGGGTACTGAGGATACTTTGAAACAAATTTCACTTCAGATCCCGCCAGGTACATTATGTGCGGTTGTGGGTCCTGTTGGTGCTGGAAAGAGTTCGTTACTACAGGTATGCGCCAAATAGCAAGAAAATAATCGGATGTACCATAATATTACTGAGAGTATTTCTATTTTCTGACAGTCATTTTGTACCAAGCATATGAAGATGTTCATGCCCTGAGTATGACACTTTTTACAAAGCCGAGGGATTGTGAGTCGCCCAAGGTTACCCGCGCCGGCCATAAAGACGCAAAAAATGTTGATTTGTATTTGTATTCTCCGGTATCTTCATCATACAAAATATGAAAAACATGTAGGAGGTTGTTTGATCGAACTTCATGAAGGCTACAACATGCGCTAACTTCTATATTTTGAATACGACGTTTCGTTTGCTCAAGGCCACCCTCAGCAATTTATGTCAAATACGAGCTTGTATTGTCCAATATAAATTCTCATGCTTTTTTCGATTCTGTATTCATCTTTCCATAGCACTTCATCTTTTCTTCAACGTTTTTGTATTTGCTAATATCGCTATTTGCAAATGAGGTGAACCAAATTATTACTGTATCAGTATACTGGCTACATTTGTGTGAAATTGAACTCAGCCAAATTTATGATTTCCATAGAAATGTAGCTGATGCACTGATACGATGGTAATTCGATTAATCTTCTTTGTAAATAGTGATTATTTATAAAAACTCCAAGAAAATATTAGGTGCTATGAATCGATGAATACGGAATTGAAAAAAGTCTCAGAATTTGCATTGAAAAATAAAGCTCCGTTTTTCAATTCTCGGATAGTTCAAAATCAGCTCACGGTAGCTTGTACTTCTCAACATAAATTCTTTGTTCTATAGAAAAAAAATGTCCAAATCAACCATCAGTATATCTTTCACCATTACCGATATAGCAACAGTGTACAATTAAATTTTCGATTACTGGATCTTAATCTTGTTGCTTGAACTTTTTTAACTGTTGCATGAACTATACCAAAATCTGTCAACAGACTAAATGATTGGAATAAAATATCAATTTATTATGATTTATCAAAATCATAATATGATAGTAATGAGATTAATAGTTATCGAGATGGAATAATACCATTCTGTTGAAGTGAAATATTCAGGAAATGAATACTTAGGAATATTATTTTTTTTGAAGTATTTTTCGGCTTCTTTTCCGAATCGTGAGTGATTCGGATGAAAAGCAACAGATACTTCCACAACTGAAGAAACGAAAAAAGAATGTGATTTGTTTCACTTTACACTCTAATATTTATTTCTATTAATGGAAATATAGATAGTTTTACTAAAAACAGAACTATCATTATAGCAAAAAGTTTTATGATTGATGTGAAAATGATAATTATTCGATTTTAGGTTTTATTAGGTGAACTTCCGATTAAATCGGGGAAAATATCCTTCGGTGGAGAAATATCATATTCCTCGCAGAAGCCGTGGTTGTTTCAGTCAACAGTACGAAACAATATCCTGTTCGGACAACCTTACAATAAATTCTGGTACGGTAAAGTTGTACAAGTTTGTGCCCTTCAGAAGGACTTCGAGCAATTTCCCCAAGGAGATCAAACAATCGTTGGAGAAAGAGGTGTATCCTTGAGTGGCGGACAGAGGGCGCGAATCAATCTTGCCAGAGCCATCTATCGAGAAGCTGATATTTATCTCTTTGATGATCCACTTTCAGCAGTTGACACTCATGTTGGAAAGCATCTCTTCGACGAGTGTATCCATAAACATCTGAAAGGCAAAACAAGAATTTTAGTAACACATCAGTTACAGTACCTGAGGAAGGCAAATTTTGTCGTTGTTATTAACAATGTGAGTATTGTATTCAATCGTTTCTTCAGTTCAGATGTTGGTTCTAGAAAGGGGAACACTTCATATATTGTAAACCAAATTTTTCATCGATTAAATCTAGTAACAAATGTCGAGGACTCTCTGAGAATTCCATCCTCTTGAATGAGAATATAATGTTTTCTAGTTTGCACCGGTACGATAGAAAATAATTAGTGAGAAGAGTTTGTCTTCACTGTCCAATCAATAAAAGTATACTTTTTTGTCTGAACACATTTAAACCTCATTGTCATAAATACAAGTTGGCAGAAGGAGAAATAAGTAATGAGGTATAAACATAAGCGAATTATATGATCTCTGGAAAATAGATTGAGTAAAAGAGATCCTTTGAAGATAATTTCAGTCAGGATTGGCTATGACCGATATTATTCACAAAGTTGTCGCCATTTAGGAGTTTCAGGATGAAATCACTTGTAACGTTTGTATTCGAATAATCTCCGAGGCTGAAGTACACCTTCCCTACAAGAAATGTTTCAACTCTTCTTTTGAAAATTTTGGTCGAGTTATTTTTTTCCAATTTGATTCAGAAGACGGTATCGAATAGTTTATTAGGTAAGGACAGGGCACTCTCAAGTCATTACTTTGGTTGGTACACCTCCAACTAGGTCATAACAAGCACTATTTTCATTTCTCCACTTCAGGTACACCATTAGCGAATTTATTCAACAGGGGGTAAACTCATTATCATGCCATATTAGATTAGTGTCTTCAGCGAGAATAAAATTTTCCCCAATTTGTTAATTAACGGGGTCATTGAATAAAAATGATGTTCATAGGTGAGTTGTGTAAATCAACCATCAGAGCACTGCGGAAAATCATTTGATCCTATCCATGTCCTTAGAATCCTCCATTTTGTAATAATTTCCTTCACAGGGTCATATCGAGGCACAAGGAACTTTTGAAGAACTCCTGAGTAGTGAACTGGACTTTACCAGATTGCTGGTAACTGCTGATGAGTTCATGACAGGCGAAAAACTGGAGGAACATGAAGAATTTGATGAACTCGTTGGTAGTGCGTTGGGTTCTAGAAAACCGTCAATTCTTTCAGTTACAAATGTAAGGTATTTTCAGCTTATAAGCTCGATTAGTAACAATACCATGATCATCATCAGAAATATATATGGTCTTAGAGCAAAAGGGAGAACTTTCTCCAAAAATTTTTGAATATGATAAACACAAGCTGATTTGTTCTTCATTTCCAGAGTATCTACTCCGATCATGTAGAGATACCATACGAGGCGCCTGTTAACGAAGAGGATACAGGAATCGATAGTGATGTTTCTCCCTTCTTCCGATATTTCAAGGCTACGAGAAATTGGTGTTTGCTCCTTACACTTCTATTGATACTGATTCTGGCTCAGGCAGTATCAACAGCAACAGATTACTGGATTGCATTTTGGTAAGAACTCTTTCTCAACAATTATGTTTTTTCCTACCTCACGTTCAGAAAGAATTATGGAATAATGGAATCCATACAAGTGTGGAAGGGCAGTATTGAATTGGAATGACCGATGACATCTTTATTCGAGAGAGATAATTCAGTTTCCAAAATGATACCCACTAATAACTAATAACGGCGACAGGTGTTTATCCTTTCGAAATCTTACCTAATCATGATTTCTCCACGGAAACGTTTGTATACTGTTCCTTATTTCAATAGTTTCCAACGAGATTCGTTGAATGTTGACAAATATAATAGCTCAGGTAGTAATTAATGTTTACTGTGGAGGGCGTGCTTGGCGTCCCCAAAATGGCTCACTCCTTTTATTTCTGTTTCAGGAAAAAAGAATGAATGAGTTCAATAATTGATAATTTGAGTACTTTGAACCTCGAAAAACTTTGACTTTGTGAATCAGTATGAGTGTGAATTGCAGGAAACAAAGTCAAACAATCTACAAACATTGATGAATATCGATATTTTCTTTATGATTCTCTCGAAATTGTTGCTTCTGAATGACCAACCTAAAAATTTTTGTGATGAACAGTGCTATTAATACTTATCTTCTATTATCGGGGCAGAGCAAGGAACTGTTAGAAACCAATATAATTTTTGTGATGAACAGTGCTATTAATACTAATCTTCTATTTTCAGGACAGAGCAAGAAACTGTTAGAAATTTGAGTCAATCCGTTATTTTCGATTCACGTCATACATCATTCAATCCACAATTCAAAATCCACAATAACAATTCTCAGGACATCTCCCTTTACACCTACATCCAGTCAACATCTTCAAATGAATCCACTAAGAACCAGAGATTCAGCCTGCAGGACGTAGTGGATGAAGTAGAACTGAACGGTACTATCTACAATCTCTGGAAAACAACATACGCAATGTATCTCTATGGAGCTCTAGTTTTGGCTACACTGGTGTTCACTACCGCTAGATCGTTGCTATTTTACAAAGTGTGCATGCTGTCTTCCAAAAATTTGCATTCGGCGATGTTCCATTCCCTTCTTCGAGCACCAATGAGGTTTTTCGATATGAACCCCAGTGGAAGAATTCTGAACAGATTTTCGAAGGACATGGGTGCTATCGATGAAATTCTTCCAAGAGTTCTAATGGATGCATTACAGGTGTGTCGATTTTTTTATGAGTCTATCCGAATGAGGTTATTATGTTGGCAAAAGCAGTTGGCTCATTGATCACATTTTTTTGCTTCAGTTATATTCGGGTATATTGATATTAGCGTAGAGCAATTATATGAATTTGGAAGCTTTCAAACTCTCAGAAAATATTTGGCTGAGTTAGACTGTACTGGTGGCAATTATATGAATATATGAACGGGTGGCAATTATATGAATTTGGCAGCTTTCAAACTCTCAGAAAATATTTGGCATCTTTGAGCTTCACCTAGCCCTGAGCTCTGATTGATTTTGTTCAAAACTCACTCTCGCAAATGGCCCAAGGTGGGCTCGATTCAATAAAACGATGTTTTGTTCATTTCAGATTACGATGATCATATCTGGCATTCTTGTCAATGTTGGATTGTCCAATCCGTACATAATCATAGCAATGGTACTGGTTGGAACGTTATTTTGGATTTTACGTGGATGGTATATTTCTTCGTCAAGAATGATCAAACTTATAGAAGGAGCAAGTGAGTGGCATTCTTTTCACATAGGTATTCCGAGACAGTCGCAGTTACTGATGGCTTAACAATTTCAGCAAAGTCGCCAGTATTCTCACACGTTACATCGACTTTAAGTGGCATACCAACGATAAGAGCTTCCAAAGCAGAACGAATGCTCATTGACGAGTTCGACGAACATCAGGTATGTTATTTCGATTCTACTATAGTGGTTCAGATTGATCTGTTGATTTGAAGGCCCATCCAGACTAAAATTGAAATTCTGGTTCTGTTCGCGAAGTGTTTGAGAGACACGCGAGCTACGCGTCCACATCAACTATTGAGGAGGGATCCCGAACAGTTTTGGAAATTCCAAGCGTGCAGTTCCTCGATGTTCGCCTCCTGAGCAAACTTTGTGAAGTTTGCGTACTAAGTTTCCGCCCAAACTAAGTTCGCGCACTGTTTTCGATCTGTTCGTTAACTGTTCGAGAACAGTTCGCGCGCTTGGTCTGGACGCAGATCAATAATAGTATATTACTTTATGAGGCGGAGAAGCATGACTTTTCTTGACGCGCCGAACGAAGTGAGGCGCGTAATAGAGGGCAAGTCAAGAAAAGTCGCTTCTTTGCCGAATAAAGTATACTTTCTTCTAAAGTATTTTTTCTTCAAACGTAGCAATTTTCAACCATAAATAGTACAATTCATACGCTATTTTTACTCGAAATTAACTGTGGCAACTATCAAAGTCGTCTAGATGTTAGAAATTAAAATAATTAAGTCGTCGGTGGGATTTGCATCTCCCTGGTTACAGTTGTTTGACAGTTATTTTATGTTATTAAAGACAGCTTATTGTTGTTGCAACCGCAAGCGCAAATTTAATGCGACAATGGAAAACCCAAACGAAATCGAGTCCGCGGCTAATGATGCAGTAGCACGTTTGGGGCCCTCCAATTCCGGAATAAAGTATCGGTTAGCGTACAAGCACTTCCAAGAGTGGTGCGATACAAGAGGAGTACGGCAAGTTACCGAAGACGTTTTACTGGCATATTTTAATATAATGGAAAATGAAAATAAATGGAAATCTTCTACAATGTGGTCACGATACTCTATGATGAAATCCGAGTTAGTTATTAAAAAAAATGTGGATATAAGCAAATTTTTAAAGTTACGTGCCTTACTGAAAAAGACAAGCGAAGGATATACTGCAAAGAAGTCTTAAGTTTTCACTGAAGACGAGTTTGATAAATTTTTGTTTGAAGCGCCAGATAAGTTGTATTTAGGTTTAAAGGTGAAAAAAATATATATTGCAAAGCATGTAGTATACTCTACTAAATTATAAAAATATTTCAGATTGTTTTGTTAATTGGGGTTACCGGCGCCTGTCGATGCGACGAATTGGTAAAAATGAAGACTGTGGACATTGAGGATAAAACAATGTAATAATTATCAAAATCGCAGACAGTTAAACACGACAAATTAGATCTTTTACGATAATTGGTCAAAACTACATTAAACTGTATAAAAAGTATGCATCACTGCGGCCTGAAAATTTCACAGAAAACCGATTTTTTATAAAGTACCAAAATGGAAAGTGTTACCGAAGCGTCATGGGAATACATTCGATCAGCGCAGTAGCCCAAAAAGTAGCTAGTTATTTTAATTTAAACGATGCAAGCGCATACACGGGTCACTGTTTACGACGAACTTCAGCAACACTTTTAATTGATGGAGGCGGAAATCTAGAATGCCTCAAACGACATGGGGGCTGGAAATCAAGCACGGTTGCCGAAGGATATATATAGGATTCAATAAGAAATAAGAACGATAATGCTCAAAAAATTTTAATCCCTCATGATTCGCCAACATCGGGAATGATTGCTGAAAGTTGTGCTCGACCATCAGTATCATCAACAATTACCAATGCGTATCAAGAGTCGGGAACATTTTTGCACGGTTTCAATTTTGAAAATGCTTCATTAACTAATTGTACTTTTAATATTACTATAAATAAAAATGATGTTTGATTGTTGTTAATGACATTTGTATTGTTGCTTTGTGAAATGTTTCATATTGTTGCCATGACAACATTTTTCCCTCCGCCGTAAAAAAATGGGAAAAAAAACTGATGCCGGCGGCGGAGACATCAAACTTTGACAGGATCAAGTTAGATAAGTAATGTCATCATTATTTGACGTTTGAAGAAAAAATTAAGTATCGAGTATTGAAATCTCTGGAAAATATCAATTGAATCTGTATGCGGATCGTTTAATCTCAATTTTTCATAAATGTGTTTTGATGGAATTTCGAAGTATCCCTCAATCGTGATAGATGGTTCAAAAATGTGTGAAATACGTTCAAAAAGTCCCACCAGAAAGAATATTCTCCTGAACTGTCGAATACTTTCAGTAACCTGAATCAACCAAATGCTGAGATTCTCGTGTGACTGCCTAACGGTGGTGCACGATTATTATTTCAAGTTGAAGTAATCCGTTATTGAACAAAAAATTCCAGAATCAGCAATCAATTAATAACGGCATCTATCAAATGAAATGAGAATTTTTTTTTCAGAATGTCCATACTTCCGCATGGTTTTTGACGATTTCATGTATGACCTTCTTTGGGCTATGGCTAGATATCGTTTGTGTGATTTTTATCGCATGTGTCACTTTCAGCTTCGTCGTTATTCAGAGCTGTGAGTATTTTTTGAATAATTATTTGTGAATAACTGCGATTGTTTCAATCTAGAATTACGAAATAGCAAATAGATTTTATCAGTACAGCTCATTCAATCCACCCCGGCAGAAAAAAAACACATATTCATGTAAGCATCGCTTTCAGTGTAGTATGAGACGAAAACATTTGTTGCATGTAAAATATTGTATTAAAATTTACATCAGATACGAGTTCTTGCTTTTATCATGGTATATATACTACCACTGGGCATCTGAAGAAGTTAAGTTACCGATGGGGTATACAGAAAATTGGATGAAATAAGGAATTCCGTAAGAAACTAATATTTACTGGTTTATACAGAATGATAAGATTCAATGAGGATAAAGAAACAACCAATGGATTAATTCCCTGTGTAACAATGAAAATTATGTCTACTGTCAATTTGAGTCTTCAGTTATTTCTGTGCTACAGAAAATATTCTCAGAACGAATGAAGGTTAGGATTACTTTGAACAACCGAAATAGAACACAATCTTTTTTGTCTGTATATGCGCACTAATATTTTCGAACTAAAATAAAATGAAGGTGGAAATGAGTCGACCCTTAAATTATTTCTTTCTCATTTTTTCATTCCAATACGCGCATAAACGTTCCCATTGAATAACGTATGTTCAACTTTCTCATCTTATCTCTTATTGTATCTTATTTGCTGTATAAACCCAAGATTACTGCCAGGATAGACTCGATGAACTGTGCAGTTTTTCCATCCCTTTGTTTCAAACATTGGGAACTAAAGTCCAGATATGTTCATTTCCACGAGATAAAAATACACCCATTTGCAGCAAATGTATACAGTACACATTGATCTATCCATAACAGTAATGCAGAGGTGAATATGAACAAGTAGTAAAGATCAATGTGAGAATATTAGAAAAATAATAACTTTATTATTCAATTAGGAATGCTAATATACAGAACAGTAGGTATACACAATAATGAGAAATTATCAATCTGACAACGACACACACTAAAAGTGACAAACATTTGTTCTAAAATAACATAACAGTAATGCAGAGGTGAATATGAACAAGTAGTAAAGATCAATGTGAGAATATTAGAAAAATAATAACTTTATTATTCAATTAGGAATGCTAATATACAGAACAGTAGGTATACACAATAATGAGAAATTATCAATCTGACAACGACACACACTAAAAGTGACAAACATGATATGATAGATGGGATAAAAACCACAGTTGTGAGCGGGATCATATGAAAATTGGCAAATGAATTAGCTTTTTATGAATTTCATGAGGTTTGCTTTGAATAAATACAAAGTTGCACTTTCCTTCACATTTGAAGGTAGTTCATTAAATTGGACAAGACCTTTATGAAACAATGAATTCATAGTTTTCCTATAGTTGGTACGAGTCACATGAAGATTAGTATTATTACGAGTGTCATAATTAGGCAATTGATTATTAATTGAAATGAATTGATTGAAATAAGAAGGAAGTTTTCCTTTCAGAATTTTATGAATGAATATCATTGAAAAGTAGTACAATCTTGATTTCAGAGGCAACCAGTCAAGTACCGAAAGCATGGTTTCAATAGGTGTTATTTTTTTACATTCTAAAATAATACGCATAGCTCGGTTTTGTAATTTTTGAAGTGCTGAAATGTTGTTCAGTTCAAATAATGATAGTAGACTTGCACAATAATCGAAGTGAGGCTCTATAATGCAGGTTTGTTTATCATAGGCAAGTTTCGTTATAATTTTGGCACATAATTGTATTTCTGCCAAGATACTTCTGATAATATATAATTTAAAATTGAAGGAACTTTTTTATCATCCATATAGGAACTCGTAAAATTCGTCATTGCAAGTGGGAATGATTTTGAAATCAATTGTTACCTCCGTCAATGATATTGAAATATTGAAAGTGGATAAAAATCCTTGAATTTTTCTCCAGATAATGCTGTCAGTGGAAGCTTTGTAGGGCTGGCCATCACCCAGTCCTTGACGCTCTGTGGTATGTTACAACATGGAATGCGCCAAACGGCAGAAGTCGTTAACCAGCTCACAAGTGTTGAAAGAGTTTTGCAATATACGAAAATAGAAAGTGAAAAACCCTTCGAAACGCCAAAAGGTATGAAATAGTTTTTTCACTTGATTTTCAAAAAAATATTCACTCAATCAAGAATGCTTCTTCAAATAATATCAATGAAAGGAATCAAAAACATTAATCAATGCGTATATAGAGATGAAGAATTATAAACCCAGTCACTTAAAAAAAAAATGCCCTGATTCCATCAATCCATTATCCGAGAACATCCATTGAAAATCCATTGGAATATTTATCGACAAAAACATGAGATTTCTTAACGCTAAAGTTTCCAAAGTTCCAACTGGAAGGGAAAGATATTGGTTCTATTGAGATGAGAACATGATTATCAGTTGGTATATTATCGAACAGGGAAATTTGATCAACCATGTAGCAGTTATTTCAAAGCTCTTGTGTTCTTTTCTTCTTCATGTGAATGTGAATGACATACGCATCTCAACAGAGAGTGTGTTTGTTGACATATTGTTGTTACTTCTCTTGAAAAAGTTTCATATATTTTATTTTTGATGCAGAAAAAAACGCCAAAGAAATCATCATTCACGTATTTTTCATCACGCATTGAAATTCTTTAGAATTGGTAGATCTGACTAGATTTGCAAGTTGTTTAGTGATGCCTATACCTACAATTTATAGATTGGAAAGTCATTCATTCTACTTATTATATATGTGTCATATACGAGCGTTTATAATTTTAGATAAGTTTCCACCAAAATCATGGCCGAGTATGGGAAAAGTAGAGTTCCGAAACCTAAGTCTCAAATATGTGCAAGATGAACCTCCAGTTTTGAAGAACCTAGTATTCACAGTGCAGCCAGGGGAGAAGGTGATTATTTTTTTAAATCGTGGACTTTTCAACAGTTTCCAATGGCACATTGAATAGTTCATATATTGAAAAGAGTTTATGTCGATGAATTTCTAACAATGAAAATATTGCTAGTTTTTCTGTGGTTTTGTTCTGGTTCTGAGTTCGCACTGTTTTGGATCATTTAAAATCAGTGAGTGGACAGATTCTTGCAGAACGATGTTCAGCATCCAATCGAGTGACTATTCTCTGACATTCTGGATGGAAACTATTACTTAAGTACATACTCATCACAACATATGAATGAGTTTTCAATATCGGAATATACTTCAGATTGGAATTGTTGGCCGAACTGGTGCAGGAAAATCCTCCTTGATATCAGCGCTTTTTCGATTAGCACCAATAGAAGGATCGGTCCTTATCGATGATATAGATACGAAGGATCTTGGATTCACGGATTTGAGAAGATCTATTTCCATCATCCCTCAAGAACCTGTCCTCTTTGCTGCAACAATGAGATACAATCTAGACCCTTTCAGTGAGTACGATGATGCTGAACTGTGGCAGGCATTGGAAGAGGTAAGGAGAGCATCGACTGAATTATTCTGTTTTTCCTATATTTCATTGAAATTTTGTGTTATCATCATGCAGGTAGATCTGAAAGATTCGATAGACTCACTGGACTTCGTTGTTTCCGAAGGAGGAAATAACTTCAGTTTGGGACAAAGGCAACTTGTTTGTTTGGCGAGAGCAACTCTGAGGAATAATAAGATTTTGATTATGGATGAAGCTACTGCGAATGTCGATCCAAGGTAACTTCTGGAGCCTGCTCAAATCAGTAAACTTTCATGCAGAACATTTAGTGCTTTACAGTTCTTTGGTAATACAAAACGCATTGAACATCATCGAAGTAATCAAATTGTCTTCGGGAGTGGGTAGTAAAACCATCTGCCTCTACCTACGTGAAATGAGGCAATGACTAGCAGCATCTCTCATTAGAGAGAAAAGAGCACTGGACTACTCGTATTATGGTATCGACAGAGCCCCTGTGTTCTATTATCGACCAGTGACTTCCCAGCTTTTGGCAAAACATTAAAATTGATCACCTGAAGTTTATCACTTGTCGATAATGTGGATTCCTGTTCATTTCTTGCTGGGGCTCGATGTATGGAGCAGATTAAAAAAATATATCGGCATATGATCATTCCGTACTTTTATTCAGTTGAATAATGCAAAGCCAATATTATTCAACCTCTCGCAGTTTTTGATAATTTATTATGAAACTGGAAAACTATTTCTCACCCCAGCTATTTTTCTATGTGAACAGTGTACAAAAATTGTACATTTTATGTATTATATTCATTTATTGTCTCATGTTGGAGATTGACATGTTATTTCTTATGCTCTTGGAAAAAATCTGATCAAAATAGTTTTTCAATTTTTTCCGATCCATTTCTTCGAAAATTTGCTATTTCCGTTTGCACTCAAAATTTAACTCGTAAAAAGTTTGTATTTTATACAAAATCAGGAATTGATTTTACTAGAAATATTCATTCGCAACGGTTATTGATTTTGATTCCAAGAAGGTGAAAAACATTGATTTTAGAATGTGGACATGTTGGTACTCATGAAGATTTTGCTACATATACCTTTGAAATGACTGTTTTGAAAATTTGTTTTTATCATTGGTACTTTAACATTTCCGAATACATTTCTGTATTTGAGAACTTCAATCCATCCAACCAGTCGCTCTTATCGAAATCCAAAAACACCCACTGCAATTTGTTAGTATGTGTGATGGGTGGAAACCTTCAGTTCTTGGAGGAGTTCCATGAACGAGAGTTCCCTAAATAGGAAGTTGAATTTCAGTGGTATCATAAGTCATATTGTTGAACCTTGTTATGGCTTTCACAAAAATTCAATTTTAAATGATTTGATATTCATTTTCGAGAAAAAACTCAATTGATGTAGGCATGAGAAGTTCGATGTGATGACATTTTAATTTTTGAATGATGAATGAGGAATATTAGATAGTTGTCATGCGTTTATTTATTGATCCTCAACCCATTTCATTGTTCTGCCTCTTGCGATAGGCACTCAGTTTTAGTGTCCTCACCCGTATTTATTCTAAATGAGGAGATTATTCGAGATAGGGCCGGATGAATACTCGTTGAACGTTTCATCCGTTCAGAATCCAAATATAAAACTTCACCTTTTTCATCATTTCCTTTCCATCTGTGATACCTGTTATGGGGATATTTTCTGGAGATCACCTTCGCATGATTTTAAGTAGTTTTCTTTTTTAAACTTATATACTCGCTTCTGTGTTGATGAGAATTATGAAGTTGTTCGTTGACGATATTGAATAAATGGCTTTCGTTGGGGTTTATAGAAATTGTTAGTCGTTCTTTGCTGGACTGTTGGGTGTTTCTACTTTTGCCGCAAGGTTCTCTGATATCTCGATAGTTTGTTGCATGTGTTGGAGTTCTATCATTAGATTGTTCGTATACTGGGTTTCTTGGAAGTGAGGATCGATATTGTCTGTGTTTGGTTGATAAAATGATTCGCAAATTGCTCTATAGGTGATTTGCCTATTGTAACAAAACGTTACGTTCATTGACGTAATATAACATGGACTGGGTGTCGCTCAACCCTCAAATACAAGTTCTTGCGGCCCGAACCAACTAAGGGCATCTGCGTCATAGTCGTCATCGTCATAATGTGTTACGTCATCAGTAATATGTGTTGCATACTTAGATTCCGTGGGTGATCTATTCTTTTCTGTTATCCTATTGATTCTTGAATATTCACTAGATTATTGAAAAATATTCGAGAATGGGACCAAATGAAATTATGGTACGTACATATTGAAAATTTTCAATAGTCAATATTTTCGGGTATTGAATAGGTAATATATTTCAATAAACCACTGGGTACCTACAAGATATTTCAGGAATATCAGTGGTGCCTCATTATTTTCTTCTATAACAGTTATTTTCAATAACCAATGTTTAGTGTTATTCAAGATTCACTAGACTAGCTTATGATTCGTATACATAGTATTCCTTGTTTCTCATATATAGATTTTTATCGATATTGGTCATTTTTTTACGACCTTCACCGTAATGAAATGTACAATTCATATAGTTTTCAGTATGTGAATTGAAAATTTGTTTTTTTTTTTAATTATAAATATATCATGCATTGAAAATCCACTCTTATGATTTCGACTTTAAAAAAATCCTATGTTTTTATTCAATGACCATACCAATTTTCCATTCACTTCAACTGAAGCAATAGATTATTCGAAAATTGGCACTGAAAAAATTTGGAAATCACTGTTGTCTTAGGTATAAGATTTGACATTCCTTCAAGAAGTATTATATCTCACATTGAGAATAAATGGGTGAAAAGAGCTTCAAAAAATCGCAAACACAAATCAACAACTCCCTCACTGTAAAACGGATTTTTGGCTATGCAAATATGCAGCAAGTGATACATTGTGACGTCACTCGTAAGTGGTGACGCAGTTGCCCTTAGTTTAATATGTTCATGCCGTTTTAGGCGTGGGGATCAATCCTCTCACTCTAATGCCCAGTCCATACTATTAGGTCTATGGTTACGTTGCGTTCACCACTTTTCCTCTACCCCGTATTTTATTTATATTGTTTACCGTCCACTCCACTGATGTATATGCAACCACCATTGCTTCGGATACCTCAGGCACCGATTTTAGCATTACTTTTTTCAACGATGTTTCTATGCTTTGTAAAAAGACTTACTTTCTGTCGGAACTACCGAAACGAGATTAATTTATTCACTCTCCCATGATTTTTCGTGGTTCTGATTGACTTGCCATTTGCTGATTTTCCTGAATTAAAACTATATTTCGTTATTAATTCCGAAATAAACCTGCGAAGGTCCTGAAAGGGCAAGAGTATTTCATTTCAAGTCCTGTGCCTGCATATTATATTAGGTAGGTAATCGTTCAATTGATATATCGGGTAATTTTTTAGGTAATTCATTTATTGGAACATCTCAAGAAGTTTATGGTTTGGTTGTACATTAGTGCATATTATTTTAGAATATATCGAAGCCTTTCCGGACACTGGACATTCTGAAGCGTGCCGAATAAAGTTCTGTGAATCCTTCCATTTTGGTTTTTTGATCCATATGATCATTTCATTCATTCGAAGTTGACGAATAATAATGGTCAGTCTCCTGCACAAATTACTACGTGATATGTCATCTGATCTTGGATTCTTTTTCATTACTACTATGCATAATTAATATATTTCTCAACAGCGTTATCGATTCTTTTTATCATTTTTTTTTATTTTTGCAACAATACATCATGATCGCAGATTACAGAAACAAGTTTGGATAAGCAACGGCATACTTGTATGAACCAAAAACTAGTTGTTGATCCCAAATATATAACAAAACTGAATGTATCACAGAAAACTGTACAGAATAAAGGGTGGAACTCTGTATTATCGACAAGTGAGGGCAGATTTCCCATACTTGGATCGATCGATAGCAACCAACAATTCAAAAATAATTTAAAATATCCCACCACCTAACTCATAGCACATATTATGTGGCATTGTAGAACCAAAAAAAATTTCCCTTCGTGAATAAAATCTGAGTTGAAAATTTGGTTCCGAGAGAGATTTTTATAGTTTAGTCGTTAGATTCACTCGATTCAAATACGGAAAATCACTTGTTCTTGGAGAAACGATAACTTTTCTCCATTTTTTTTTTCAAAACAATTTGGTCCTTATTTAGTTCTCGAATAGTGTGCAGCTCATAACTCACAGAAAACCATTTCGTCAAAACTATTTCTGGATATCAATTAGTCAAAATATATTCAACTTCCATGATTCACACTATTCGAAATTTCAAATTCTCATTGCATTGCACCACGTTGCCAACTTTTGCTAATTAAGGTTAGGAATTTGACGCAGTTTGAAAATTCGAAACCGTAAAATTTTGTGAAAGACTATTTCAGTTTTTGGTGTCCTTTTACTTTACATGTGAACGTCAACAATGAATTGTGCTTGATAAACATCAGTAACATTTTCAATCATATTCCAAAATTAATATCACAGCTCCAACCATAGACATTTTAACTAATGGACTAATCCTGAGCAAAGAATATTTACTTACCTATAACGAACAAGAAGCGACACTTGCCGCCACAGAGCCGCTATTCCTGTGGTCCCCACCACTACAGAATTTCATGACCTCCATACAATTTTTCTTGCGACTGCGCAAGACTACCAGCAAAAAACAGTAATTCAGTAAACTACTTGACATGAAACACCAGTACTTGTTTGTTTGTATTACTGACCGACTGCCGAATGCCGACATTGCTGGTAGACATGCGCATTCAGCGTGTATTTGTCGAATTTGTGAGATTCGCTTCTTGTTCGTTACACGTTAATCTTCTTTGTCCTGAGAGTGGACTCCAGGATGAGCAAGAAGGAATAATTCAAGTCTAGTTGATGGTTCCTTTCCATAAATCTCTCGCTGCCAGAATCTCTACTCTCCTGTGTCTGATTGGTTACACGAATTGATGAATTTCTCTCACTCCACCAATGAAAAAGGAATGAGAGAAGCTGAAGCAAATTTGAAACGTTTGACATATTTCATGTCATCATGACATTATTTGAATTTTTGTTGAATTTGAAATGTTTGTTCTTCAAATTACTTCGAGTCTAGTTACTGCTTTTGAACTGTTTCACTCAAACCATAAAGATTCATAATGCCCTCATTTTGTGAAGTGTTTGAGTGCTTCAGCAGATTTATAAGAGAACTTAACTTGAAATTTCATAGGTGAAATATTATTTCCCAAATTATTTTTTACGAATAATTATAGATTTCCAAAAGACCAAGAGTTGAAAGGAAAATGGTTGGTAGTTATCACAATCCTTCTGAAACCTCACTGATCACGAACCCCTATTCGACGTTTCAGAATTCCCTCTTGTATGTTGGTTGAAGAAAGATAGCTTGTGTAGGATGGAATACTTCAATTCTAAGCTGAAGTCATCCTTCTCCTATTCACTTCGTAATATGAATACCTTCTCTCTCTAATGTATTCCACATTGTGTTATATAGAAAATTGTCAAAAAGGCCAGTTCATTAGTTATGATGACTATGGCTCCAACTAGTAAGCACAACTTTGACATTATTTGAAACTTCTCACCAGAGAGCGTATCGCTTATCTTGAAATCTCAATATGTTTGATACGAATAAACATGATCCTTTTTTTTCTAGAACTGATGCTTTTATCCAAACGACTATCAGAAACAAATTCAAGGATCGCACTGTCCTTACGATAGCACATAGACTGAATACCATCATGGATTCCGACAAAGTACTGACCATGAGTTTCGGAGAAATGCTGGAGTTCGACCATCCGCACAGGCTTCTGGAAACACAGGACGGACATTTCCGCAAAATGGTTCTTGAAACAGGGCCAGTGATGTTCGCCCAACTGAGCGATATAGCGTTGAATTCGTACAAGAAAAAGCATAACGAATCATAGCATGAGATATAGCTGCAGGAAAAATTAAGTACAAACGTTATATGTGCCAAAAAATATCTCAAGTTGGGACGCAAAAAATGATCTGTTAGCTGTATTTGAAGAACACTTCTGTTACCAAAGAAATATTTCGGTCAATTATATTTGTGCGTAAATAAGGTTGGTACTTTTATTTATGATGTATTCATATAGCTACTGTTATCTAAATTCTAACAGGGAGTGGAGGAAAACCGATATTCTCATTGATAATTACGAATATTTTTGTTTTAGAAAGTCGCCACGATAGAACAGAATAGAATAGTTTATTGGCGTGACACATTTTAACAAATATTTGTAGCAAGTTAAAACAAGAACTATAAAATATATCGTCATATATAAAGATAAAACAATATCAAAATGCTTGTATAACACAACAATGTAGACAGTCATAATTAAACATCAAACAACTAATGGTAAAAATCAAACAATCAAATAGTATAACATATATTCATCTGTGGAATAAAAACAGTGGTAAAAAAATTACTTCAGTTATTGCTTGAAACAATGGAGACTGAGTTATAGAATTTCAGTTTCATATGTAAAATTCGTACGTGAATTTGTCGCCATAAGATACTAAACAATATCAATTGCAACAGCAAGGTTCTCGAACTCCTCGGGAGTAGAACAGCGGCTCTCGAAAAAAAAATGCAGTTGGTGGAGTATCTGACCAGAAATCGAATCATCATTATAGGTTTGATTCTCTACCAAATCTGTTTTCGTTTGAACCACAGCACTCAGTATTGAATGCAGTTTTAGACGTGGTTCACTATTTTGAACCGCCGAATACAGATCTGATTTAAAGAAAAGTTCTTCTTTCCTTCGGAGGCTATGTTCCTCCAAATATCATAAAGGGGTATATTTCTATTTCCTTCGAAACCACCCCTAAACTGAGAAAGAATCATAAATTTGATGGAATTTTAATTGAGACATAGCTTTTTGAAAAACATTCAATAAACCTCCATGATGATCTTGTTCAGCTTCGATGTATATTATTACTGGTTCGATATTTTTTTCCAGAAGACGAGACAAGAAAGCAATATTATTATCATTATATAAATTTGATAACCGATAACTCAGGAACAACTCTTTCAATTTTCAAAATTATTCATTTTTGGGTAGATAATCGAATGACCTATCAAACGTTGTATCTCAATCACCCCATCCTTCAATTAACGGAAGGTATTACCCCCTCTGGAAGACGAGTGATGTTCACAAACATTTTTTTTCACTTTGAAGAACTAAAATTGATGTCATTAAATGTGATCTTGGTAGCTTGTTTCGTTTGAAAGTTATGAGGGGGAGAATCCGCACTCTATAAAATGTTACATGTGTGTTATGAAGACCTAGGCAATGGAAAATCTCCATTTGTTCTGAAACGCAAAAGCTTCTTGAGAGCTCGATTCTTCAAATCAATTATGTAACACTTCTTGGTAAGTATCTTCGAAAAAAACTTACACGACAAAAGACATATTCCATTTAGCCCACTATGTAGTGTAATAAGAGGATAATCAAAAGACAAACTCCTGGGACAGGAAAAATGTCCGATCGATAAGAGCAATGCACGTAGTATTTATTTATTTATTATTCAAACAGGCTAAAATGCTCCATAACACGAAAAAGAGTTTTTAAAAATAATGTATTCTTATTGTATGGCTCACAGTCTGCAGTCTGGTACATGAGATTAATTGTAGTTTTTGATGAACTGTGCAACAACTTGTCTTAAAATATACACAGGCCAAGCACCGCTTAATTTTCTTTTGCAATATTCTTCAGAACGGATTTTTATCCGAATGTTCAGGGATGTCCCCTGAAGGTAAATCCAAGTTTGCGGGACGGTGGAGGGGCACCCGCGTCAGCCGCAAATACGTTTTATCGAATATCTCGCGAACCGCGCATCGTACGAAAAAAAATAGTGGAGATCATTTTCATAGATAATGATGTTTGCCGTCTTTTCCATTTGAATTTGAACAATTCTCATGGTGTAGCGTGGTGTACTATGGTTTTTTGCTACATAGACAATCTTTCATGATGATACCGTTTTACCTTTGCAAGTACCAATAAATATCGATAAATTATATCACTTGTTTTCCACACTATTTATAATTTCAACTGATTCGCTACACAGCTATATTGACATTTCTGTGAACACTTCATGTCATTTTCATAGTAAATAATTTTTGTCGTCTTTTTCATTCTGAACCTGTTTTTTGTATAACGTATAGGTTTTTAATAATAGCGAATCAAACTTTTTACAATGTGGTTATTGCTAAAAGTATATAGTTAACGGTTCATGATACATTGAAAACGGTAGTATTGAATTTGTAGAGCATGAAATTTCATATACATTTTATTCGAAACTTTTTCCAGTAACATTTATAGTTTGAGCAGCTTGGTAAATCTTGCACCTCGTACGTTATCAGTGGACAACAACTAATAATTCATCGATCTCTTCTGTTATTTGCAAGGGTGATACAAAATCATCATAAAAGATTGTCTGTGTAGCAAAAAAAAACATAGTACACCACGCTACAACATAGGAAAGACCCAAAATATATACAACTTATAGGCGCAAAATAGTTTATTTTTACTCCACTCGCAAACCTTTTGTACGTCTTTCCGTATGATGACAGTTTGAATTTTTGTAAACAGTTTTAGATCATCAAGTAATGAACAGCTTCAATACTTGAGAACTGAGGGTAAGTCATAAACATAACAAAGCGTAAGGGTCCCAACTTGGAACCCTGTAATACACTGGAATTAATTTCATTGAGGTATTTCCATTATGCTCGACTACTAAAAATCTATTTTCAAGATAACTTCCGAACATTTTGAGTGTGTTATCAGAGAGTGCTTCAAGTGCGATATCGGTTTGGTGATGGGATAATTGATCTCCATAAAAAGTTTTCACTCTCACACCAATCTTACCGATTATAAGTAGGCAGAATTTCATTTGCACTGTTGAATTTTTCGAAACTGGAAAAGATCATCATCGTTTTTTGTGACCAAGCGAAAATACAAAAAATCAATATTGGCATTTTCTGTTCAGGATTACATGATCAAAAATTGTCTTTATATCAAATTACAAAGACCGAAATCACCGTGTACAACTAGTGATTAAGTGGTGTGCATTTCAACGAACATCAACTATAGGTAGTTATGAAAAATTAAATCAGTCAAATTTTCAACACAGCATGGAGAAAACTGCTCAAAAAGCCAAACAATATTCAAAAAAAAATTTGAAGTTTGTTATTGAAAATCAATATAGGTACGAATGCAAGGCAGATAAAGTAAAAATGGTGAAAAATTAGTTTCATTATAATAATTATTGTTGTCTTGATAGTCAATACAATAATTTTTAAACGACTACACATATCTATCCTATTCGATTGTAAACAGACAACTACCTACGTCAGTCGACACTTGGAAAAACTCTTCTAGCTAGTATTGAGTTTTTGTCTGTTTTATTTATATTTGATTTCACTCATCCATATGCTTTTATCATTACAAATGGATATTCTCTTTATTTATATGTTTGCTTTGGTCAACATTTGAAGTTCGTTCAATCACACGGAGGGCTATCGTATTTATTTACTCAATGAAGAATATTTTCTGTTCGGTGTATTGTTTTGTCGTGGTTGTGATAAAAACATTAGTTCTCAGTGGTGCTTGTGAAGAAAACAATTACCTGTGTCGAAATGGATGTAGGATACAAACTCAAATTGGATAACCCGAAACTGAAAGCCAACTGTTTATCGAAATTAGTTTTGGGGTGAGTTTTCAATCACGATTACTTATAGAATCTGGGTGAACATAACGAATTTCGTGATGAGGAAAAATAGTTCATATTTCAGACATTTACAGTGTTAATACTGAGGACAAGTTCACAAATTGCAACCATTTCACAGTTCAACCGGTTTGCAATCGGAATAACTTCTTTTTCTACAAATAAGCACAGCTCATTCTGGATCAGTCATTGTTCTTTGTGTTGTAAACAACCTGATTTTTTCTTTGTGCCAAGTCATTATTCAGATGGAAACGACTCAATTCTTTATTCTATATATATATATTTCGAGATTTCTTATGGTTGGAGGCCATTTTCTGTTGTAGGCGTTCTGTATCTTTCAACTACGACATTTTCCGATGCGACATAAAATTACTACTATTGACTGATGTCAGTTGAGAATGATTCACAGACTCCGAACTGATCCGTTATTTCAGACGCAGATAGATGGCAGTTGATGTCAGTTTCGTGTTGGGTTAACTAAGATAGGGTCAAAAAAGAACTGAAGAGGTGGCTCGTGATAATCCCATCAAGCAAAGTGAATGAATTATTCAATGGTAAAAAAATCAAGTTACAGCTGTAAGGGCGACTTTGAGAAAATGAGCTGAATTCAGTTCAGAAGATGCTCGAAATGATTGCCTCAAACGTCTTGACTATAGAACAGCCTATCCGATATTTTCCGTGGTAACTATCTGCTTGTGAAATCGAAAACTCAATGAGAATATTTGAACTGAATGATGTTCTTTGTCGTACTGACATTTTTTGCCTTTTTTCATGAACAAAAAATAACCTATCAACTTTATTGGGTTGTTGGGATTTCCATATTGCAGAGAAAAACGAATATTTCTAGAAATATCGATGTTGATGGGTTTGTATTCAGGGAATTATCAAATGTCCCGCCATTTTGTTGAAGGTGAAGATATTGACTTAATATTCTAGGGTTGTGAAGTATTCGTCAGGAGCTTCGAGATGATAAATCACAAGACCCCCTCTTTCCATTTGATTTTTTTCCAGGTGGCGTCCAGTCGCCACCTTTAATTTTTCAACTGTCACTTCAAAATATAGTATTTTTGCATCAAGTTCCTTTCGTTGTGAATATGAAACATCAACATTACTTTGGTCCGGGTTTGAAGGCCGTCGATTTTTGGAGTTTCTTCCTGAGCTGGCGCGAGTGGCTAGCTTCCTCGTCGCAGTCAAACTCAAGATGTATGAGCCTCTGAGGAAGCTAGCCATTCGAGCCATCGGAACGTCAGGAAGAAATTCCAAAAAACGACGGCCTTCAAACCCGAAACAAAGTAGTGACACTGAAAACCTCGGCTGCGAAAGCCTTAACCATTTTGTCAAATATCAACATTTTTTCTCGAAATGAAATCATCTTCTACATATGGACATTTCTTCTTCAGTGATTCCAGTTGGGCACCAATCAGATATTTTCTGAATTTCACCTTGAAATATGTCAGATTGGTTATTTTTTCAATGATGGGGACGGCATTAAAAATACGACAAATTGAATATTTAATGGTTCTCCTGAATGTTTCTGTTCTGAATTCAGGTAGACACAATTGACCACTCTCTCTCCTATTAAGATTATGGAAATGTATACGGTATTTGATTTTACGATGAAGGTAAGACGGTTTCTTTGCAATAATGATTTTATTATATAGACAAGCATGGTGCAATCTTTCATTGTCCATGTTCAGCCAAACAATTTGCAACAGTTCATTTGATACCCTGTTACGGATTCCATAAATTAATCTTGAACAAGAATCATGCACTTTTTAGATTTACTTTGTGTATTCAACATTCAGATTTGGGCCATATAGTGTATCAGAGTGATTGAAAATGAAGAGAACAAGAGTTTCACATAAAGTGTATTCACATGAATAGGCAGGAGACGACAATTGCCGTACATAACTTTTATTGTTGAATATTCGCGTTGAATTAGTGAGTCTGTATGTTTTTGGAACCTCAGATCTGTTTCAACATACACACCCAGATTTTGTGGGTTGAGAAGCTGTGATAAATCTGGTTGTCATCAGTTTAAAAATAAGCTTGACAAGATTTCAGATTCGATAATAAATATGTTGTGTAAAGAGAAAATAAAAGCGGACCAAGAAAAGATCCTTGTGGGACTTTTGAATAAACTTCGGCGTAATCAGACACCTATTTTCAGACTCTTGCTTTTTGTTGGCGATTTTTCGGGTTACATTCCAACAAAAAAGAGCATCAGCAAACAATCATATATATTTCTAGACACTCAGCATGGGATCCTGATTAATGGTGTCGAATGCTCGTCTGAAATCTAATAAAATCAATATCGTGGAATTGTCATCATCCACGGCGGACAATATATCATCAATGTCTATGGAATGTGGGTGTTTGAATTTTGGCATAAAAATGTCATTTTGCGGCATACTAATGACCAATTCCAAATATTGTGAGAAATAATCATGTTTGCGAACAAGAAACTATGCAAAAATGCGTGTTTTTGAGTGAGGCTGTAGAAAAAGTATATATAGGACTACCGAACGTGCTTACAAGACAAGGATCACTGAGAACAGACGGAATTGTCGGCTTGGACAAACTGACAAATCGGCTGTAGCTATTTCAACCAAATTCATTGCACTTCTGATGTTGTTTCAGATGAACTGATCAAAAAAATAAATTCTCAACTTAAAAAGAATATTTGCTTCTGAATTAATTTACTTTGTGTTATAATTCAAAGACTTGAATACTATGACTAAAAAAACATGATTTTGTATCAAAGTGAAAGTTTTCTGATGGAATATCAGTGAATTTGAATGAAGATTACACCTACGAATTCAATAGTGAATCAAATATTCTAAAAATGAACAATTTGTTCAATAGTGAGTTTTGTTAACAATTCAGTCCATCAAAAATATATTAAGTATCATAATGAAAACAGATGTTAATCAACAATGATATTTTTTTCTTAGTGTAGTGCGGTTTTGTACAAATTTGAATCACTACCTGAATAATTTTTCTCAGTGTACCAATAGTATACCTGTCAATGCTGTGACGTACAACCAACATCGAAGGTTCCGACAAAGCATTCGTCTCTTGTTAGTAGTGGTACTCTTTGACTGAAAGCTCTAGAACTCAAAATTCCAGACCACGCTCAGAGAATTATTAAACTACTATACAGAAGCGGATCCAATGACATTTTCGGTAGAAGCCACGCCTTCCCAAAGTGGACTAATGACAGAGTACTAAAATATTCCATTGCTTTTGCTTCAGTATGTCAGCTGATCAGTTTGACGCATGTCACCTTTTCTTTTCTCAGTGTAGTTTCCTATTGTTTGGATATATTGTCAGATTTGTCAGTGGCGATGAAATGCTAAGGGTCGATCAAGGTCAAATGTTTTTGGGATTGTCTTAGGTTACCGACTCGCTTCTGTATAGTAGTTTAATTATCCTGTGCCACGGCCTTCAAGCCCAAAAAACCTGCGATGAGCCGTGACAACCACCATTTTTTCATTATTGAACTCTGTCATATCGAAATTCCAGCAAATTTCACTATTTGCAAAAATAACCTAAAGCACTGGAACTAAGATATAATATTTCACCTCAGGAAATAAAATCAATCGAAAATTTACATTCGTCTAAGTGACAGTGAGAGCGCTCCTCTTCGACTTCTGTACCAGTTTTTTGATTGAAATTCATCGACTGTCTTCGATGATTTCAAGGTCATTTGTCTCAATTGTTCTCTCTTATACAATTGTCTATTGCACCTACTCGATGTTTCCAAAAGCTTCAAGTCTCGAGTATCATATATGAGATTACCGTGAAACAGTACAAATTATATCAAAATTCACAAATATTTCTTCTCTATACATTCTCAAAATTTTTATAATACAAATTATTCTTACTTATTCAGATGGATCATACGCCTATTTTATAAAGGAGCCAAGGAAGGAATTGAGATAACTGATTTATATAAAGCACTAGACAGCGATAAATCGAGGAAACTTGGGGATGAGCTAGAGAAACATTGGAATGATGAAATATGCCGAGCGAAACTGAAAAAAGTCAAACCAAGTTTACTGCGAGCTCTATCGAAATCATTTTTATTCGACTACATGATGTGGGGTCTTTTATTTTTTTTACAAATGGTGATTTTCAGGTGAGAAAACTTTAGATATAGATAATTATGGCCTAGCAGACCATGGCTAGGAAGCAATAAATGCACACGCGTTCGACATCAGCAGCCTGTTTCGTGAGAGTTCAAGTCTTGTACCTATAGAAGAAGAACAGATATATAGTAGTTTTCACAATGAATGGTATTGACTGAAGGATTATAATAAAACCAATTAGACCCTTAAGTGTAAAATCCGAGATGCACATCATAAATGTAAAAGGACCGGAATCAGGTAATTTTGTTTCTCAGAGAGGGATTGTAGAGACGTATGTTTGTGATACAATTGCAGAAGAATTGGGACATCAGTGTTACGACTACCTCCCTACTACTGAGTGTTCAATCCCATAGAGCTTATGTGGCACCACCTTAAATCGAGCGTACGCGGAAAAAATACTTCTCCGACTTTAAGTGGTAGTGTGGTAGAATTAATTAGGAACTGTATGAATGACATTCCTACCGAGAGTTGGAAAAGTTCTGTTAGTCATGTTATAAATGTTGAAAACTCGTACCTTTCTGTAAAATCAATTGCGCCAATTATAATTAATTTAGATGAGGATAGCGATAGCGACACTGAACTAAATATAGAATAGAATTGTAACATTTAAATAAATTACTTGTATATCTCCTACATTATGCAAAATTAAAATTTCTTAAGTTCGACCCTGTAGCACATTTGCATATTTTACCAGATGATTTTCTACACAATGGGATTAAATCGGGTAGTTTATTGCAGTTAATAAGCCAATACCATTTACTGTGAAAAATACTATACCGGTTGACCCAGAACCAATTCACCCCTCTGTATCTTCGTTGTTATTTTATATGGATATTTCATATTCGAAACTTCAATTAAAAACCATGAGTATATAATTGAGCAAGTATCTAATCATATATGACACTTCCGGTTTGATCGGAAGCGCATTCAATTTCAAAATTTCAAATGGAATCAATAATTGTTTTTTGGAAATTCCGATACGGTAAACCATTCCGGTATAATCGAGATTTTATAAAAAATTACTTTTTGTATACCCCTCGTAACGGAACATTTTCATGGAAGTATGCCATGGAATATTGAACAATATCAGGTGAGTAACAACAATTCATGGCCGAACTTTCCACACAAATTTTTTATACAGATCAACTATTCTCAAAATCAAATTTTCCATCATTCCCATTTAATCAAGTCCATCATTTCTCAAATTATGTAAGCATAAGAATTTTTGAAGTTGGTTATAAACTCCAATACAATCCATGTTTTGTATTTCAATATATATTGGAGTTTCAAATTTTACGAGGTGAATACAAAAAGTTATATTCACAAGACATCAACTATATCAGCAGTTTGTGAATTAGGGGCCGATTGCCCGCTCCAACTCAATACAGATTCGACTACGCTTGGCTCAATCGTTAAGGAACAAGGAAGCTGATTGGCAAATCCATAGCAACAAAGCCTGGCTCAGATAAATCACAATTGAAGCAGAACGGTGCACTGGCCCTTAGTGTATTATTATGATATATCATTGAAAAGGTAATTCTATACTCAATCGTTATTTGAAAAAAATATACTCACATTTGAAATATGAAAATTGGTTGCGCTTCCGGTCAAACCGGAAGTGTCATCTAAAGTTTGATACTTGCTAAATTTTACATTTACATCAAATTGAACTACCGAATTTGAAATATAACTACAGTGTTTGCCCTATGTATACAAGACTTGTACTTTTAGGAAACAGGCCCCTGGTGATAACAAAGTGTTTATTGAGAATACTTTGCTTGACGAATTATAAGTCCCCATGGGAATCAAGAAATGGGTATTAACATTTTCTGATTTCATGTATGTGTATCGATTGAAGTGATTCAGTTATAGCTGGACGTGTCATCTTCGGACCAAATCATAAGACCGGGCGTAGTGAGAAACATCCTGGTAAATCTTCACCAGATCGCCTTCGGAAGTTGAAGTTGATGATGGAACATTGTTATCTGCAGTGGGGGCAATTCATAGTTGCGTTGGTAAATAATTTCGAGCTGTTCGAGCAGAAACCCCACTGAAATACGGAAATCATGACGGCACGGTATTTGAAGTGATACAAGGTGGCTCGAAACTTGCACGAATCTGTTGATAAAAAATGTAATTAATTTTTCTACGGTATAACCATCATAACTTGAAGTAGTTTGATTGTGATATTGACGAGAATTCAATGGGGCCTTCTGTTTGGAAGTATACAGTGTCTTCCGGCAAACGCAAATTATGGCCATAGTATGTCCTCTTTTGTTGGAGTATTCTTGAAAATTGATTAAGGAATTATGTGATTGCCACCCGCTCTATTTGAATCCAATACCTTCAACAACTTCTATACAAATTCCATCATCAGAAAATATATCTAGTACTTGCTTGTTAACTTTCATCGAGTCCAAGTCAAGCTATTTCTAACATTATATATTTCTTTCGACTTTACTGATATGTGCAAATGAATGTCGAACCTGCAAATCCCAAAGAACGCATAATTGATAGAATATTGAATATCACATATACTCTTTGAAAATACTTTCTAGAAGTGTTGTCCGTTTCATGAAACAAATTTGTGAATTGCCATCTCGAAGACGTTTAAAAATCATAATATATCCCAATTGATTTGTGAAAATACTGCTCCGGATTCATTCAAACAAAATTCAATATCGGAAAGAAACTATTTTTTTTTAGTTTTTTCGCAATATCATCAAAGTTTCGATTATTCGAACGGAAGTTATTTCGAATATTCCTTTAAATTATTCAGGAAATTGAGTGAATCTCAACCCAAAACACTTTAACTCGTTAAATGTGTCACCGGTTTTAAGACATCAGTTACCTATATAAAAATCCTAACCTTACCAAGGAAGAGACACATTAGTTTTTGAAGTGGTTATGCCGAATCGTACTGATATTTCGCCATTTTTGAATTGATTTCAATGTCAAAGTTATATTTTTTTTCCAGGTCCATCCAACCAGTTGTCCTTTCCTACCTCATATCGTTATTCATTGAACCTGATGCCAATGACAAATTATCTGAGATGTATGCCTCCAGCGCACTTGTTGTTGGTGTGACCACTTGCACAATCTTTCTCCTACATCATACTAATTTTGGATTCTCATCCGTCGGAATGAGAATGAGAATTGCGTTGTCATCATTGCTCTATAGAAAGGTAAAAAAATCAGGTTTTCGTTCGGTTGAGAAAAAACATTTGGTATGACATGAAAGGTCTACATTTGACTACATTATGATGTTTCTCCTTGGAGGTTTACATCTGCACCAGATTCATACTTCACTTCTGTAGGAGACCGTTCGAAATGTTTTGTGTTCGCCAAACGAGTATCACTGAGGAAACATAAGGCGGGTCGAAACAGCTGTCTGGCATTGGATTTTCAAATGTTATCATTTTGAACATGAAAATTTTGATTTCTTGCGAGAGTTGCAGCTTTTCCTGCAAGTAGACCAAAGAGGATTATCGTTCGCGGCGTGTCATTTGATACGCTTTGTCGTACGATGTACCCCCTGTAAGAGTTCTCCTCTACAGCAGATAGCGTTTCCAGTATTACTACTTTTTGGTCCCAGTCATCAGAGTAATAGTCAAGATGAGTGAGCCTCTGAAAAAGCAGGAAGAAATTCCAAAGAACTACTGGCTTCAAACCCGAAGAAAAGTAGTGATACTGAAAACCTCGACCGCGAAAGCCTTAACCATTTTGTCAGATGACGTTTCTCCTGAGAGGTTTACATCATCTGCACCAGAATGGATAGGTGTTGATATCATCTTGTTTTCTGTCATTTTTATTGTTTGGAATAGACCTTGATGATTTAAGCATCTCAGGATACTTTTCCGTACAAAATGAAACATTGATATCATGATATGATGCTTCACATGAAATGTCATCACCACTCTAAGGCAATCACCATTATTTCCATCAATACGTGGTGCTGCTTTCTACAAACTCCCACAATCGTTTCCATTTTCTGTACAGGAGTTGTTGCACTCAAGAAAAAAATTTTGCTCAAAAGAGGTGCTAGCCTAAGATTTCAGCATAGGTAGGATACATATTTGATATTCTATCTCTGAGACAAGAGAAGCTGGAATATTGACAAAGTGAAAGTGTAGACATTGATTCGAAAGAATATTTACCATATAGACGGAAGTTTGACACAAGATTCGCAATAAGAAATATTCACCTTTTTCTCTGATAGTAAGATTGTTCAGAACAAAAAACAATCCTAGCATGATTTTTTTCCGGATGTCGTTATACAGTTTGGATACAATTCACAATTCCAGTACAATGAAAAACTATACTCCATACATACTAACGGAGTGATTTGTCCCATTTGAAAGACGACGAGTAGAAAGCTCTATTCCAACCTTTTTCTTCACATGCTGAGCTGAACACAAATCAATGAATCAATTTCATCACAGAAGATTCCTTTGAGAGCTTCAATCAGGCAATTATCATTTCCACCATATTTCGGACATTATGATATTTGAAACTGGTGCAGCTGGTGTAAACCTCCAAGGAAAAAGTCTCAAACTCCTACTGCACTAAGCTAGGAAGACCTCTCCCAGCGGGTCATCGTACGGCGAAGGTTTACACCATCTGCACCAGTTTCAGAGATTTACTTCGTAAGGAGTAGATAGTTAAAAATATTTCTGTTCACAGTCCAGCGAGGTGTCACTGATGAGACCTGGTGGGTCGAAACAGCTGTCTGGCATTGGATTTGTGAATACAATCATTCAGGACATAGAAATTCTGAATTATGATATTTGTTCCTCCGAAATAACCAAAATAAATGAATAAGGGGTATGCTGATTTCCTTCAACATGTTTCAGATAACAAGATTGAACCAAAAATCTCTGGGAAAAACAGCTGCTGGACAGGTGATCAATTTACTCTCCAATGATGTGAATAGATTCGATTTGGTTATATTGGCACTGCACACTTTGTGGGTTATGCCTATTCAGGTGATGGTCATTAGTTATTTTCTGTGGCAGCAAGTTGGCATTTCTTGTTTAGCTGGTATATTAACAATGTTGATTGTTAGTTTACCATTCCAAGGTAAGACAATCAATCAAAATGATATTAGGTTACAGAATCATTGATGGAAATATAACCTTTACTCAAAGTTTCACACATATTGTACAAAACAGGAAAATATTGTTACGTTTTTACTCTGGGTGACAACTGGTACGGCAACATGAAACAACTCTATTGCAAATGGCTCTCCAAATCACTAAACAGCTAATTCAAAACTCAAATCAGTCAAATAACTATTACAGTTTCGACTATTCCTTCTCTTGATCACTGTCTATAAAACTAACTCAGTTCTGCTCCCCGTCCGCCATATATAGATGGCTCTGGAATTTTCCTTAATCGAACAGGCATCGACATTTCTTGGAACTTACGCGTTAGTTCTCTCAGTGTGTAAACAAATGGGGTTAGAATGTCTCTCGAACATTCTCGATAAATCGTGATGACAGTCGATGGGCGTGGTCTCCTTCGAATCACGCATAGTCGTAGAGAAAGTCATGGTCATAGATAATGGGTTATATTGTTTCGCAGAGTTGTTGTTGGTCTTCGAATTTGTAACAATATCTTACAACCAAATTTTGTTCGTACTTCCGGATATATTACTCAATTTGGGTGGGTGTGAACAACTGGAAGTTTATATTCCCTTAATTATTTTATAATCCATTGTGCCTTCAGTTATCATTTCCAACAAACTTCATTCATTTGAAAAAATTATATGTGGAAATATATCGTTCAAAAACTCATTTGGAAAAATCAACCGCAAATACCGTGTTTTGATGGAGTCATCAACTGAGGTGTGATGATGGCGAGATTTCACCTTCCTATTAAATTATTGATCAAATGATATTTTCCACAGGTTATTTAGGAAGACTCACAGGTCAGTTGAGGTCCAAAATTGCCTACAAGACTGATAAAAGGGTGAAACTGATGAATGAAATAATATCAGGCATTCAGGTCATTAAAATGTACACCTGGGAAAAACCTTTCGAAAAAATGGTGAAAATCGCTCGAGCCACTGAAATCAAAGATCTCACAACCACGTCGTATGTTCGAGGTATTTTCAGCAGTTGCCATATCTTCATCCAGAGGTCGACATTGTTCCTGACTATAATTTCTTATGTTTTACTGGGTATGTATTTCAAAATGAATCAGTAAAGCTTGATGATGCTGTAAGCTAAACTATCCAGTGAAAAAAAAAGCGGTATTTAGGTTTCATATGATGGAAGGTTACTCCAATAGTTATTTAAAGCATTGTGTATGAAAAAGCATCGTGGAGTGCTGAAGTAATGAGAAATGTTATCGACGAAAACTCTCCAATTCTCGTCAAAACAAAACTCAAAAAGCCCAAAATCAGTTTTTTTTGGTTTTTCTCCTCTGGAAGAGAAAAAGAAATATTTCAGTTATCTTTCGGGGCAAATATACCAATTCGCCCTAGAAACATAAGAATTTAAAGCTTCATTTTCGTCTTTTCCAAAGAGGAAACAAAAAAACACGTATTTCAGGAAATTCGTTGAAATCCCTGTTCTCGCGGTCTATAGTAGAGAAACATCAAGGCCTTTGTAAGTTCGTCATATTTTCTGGAGAAGAGGTCACTATGAGTCCAGTTTTATGAAGTGTAGATGACTTACATTTTAACATTTATATTTCCCTTTTTCGGACACTTTTACGAGTTCGCCCAGAAGGCAGAGCCTTGTGCGGGTGCCGGAGTGCTCTGGGGCGTCTTACCGAAAATCCCACATTGCTATCGGGTCGGTTGATATATTCAATCTATATATCCCACCCACTAGGATTGGCATCTAAGCATCTTGCAATTGCTCATCGCTTCGAGCCGGTCAGAAAAATTCTACCCCCACCGTGCAATGAATTAGAAAGTATATAATTACCGCTCCTCAGACCGCTTGGCCACACCAACCGACTTGGAAGACAATATTTCAAATCGACCAGAGATGTGTTACATTGAATTTCAGTCAGGCAAAGTTTACTAATTTTGTGTATACTCTTTGAGGAGCATTTTTCAGTAGCGCAGCAACTTCGCGAAATATACCGGAGATCTACCCTTCTACACTTGTATCTTATAAAGTCCAATATGAATTCTCTCAAATTGAGCTGTTACAAACCCAAAATTCAACGAAAATAATATATAATATCGGAATCATCGTTCAAGAAATACCTGATCTTATCCACTCGAAGAACATTCTCTATTGCGTTCAGCTTCTGAATAATATTATAGATTTGCCTTTGTTCCAAAATGTTTATGATGATGACAAGCCACCATCACAGATTCCCAGGTTTTGGTAGACCATTCGATAAGTGAAAGTTCCGCAATCATAAAATCTGAAAAATCTCAGTTTCTGTACATTCTGCCACCAAATTAACTTTCACAAAAAATTAATGTTTAGTTCCAATTTCATTGTTTTTCTGGTATGAAATAGATTATTGATACATGATTTAGTACCACTTCAATTGTCGAGTCAGAATAGTCAGTATTTTTATCTTTCTCACGGAAAACTATTATGTTTTAGACCGGGAGGTCATGACAGGTGACATTCCACCATTTTTTCGTGCATGCCTTTTTAAGGCTTGATAAATAACCCTAAAATATCAAAGATAGTCGGATTTTTAGCCCCCCCGCGCGTCCTCTTCATAAGGAAAAACGCTTTTCTTTCTGTAGCGAATTTTCGTGTTTTTCCGTGATATTTTACTGCATGCCATTGTAATATAGGGAAGTTCAAACTAATTGAAGCTCTAATAATTGATGGCATGCACCCCGCAGCGGCCCAAGATGATCAAAGGGTTGTGAAAACCTGAAAAAAAATACACAAATTGCATGCCGATGTGAATAATTGAAGTTTTTATAATAAAAACACTATGGAAAAATTGGCATGCACCCCTCGTAGGACCAACGGTGAAAAATTTCCGGAAAATTCTGTAAAATTTTAACACCGATTTTCCGTGATTCCAAACTGCATGCCATTGAAAAAATACTTAATTCGTACCATTATTGAATAGAAGAAAATTTGGCATGCACACCAGGGTGTTGCAAAATAGAGGCATGCGTGACGAAAGTTGCAAAAAACCCTGAGCAAATTTAGGTGACTTGTATTTGCATGCCATTTTGAAATTCATGAATTTACCTTATTTCAAGTCATGAATGTAAATGGCATGCATGTAGCTACAGCCCAATACACCAAAATTGTGAAAAAATTGAATAAACATCAATTTTTTAATTGAAAAAAAATTTAAAAAATGGCGTGACTGCTTTTTGCATGCTGCTATGTACCTATGTACTTTTTTGAGCCGAAATGCAAAATAGCATGCATGTAGTTTTATGACAATGGTTAAATAAACAAAAAAATCGTCCGATTTAATAATTTTATTATTTTTCAAATTTTTTATGAAAAATGAAAGTAGAAAATCATTTTCAGCATCATTATTTTATACATGAAGTATTATTATTAAATTCACTCGCCAACCTATTTGGGTTAATATTCCCATCTCTTACTTAACGCTCAGCCGATGTATCTGAGGCGTGAGTGCAAGTGAGCCAAGAATGCTCTCAGCCGACACCCTCCTACCGCACCACTTGCTGCCAGAAACCAGCTTAATATAAAATCTTGACCTGATACATCATGCCGACTGGTAACGAACTTGTTGTTTACTTCTATACGGTGGTATAGGCAATGGCGTAGCGTGTAGCGTCTATCATAGTGTTACGTGCTAGCGCCGGCCCTGACGAGATCGTAAACGCAGATGAGGGATCGCGTCGTCGTTTTCCAAGAACTGTTGATTGCCGCCTGGAGAATTCGAGACACGTCATCGCGGCTTCTCTCGAGGATTCTCGATAGGTACGCAGGTATATAAGCATCGTGATATCGCGGCGGAGAGAAATTTATTCGGAGAGTTAGTTATTGACAGAGTTAGTTAAGTGACAAATTTTATTCAGAGCTTAGTGGTGAAAGTTATTGGGAGGTAAGTGGAGCAGAGCTTTGTGCGGAAGTAGAATTTTTAGTACAGAGAGTTTTGATACCGAGCATTGGAAAGTTATCGGAGCGATTAAGTGATTGTGTTGTATTGTATTGTGATAGAGAGTTATAATAAAAGAAGTTCAGTGTTGCCCGGTGTTTTAATCGACGAACCCAGGGATAAATCGTAACAGTAGTGTCAGAAGTTGGATTTTGAAAGGAATTAATATTATCCAGAATAGGGTAGTAGTAACCTCACGTGCTAGTCGACGTATGATAGACCACTTTCAGACTAGAGACCGGGAGATTCGTGTCATTTGAATTTATTTTTTTTACAATTCTTGAATGTTGGACTGTGATCACATGTATGTTATTTCAGCCATCAACTTGAAATAATGTTTATTCAAACAATTTTCATGGAGCTACATGCATGCCATTTCGTATTTCAACTTAAAATAGTATCTACAAACGAAATACAAAGTGGCATGCAAGAAGAAGTCACGGCATTTTTTAGATTTTTTATTCAATCCAAAAATTTGTTTATTCAATTTTTTCACAATTTTTGTGTATTGGGCTGTAGCTACATGCATGCCATTTACACTCATGACTTGAAATAAGGTAAATTCATCAAATACAAAACGGCATGCAAAAACAAGTCACCCAAATTTGCACTGTTTTTTTGCAACTTTTATTATTATTTATAATACGATGGGCTTATTCAACATGAATGCCATTTGAATTAGATAATTATTCCGTTATAAAATTAATATTCATCCTTATTAGGAGTGATTTGGAATCACGGAAAATTGGTGTTAGAATTTCACAGAATTTTCCGGAAATTTTTCACCGTTGGTCCTACGAGGGGTGCATGCCAATTTTCCCATAGTATTTTTATTACAAAAACTTCAATTCTTCACATCGGCATGCAATTTGAAAACACGGAATTTTCCAAAAATTTTTTCAGGTTTTCACAACCCTTTGATCATCTTGGGCCGCTGCGGGGTGCATGCCATCAATTATTAGAGCTTCAATTAGTTTGAACTTCCGTATATTACAATGGCATGCAGTAAAATATCACGGAAAAACACGAAAATTCGCTACAGAAAGAAAAGCGTTTTTCCTTATGAAGAGGACGCGCGGGGGGGCTAAAAACCCGACTATCTTTGATATTTTAGGGTTATTTATCAAGCCTTAAAAAGGCATGCACGAAAAAATGGTGGAACGTCACCTGTCATGGCCTCCCGGTCTATTTATCATGTTTAGTATAGTAATAGTAAGTAAGTTATTTATTATCCCAAGAAACATTACATGTTTATAATTAGGGAATAACTATAAGCACAAAATCATGATAAGTTTTGAGAAAAAAAAAACATACATATGTATAAACGAACATACAGTCAAAAATGAAATTGTTCTACGCAAAGGTCAATTAAGCGAACAAGAAAAAAGAATGAATAAAGAAAAATTAAAAGAAAAAAAAACAAATGTAAGAATTTTTCTTTAATAGCTATCAGCTGAATAAAAACTCTTTTAAACTCTGCTTGAATTTTATTGTCGATCGATATTCTTTTATTTCATTTGGAATTGAATTATATATCATGACACCACTATGATATATTGATTTTTTGCCAATATCTGATTGAATTTTATTCGTTGCCAACAAATTTTTCTGTCTTGTAGAGTGATTGCGAATATCACAAATCTCGTTGAAAATAAGATTAGACTTTTTAGTATTATTTCTGATAGAATGGATAAAACAGCTGATTTTGAGTTTATGAAGAGAATTTATGTCCAATAGTTTGTTTGGCTCGTATAAATTTGATGTCGATTCTGAATAAGATAATTTTTAAATACACTTCATTGTTTTGTTTTGTAAAGTTTTGAGAGGTTTCATTATAGATTTACTTGCAGTACCCCAGACAGAAATGAGGTAATGTAGTTTTGAATAAATATAAAAATAAATATTATATAAATATAAAATAAATATTCCTCAAAATTTTCAGAGAAAGGAAGTGTCTTATTCTGAAAAGAATTCCAATAAGAGGAGATACTTTTTTTCGAATTTTTTCAATGTGCTTATTCCACGATAATTTTTCGTCAATATATAAACCTAAGAATCTAGTTGTTTCTGTATATTTGATAGAATTGTTATTGAGAATTATTGGATCGGATGGGGCGTTGACTACCCTCTTAGCTATGTTCATATATGAGGACTTATTGAAATTCAACATTAATTTATGTTGATGTATCCAAATGAGAATAAAAGGATAACCTGAAAAGACCACTTAATATTTCATAATGTGATATTTTTGCTCAGGAAACCTTCTCACCGCAGACGTGGTATTTGGAGTCGCACAGTTTTACAGTATTCTACAATTATCCTTGGCAATTCTCTATCCAATGGCCATCAGCCTGGGAGCTGAAGCTTGGATATCGATCAAGCGACTTCAGAAATTCATGATGCTGGAAGAGAGAGAATCCACTGCTAGCATAATAGAACTAGGGGAGCATGGTATACAATTCACGAATGTTTCTTCCTGCTGGACGGATACCGAAACTCTTAGGGAAATTTCCCTTCAGATACCACCAGGAACTCTGTGTGCTATTGTTGGACCTGTTGGTGCCGGTAAAAGTTCGTTGCTACAGGTATGTATGGTGAAAGTATGTTCGGATTTATACATTTCATTCACAATCATTTTAAATAATGAAAACATGTTTGGTATAATTTTCTTTTTTTATTGCTCATGAAGAAGAGAAAAGTTGCTCAGATCTAGAATTCAAGTATGGGCAATTGTGCCAGCTTTGCCATATTCAAGATATGAGAATTTTCTCTAAAAGATTGCATCATTCGTTGCTCATTTGGAATGGCAGACTAGAACGTGTGCAGTTATTATGGAAAAATATAAATAGAACACATCATCATATAATCCTATTCAAATTATAGTGCAAATAAGGGCAGATAGTGAAAGATTTGGAAGTTCTATTCCATTGGAGGGAATAGGAATTGTAGTGTTTTTATAATCACGCAGAACTGAATGTTTTATGAAATTTCTCAGGAAGATCTGAAATATATATATTTGATTCGACTTTGTTTTTCACACAATCGTTTCGAGTATTGTTGGATATAATTAGCTGATGCATGTGTGAAGGTGATTTGAAGCATTCTTAATACGCTATTTACAACCTAAAATAATCTCATAAAATAAGTATCAATATTGATATTGATCTATACAAGTGTAGAAGGGTAGACTTCTATCTACCCCGAATGAGTGCAATTAGTCTATTTTTCGTTCTTCCCAGTACAGTGATCGGATATTTGAAATTTTGAACTTATATGCCAGTATTCTGCAATACACCAATTTTGATGAGGAATAAAATTATGTGACAAATCGATAATAAAAAAGTTTTCCATGTGGTGGGAAGTTTTGAATCTCACTGTATATAATCTGGACCAAATTTTGATATGCAAGCCATTATAGGCGTATTCATTTATTTATGAATCCCTATAAAAATTATATTTTTAATTTTAATCTTATTGCCAAAACTTTTTTAAAGTTTCTTCTAACATTCTGTTAACATCCAAGTCCAAGAAACTGACTTCGCTCTTCACAGAAAAAAAATTGTCCTAGATTTGTTAGTAAACGGTAATATTGGTATTGTATATGTATCAATTAGCAAATCATTACCTTTGCTGTTTAGGCAGAAAAGTCCTAGGCATAAAATGTATTACTTTGCTTTGATATGTGTCTGCAAATTTTATATTAGCTATCAATCGGAGAAAAATAAATAAATAAGGAAATGTCGATTCTCGAAAATTATAGGAACTTGTCGATTCCGATCGTCTTCATTCATGCGATTTCATTAGAATGTATTTTATTTTTTTCCAGATTTTACTAGGAGAATTGCCAGTGAAATCGGGTGAAGTGGCTCTAGGGGGACAAATTTCCTACTCTTCGCAAGAACCCTGGCTGTTTCATTCAACAGTGCGAAGTAATATCCTTTTCGGTCAACCTTACAACAAATCTTGGTACAGAAAAGTGGTCAGTGTTTGTGCCCTGAAGAAAGACTTCGAGCAATTCCCTCAGAAAGATAAAACTATCGTTGGCGAGAGAGGAGTATCCCTGAGCGGTGGGCAAAAGGCGAGGATCAATCTAGCCAGAGCAATCTATAGGCGAGCTGATATTTATCTAATGGACGATCCACTTTCAGCTGTCGATGCTCATGTAGGACGGCATCTCTTCGATAAGTGTGTTGTCAAGCACCTGGCTGGAAAAACGAGGATTCTTGTTACACATCAGTTGCAGCATTTGAAAAAGGCTGATTTAATAATCGTTCTTAATGATGTAAGTGAAGCATTTATATACAGCATTCACCTGATCTGATACATCCTGGCTAGCTCTGACTTGGGTTGCGCGGTGGAAGTACTGACCATGATGAATTCAAAAACATCTACCAGAAACGATTTTGACACTATTGACATCTATATTTATACTGATATTATAAAGAGGCTCGTTTCTGACTTTGTTCATTTGTTTGTGGGGTGTAATCTTCGAAAGTACTGATCCGATCATAAGAATTATTTCACTTAGAGAAAGCTGCACTATTCAGGAGTGATATGTTATTTTATGATTGGCAAAAAAATCAGTGGAAAAAATGTAGAATATGTGAATGATCTCGGGAAAAAGCAGACGAGATGTGTTGCTCTAACGGTGTAGGCTGACTGAACGGTTCGGTATAGACAAACATGATGTTCACCAATATCTCTATAATTTCGCTGATCGTAAGTCCTGAAACTTAGAGGCTGTGTTCTTTGAATGGCGTAGGTATTTGACGAAAAAGGGTTTTCCGAAATTCTACTCAAAGGTGGTGAAAAACAGGGGCAAATTTTGTAAAGGACAGCATGATGCCTTGTTCCAATCAACTTCAAATTTTGCATGAACAATCTTCAACAGAATTCATGGAAGAGGTGTTTTCTATTTTATTGAAATTCATCGCCTAACGGGGAAAAAAGGGGTTGGAAGTTATTTTGGGGGTGAATCAAAGCAGAGCACAAACCGCTCTCGAAGGGAGCTGAAACTTGAAAGTTGTGTTCCTTAAACTACGTAGTTATCCGATAGGAAAAGGTTTTTCTGAAATTCCACCCCTGAAAGGTGGAAAACGGGGTCAACGTTCGTATGGGACAACGTGATGCCTAGATCTAATCTACAAATTTTGCCTCAATGTTCTTGAATGGATGAAAGACGTGTTTGGTATTTTATTGAAATTCAACGCCTAAGGTGGTTAGAAGGGGAAAGAAAGCTTTTTTTGTGGTGAATAAAGGGGCACAGCCTGAACCACTGATCGTAAAGATCTGAAACTTGGAGGGTGTGTTCTTTGTGAGACGTTAGATTCCGATAAGGACGGTTTTTCGAAATTCGAGAAATATTTTTTAAAAATATAAACTTCCATTAACTGTCACCGCTCACCAAATATCACTCAAATATATCAAATGCTTTCGGAATTATGTTTTTTTTCTCACAACTCCTAGTATCTTCTTAAAGGAACATTTTTGGACCATACTTCACCTAACCTATCATCATTTTCAAACGAAGATTTACACCATTGAATATTTCCACATTATTACGGAACACCCTGCATACATACTGATCTGATGTATTGTTTTAAATCCACAGGGCAAAGTAGAAGCTAAAGGAACTTTCGAGGAGCTTTCGAACAGTGATCTAGATTTCACGAACATGTTAGTGGCAGCAGATGAATCTGATGGAGCTGCCAACTCTGAGATACCAGAAGAAACCGACAACGGATGCCTTGTAGAATCTAAACAGGAGTCGGTGCTGTCCATATCCGGTGTAAGAACTGATAAAAATAATAATTGAAATTTCACGGCCTTTCATAAGTAATCTCGAAAGGGTAGGGTGGAGGGAGAGCTATTATTATCTAAAAAAATTTTTGAGTCTAGTTTCATCAGAGTATTTATTCTCGTAAAGACCTAAAATTGGAAAAAATTCGGTGTTCGATTGGCAAAATGATATGTTACCAGTGAAGATAATTATCTGTTTGTTCCAACAAACAGGTTTAAATATGTTTGAGTGTCGCCACCAACTGAAAACCAATGTCTCAGTTGCATCAACTAATAAACATATTAATAGTCATGAAATGTGCGATTTCGCTACTTCGTTGTGGAGGAATGATTTAACTTTCGTTTTTGAAGGAAGGAAAATAATGTACACTTTCCCCACCGAATTTCATTGATATATGACGGTGGCTGGTGCAGTTAATCGAGTTACGGATCGTTTCTGAATAATTGTATATCGCGGCCATGATCTGGAATGAGTATCCAAAAACGCAAACAGACTTTTACTCTTCATTCTTCCTTATGCTACGAACCACAAGTTTTCATTATCCTCCTAAGTGCCGGTCGTAGATGGACGAGAGCTGGTCAGCCTATTTCCAGAAACTCATACCGGATAAGTCCGAGAGCATAATGAAACGTGAATATTTGACCAGAAATGACTTTCATTCAGTTGTCAGAAATTCACGGTCAGAGAATTCACTATGCCACTGTTTGAACCAATCAGTTTTCAGCAAATAGGACTCAAGCTCAAGATGACATCAAAACTAGAACTAGAAAATTCACTTTCGTTGTTCTGTCTATGGAAAATGTCATTTTCGTACTGAATAAAAATCGAACATCATATCACATAATCACTCGGCTACTTTCAGAGTCACACGAGTTGTCCTATTAACGAAGGAAGAAATTGTAATTTATAAAATTGCATTTATTGCAGATGACACTAGGGAAAACTCCAATGAATGATTATGATGCATTAAGATTTTGTACCAAGAATCACAAATGATAAAAAGGATTCTGATGTCGTGAAAAAGAAAATAAATTATAGTTATTCCCTAATTATGAACATGTTATGTTTGTTGGTATAATAAATTACTAAGTAATACTACTAAATATTTCCGTTGATTTGAAAAATATTAACCCTCATTTTCAGAGTTTCTTCACGAACAGTCTTGATTTCGTCCACCATAATCCAGAGGAAGAAACAAAAAGCGACCCTAACGTTTCAGCTCTTTGGGAGTACATCAAAGCTATGAATTGCTGGTGTTTAGTTGGCTTGGTAACAATACTACTGATTCTTGCACAGTCAGCATCTGCCGGAGCTGATTACTGGGTAGCATTTTGGTGAGGTTACTGATTCACTATAATGAAATAATGGGTTATCTTACGTGACATTCAGTTGTCTCCATAACTGTAATAATATTTTTTAGATAGCGCCATTTTAAAACAAGGTTTTGGGTCTTGACATTTCAAAATCACAAGAGTGATATGGATGCTGTCAATATCCCAAAAATATTTCTCTGTTCGACGCAATTTTCATTTTTCAGGACAGATCAAGAACATATACGAGCTTTGAATGATTCCATCGTCATCGATCCACACCAGAGAACAGATGTTACGAAAGTTGAGGTATACTCTATGGGAGGACATAGAATTTCACCTTACACATACACATACTCAAATAACGTACAAGATTCAACAACAAAACAAGGCTTCTCATTCGACGATTTATTCGATACAGTAATAGCTGATGACTCAACTTACAAAATACTCAAAACAAACTACTCCATGTACTTCTACGGAGCCCTGGTTTCAGCAGCTATTTTGCTAACTCTCACTAGGTCACTTCTGTTCTTCAAATTGTGTATGCGAGCTTCCAAAAATCTGCACTCCAAGATGTTTCACGTTCTGCTACAGGCACCAATGAGCTTCTTCGATACTAATCCTAGTGGGAGAATTCTCAATAGATTCTCCAAAGATATGGGTTCTATTGACGAGATTCTTTCGAAGGTTCTCATGGATGCGATACAGGTATTCCATTTATTTTATCTCAATAGCAGTACTTTTCAGAAAAAAATCAAGGAGTTGGAAATATTTAATTATAATCACTTCAACCCTGCACTTGGAAGGGGGTTCATGAGAACTCTCTCTACTGACAAATATTTCAAAAATTGAACGTAACTGGCCAATACTTGAGGAAAACTCATGTTGATAAACATTCCACTGAACGATTCCCACTGATAGGGTCACGAAAATGTTGTGTTTTTGTTGAAGGAGATTTCTACTGCTAACTCATTGAAATTTTGCAAAGTGAAACTTTTTCTGAAGAAGCGGAAACGATTTTGTTATCATAGTCGTAACAACATTTGCTATTCATTCAATAAATGTGGGAACGACCATAAAGAAAACATTGTCATTAAGAAATGAGACTAGTACAAACCGGCAGAAATTATTTCATCTGATTCACATTTTTCGAAGATCATTGGTTAACCAATTGAAACCTGAAACCGAACCTGAAATGGAATGTACTCAATCGAAAACAAATAAAACATAAATATTCCTAAATAACATTACCGGTTTTGCGAGAATTATTTGTGACCGATTGAGATTCATGAAAATTCATCTACTAGAGGACATTATCAGAGAATTGAAACGGAATATACCAGATCGAGAACATATCAAATATAAATATTCATATATATTTTTTCTACATCTCAGTTTCTGGGAGCAACTACGAAATTGTTCATATGTGGAATGGAAAAATTTTGGTATACATTTTTTTTATGATTTCAAAAACATATCGTACTTTGAATGGAATGAAACGAAAAGCATCTGACCCATGATATGTCGAAACTCTAAATAAAAGAAAATGCTATTCAAAAAAATTATTTTTTGTCGATAGTTAATTTTGAAAGGCTTCTTCTCCACCAAATCGATATAAATAACATACAAAACTTCTATAGAAGTAACATGACAATCAAGCAAAAACTTCCTATTGATCCAGGTTTGAGCCAATTCACTATCAAAAAAGAAGAATGTGTCTGAAACAACTACTCTTCGGCTAAAATCACGCCACGGGCGTTGAATATTTTAAAAGCTCCTATTTTACTCGATATGTATTAAATAGATAAGTAAGATATTCCCACTCAACACCAAAGGAAATAGAAGGTAGTTTGTAATCAAATTCCACTCGCTAGGATGTTTTTTCGAGAGATTTCAGCAATATTATTTGTCTGGGTATAATGGGACAACAATTCATTTTCTTCACGTTGTTAGAAAACATCCTATAAATGCAATTCATTTCACCCACACACACGCACCTTGGTTCACAAACTGGGAAAGAAAAGTATCTTGTATGTGAATCAGAGCCCGTTTCGCCACATGAAAAGCGAAGTAGTCATTTCTAATATATTCCTCCATTCTGTGAGAGAATCCACCATATCAGCATGTTTCTTCTTCTACATAAGGTGACACTTAATTGAACTGAAAAGCAAACGATAAAAAAATGTGTTTCAGAGCCATAAGGCTTCATCGCTTTTTTATCTTACAGCAACATAATACATGATAATAATCCTCTGTCGGTGTAGTATACATTGAAACTGACTGGTCTCCAAGATTCCAATCGTGACGATGGATGATGGACTCTTCTGTAATGAAAGAATTGATCGCTGTGGGACTCTGATGAGTTTGCCTGGGCCACAACTTCGTCGTTTTCATAGTGAACAAATAATCAGTTCCAATCATCAATTACCTATTTCATCAATTTCATATTTTTCAATTCCTTCGGTGTTTACTTCTACTGAATTCTATAACAATGATGCTTTTTTATTTCAGATAACAGTAATAATGTTCGGCATTCTGGTGAACGTTGGAGTTTCCAATCCATACATGATAATACCTATGGTCCTCATCGGATCCGTTTTCTGGAAACTTCGTCATTGGTACCTCTCAACAGCAAAAGTTATCAAACTCATAGAAGGCGCAAGTGAGTAGTTAGTTACAGCTCATCCAATTCATCTTGGCACAAACTCAGATACTTTTCCAGTTGCACACTGATAATGAAGACCATGACGAAAGATAATATACCTTCTAGGAATGAATTTCAACACAGTGAACACTTATAATAGGTGTTTTTTAATCTTATTATACTTCACAGAGATTGCTGGACATATTTGTTATTAGTTCTGTGCCAAGATGGATTGGATAAGCTGTACTTCGAAGTACTTATCCCATGTTCAACTCCATCTATTTTCAGCTAAGTCACCAGTATTCTCCCATGTTACATCAACTCTTAACGGAATACCTACAATCAGGGCTGCTAAAGCAGAGAATATTCTTATTCACCAGTTTGATGAGCATCAGGTGAGATAATTATCATGGATCTTCTCATGCCCACATAATGCATCTTGAGATAAGTTCGTCTGAGACGGTTTCAGACAAAAAAACAACTTCAATTTTAGTTTCCGTACAGAATTATGGAAAGGTACAAATTTCAAAACTCATCAACTGATCAAAAAACGATGTATCCATATTCTTCGACGTTTTTTTTTCGGCACAACCTCGTTGTTTGGAATAAATTGACAAATTTCTGAATTGAATGAGCATTGATACGCAGTATGGAAAAATTGGTTTGATGTCTAACTTTCGATTTTTTTTGCATTGAAATTGTCTTGAATATTGTTTGGTGTCAACATTTTCTAAGCCTAAGCCGTCACATATTTTTTTGTATTTTCACAGGATATTCATACATCAGCATGGTTTTTAACGATAGCATGTACGACGTTTTTTGGCATATGGTTGGATATCATCTGCTTGACTTTCATAGCTTGCGTGACCTTCAGTTTCGTCATATTGCATAGCTGTAAGTTTCCCAAATGTTTTCACACTATAATGATTATTGAATGAAAACACATTGATTGAAAAAAAAAACGCAATTTCACAAAAAATATATTGTTTGCATTCTATTCTGTTATCGAATAGAACTTTCATTGTTATATTCAAACATTATGAATATTATAGATTCTACAGTTGCTGGGAGTTTTGTCGGTTTAGCAATATCACAATCTTTGGAGCTCAGCGGCATGTTGCAGCATGGAATTCGTCGAACCGCCGACGCTATCAACGAACTCACCAGCGTTGAAAGAGTTCTTCAGTACACCACTATTGAACCGGAGAGTCCATTGGAAACACCAGAAGGTAACTATGCTATTAACCAATCAATCCCCATCAGTATGTCAGAACCAATAAACCCAAAACAACAACAACAATTGAAGTTGAATCATTTACCAACACATGAATCATTTCTGTTGAAAAATTCTAAATGACAGCTCAAGTCACCAGTAAGGAATAGTATGTTGCATACCGACACAAAAAGTGAATAATTTCTCTAGAGAAATAAATTTTGTTTACCGGGACTAGAAGCCGAGGAGAGAAAACTTTGAAATATAGAATAATTATCCAATCGCATTTAAAATTCATGTTAGGAGATATTCGGAAGAACTATTGATTTTTGTCTGATAGTTCATCCATCGTGTTTGATAATCGCACAGTTGAATATACAGGCGAATCAACTGACACTATTCTTTAGATGTTCCCAAACCTCTGAAGTATCACATAGAATTGTCGTTTGCCGTAATATCCGTCATCAAAAAGTTTCAGTATCTTTTTGAGGATTTGAAAAGTTGGTTGAACTCTGGGGTTCAGATATATTTCAATAGAAAATTGAGTCACTATCTGAATCGGAATGCGGTAATTCTTTCAATGTATGTCATGAACATGAAAATTATCAACAATTTACAGATAAAGAAAAGCATTTTGAATATATTGTATGTTCAATCACCTCTATGAAAAGGTCACTTGTATAAAATTTGTTCGACCTCATTTCTTTCAGTTGACGTAATCCAAAATCCACTTCGAAATATAATGACGATGTGTTTTTTTCAGGAAAATCACCACCTCCTTCTTGGCCGTGTATGGGTCAGATTGAGTTTTGCGACCTGTCTCTCAGATATGTTGAGGATGAAACTCCAATCTTGAAAAATCTAGAATTTACTGTCCAACCAGGAGAAAAGGTAAAGTCGATGAATAGAACTATAACTGATTTTCACAGAACTATGAAGAACACAAATCGTTTGTTGCTATGTAGAGGGGTGTTGATTTGGAAGATGATTCTGCCAAACAAAGATAAGATTGACATCCGTTTCTAAGTATCACTCTTGAATCATACGTAACTCTCAGGATTTAGGTACCTATGCATAATTATCATATTGTTACGACATTTCCTTGGGTTCGTTTATCAAAACTCCAAACAATACTTCACTTATTTTATTACAACTCTTCATCACAATACAATACAATGACTCAAACTGCTCCGCTAATTATCCAACGCTGTGTACTAAAACTCTCTCTACTAGAAACTGTCAATTACTCTCTGACTCTCCACTAAGCTCCACTAAGCTAGAAGTTGTGATAAACTTTCCCTACACTTCGACTGCTGCACGTAGCAATACCAAAGTTCTCTCTATTAGAAACTCTGAAGAACTATCTGCCTTAGTGATGAATCGCTTCCGTGTATATACTTGCTCACGCCAATGGAGAATCTTCCAATAAAATCTCGATGATCGAGTTTTCTCGGCGAGCCGCTATCCCGCAGGTAAACAATCTTCCTTCGACCCCTCGTATTATTTTGCGTTTACGAGCAACAGGACCGGTGCTAGGAGATTTCGTAACAATATGATAAGATTTTTCGTGAGGAATATTTGGCTAATTTCTCAATTTGTTGGATACACTAAAAAAACTATTGTTTCGACTTCACTAATGATAAATGGTGTTCTCAGGAGAAAAAGTTATGCGTGGCGAACACGTGAATTGACGGACAACAGGTAGTCACTAAAAGACGTTGAAAAATCAAGAGCTTTGAGGAACATTGAATAGGATTTGAAAACTATAACTTTCACTGCCTAGGCAGAAACAATACTTGTAGAACTAGTAACAGTAAAACATCGTAACCATGGTCAACTTCAATAATCACTCTCAGTCACGAAATCCAATACATTTGACGTTAAAAAAATTAATTTTGTCTTTCGTAGAAGATAATCTGATTTGTCTTTTCAGATTGGAATCGTTGGTCGAACGGGTGCTGGAAAATCATCTCTGATATCAGCTCTCTTTCGTCTTGCTCCAATAGAAGGATCTATATTCATCGATGGCTTGGATACTAAGCAATTAGGACTTCGAGATTTGAGAAAAGCCATTTCCATAATCCCCCAAGAACCTGTGCTATTTGCTGCAACTATGAGGTACAACTTGGATCCGTTCGATCAGTTCGATGATTTCAAACTTTGGAAGGCCTTGGAAGAAGTACGTATCGGAGTTGATAATTTGCATTCTTACATGACTTTTTCGAATCCATAGGTAGAGCTGAAAGATGCTATCGATTCCCTGAATTGTATGGTATCCGAAGGAGGTAATAATTTCAGCTTGGGCCAGAGGCAACTAGTATGCTTGGCTAGAGCTATTTTGAGGAATAACAAAATTCTGATCATGGACGAAGCTACAGCTAACGTAGATGCGAGGTAATGACAAAATGAATGGGGAAGTATATAAGAATATTTCGTTTCAAAATACTTATTCTGACTTGGTGTATTTCAACTCACAAATAAAATCATAACCGCACGAGCAGGGTTTTTACGCCTGGGTTCGAATATCAATTCCAAATGATCCTTATACTGAACGATCAAGTCTGTAGTTGAGTGGAACTCAGAAGTCGATAATAAACATACAGATATCACAAAAACAAGCCTCAAGAATCAAATCACCAATCCCTATCTGAACTATTTTTTCTGGAGTATAGTCATCATTCAGTTTACTATTATGAGGTAAAATCGTCAATGTTTCGGGAATAAAAAGTAGTCACTGTATCTACTTGAGTTCAGATGCATGGCTCTTTTAGCCTGCATATAGTATCTCTGCAAACCACTTCCCTTCAGTAGCATTACTTTGGTTCTGGTTTGAAGGCCGTCGTTTTTTGGAATTTCTTCCCGACTTTTTGCTGGCACGAGTGGCTAACTTCTTCAGAGACCCATACATCTTGAGTTAAACTCTGATGACTGGATATTAAGAATTCGTAAAGCGTATTTATGTGGATTCAAGTAGCCTGGAATGATTATTACTTTTTCTGGATTCGGAGATTTTCATTAGTATTAATTGCCGTAATTACTGGATTCGGAGAAGTATAATCAGCATCAATTACCGAACTACCTGCCGAGTGATACGGGAGGCAATAGAAATCCACAAACACAGAGATAATTTCAACAAAAAAGAAGAAGCTATGAATCTCTACCGAATATGGAATCCCATATTAAGAAGTTCAAAAATAACTAATGAAGGCAGGTAGTGAGTGAATTGTTGCTGATGATACTTATCCGAATCTAGTAGATACGGCAATTAATCATAATGAAAATTCTCCGAATCCAGACAAAGAAATGATCACTCCAGGCTACCTGAATCCGCATAAATACGCTTCACAAAGTCGTAATATTCTGTCATCAGAGTTGAAGATGTATGAGCCTCTGAAGAAGCTAGCCATTCGCGCCAGCGAAATGTCAGGAAGATATTTCTAAAAACGACGGCGGATTCGTAGATTCGTTGATCATACCTATGCTATGAAAGTATTTAGGATAGCATGACACGAGCTAGTGCTGCTTAGCACCAGTTTGGAGCCCAATATAACTGATAGTGTGATGTGATGATAGTGTGATGTGATGATAGGCATGTTTGAAGGTCCCGGAATATAATAATAATAATAATATCCTTTATTTCCATAGACTTGAGAATACAAGCATCGTATCCGTCAAATGATAGTGTATATACAAACATCACAAAATTACTGGAAATGTCACAGAAAAATAAAAAAAGAAACTTGAATAGATACACTCCTGAGATACGAGTATCACATTTTATATCCTAAATACTCAGACAGAGAGTAGAATGACTCGCGAAGAAGTAGTTCCTTCACTTTGGCTTCGAATGTTTTAATATTCTCAATTGATTTGATATAGTTAGGTAACTTGTTATAAAGCTTGATTGGCATGACAACTGGACTATTCTCAACCAAGGACAATCTGTGCTGAGGTATTTGAAAATTGTTGTTACTTCTTAGGTGGTACTCGTGCTGGAGTCGCTCCCAATTATTTGTGTAATATGTTGCATTTGTTTTAACGAATTTCACACAGTTCAAAATGTAAATAGAGGGGAAGGTTAAAATACCTAATTCAGAAAAGAGTGTTCTACAAGAGGAAATACGTGGTTTGAATAGCATCGTTCTAATTATTCGTTTTTGTTGGATAAGAATATCTTGTGCTTTCGAACAGTTTCCCCAGCAGACGACGCTATAGCTCAGACATGAGTGAATATATCCGAACAACAATCGACTTGTTACAATCGTAACAAGTCGATATTGACTTTAGATCGAAGCTGCCGCAAAACAAAACAATGTTTTGAGAGTTTCCTGAGAACATGACTAGCGTGTACTGACCAGGAGAGTTGGGAATCTTGGAAAACTCCAAGAAACTTCACAAATTGCTTTTGCTCGATACTTTTGTTATGAAATTTCACTAGGAGACTTTTATTCAATTCGCGAGTCGAAAAAATAATCAATTCTGTTTTGGTTTCATTCAACACCAAACCATTAAGCGAACAATAATTTTGCATTTTCTGAACCGAAGTAGATGCAGCAGCACTCAGATCATCGAAATTGTCAGATGTCCCGGAATATGATTGCCAATAGTGTTATACCAATAAAAGAAGACTGAATGAATGTCCCTTGAGACGATTCGATTTTCAGAAATGAACCAGTGTTGTATAAAAATTAAAAGGGCTTTTCAGACATGGTGTCACTGCGTCACATTTCTCCATCGATAAGTACTGGAAATGATGACTGTTCACATGAACTTTGTCTAACCTTGATTTCTCGTTTCGTTCAGAAGTGAGGAGAGGTGGACTACTATTACCTCACTGTAGAATCTAGTAATACTCCTTGGTATTTTTTCAGTTATTTTTTCGTATGTATTTTGGTGTTCGAATCGATTTCTGAATTTACGAATGATGAAAATGAATTTCTTCAATAGAAAAACCAAAACCGTGGCATCGCTCGCTATTATGTGCGATTTTTCTATATTATATTTCACTATAGTCATCATACAGACAAAATGTTTCTGTTGTAGAACCGACTCTTTAATCCAAACAACTATCAGGAAAAAATTCAAAGATCGCACTGTACTGACAATCGCACACAGGCTGAACACCATCATGGATTCCGACAAGGTATTGGTTATGGATTATGGAAATATGGTTGAGTTCGACCACCCACACTCATTACTACAAATACCAGATGGTTACTTCTACAAAATGGTTCTCGAAACAGGTCATTCAATGTCACTGCAGCTCAAAGACATTGCCCAGGAGGCGTATAACGAGAAGTTTGGAGTGAGAACTGATTCGAACCCATGAAGACAATGAGAATTCAAATTGGTTATAGTCTGAATAGGAAGCGATCTAATAAAGTATATGTCATTTTATTTTGTTTTCATATTAACGAAAACATTTGTTTAATTTTAATAATTTCGTTGAACATCGTTCATTTCCCTTTGTCTATCAAATTATTGAATGCCATAATGATCATGAATCAAGAAATGCAAAAGTTCACTTCAGATGCCCGTCTAAAGGGATTTCATTGAAACTGGGGTCATTACAACGTTCCCAGTTGTAATTCAATAACAGTTGTCTCTCTAGAATCAACAACTATAATTCAGGTGCGTCAATTATAATTCAAGAATTATCAATAATTGTAATGCAGATAAGTCAACAGTAATCCGGAAACGTCACTAAAGTGGGAGTCTGCAGATCTGCTGACTGATTTCTGAATTCAATGATCCGTATATGAGTTTCGGTTTCTTTCCCATATATTCATTAACCAAATTCTCTCAACAAATGCAAAACGAAGATGAAAAATAACACAACGTTGTGATCACATAAGTTGTTGCCGAAAAAGCTTGCAGGGCGGCATGAATCCTTGCAAACTGGAGCATTTCCAGAGAGGAATATCAATACTTTTTGTTGAAAAAAAACTACTCCTATCCTCAATGGTTTTATGAGCTACAACTATAAAGTATGTAATTCCGACAGATATCGTAGAAGATCTACCAAACTCTTCCAATAATCAATGGATTTTGTCTGAGTGAAAGTATTGCCATCGGTATTGCGACCTTGTTCAAAAAACATTCTGGTTGCAATCTATTGCTGCCGATTCACAACTTGCGAAAAAGTAGGCATTCTATTCTATTTTTTTTTATTTAACGTCGGCCTATTCCCGCTACCAAGGCCAATCACCGACGCCGGTGAGCACACTTCCCCCAACCGGAAATTTTGCCGAACCCTCTGGTATTCCAACCAGAGGTAGGGATCTTTAACGAGCCCAACATCCATGGACTCGGGACCGACGGCTTAACGTCCCCTCCGAAGGACGGCATATCCTCGATATATCTTGTGCTCATTGATATATTGTCTGCGAGCTATGATATGCTACGTCGCTGCAGCTGTACGGGCTTTCGACACGGTATTTCCCTGTATGGTCACCCATCCAAGTACTAACCGCGGTCGGCGTTGCTTAACTTCAGATATCGAATGACTGTCAGTCAACCTGAAGAGCTGGGCCATGCCCCAAAATAGGCATTCATTCGTGCGATCTCTAACGTTTTTTCCGGTACATTGTGAACTACTTTCGAAGTAGCTATGGAAGAGTAAAACGAAGAAACTGTGATGTTTTCAGGACATAACCGGGACAAAGGAATACTTTGGAATCACCAGTGAAGGGATTTCAAGAATAACAGGAAAACATTGGATATTGATGAAAATTCGAGTGGAAAATATGGAAGCGATATTGAAAGAAAAGAATCATGAACCTTCGTTCACAATTTCTTCTAGAGCAAAAAGCACTTACAGAATCTACTGGTAAAGAATACCCAAGAGCTAATTCAGCTAATGAAGAGTGGAAATTAGTTGAACTCTTTCGTATGAACTTCTGTATAAAAGTGAGCTAAAAACCTTCCCTGAATTATCTTCTATTCTGCAAACAACTTTCCATTCCACCACTTCCGTTTTTTTCGCAAAAGCGAGATAAGCCGCAGCTGCAATTACTTTTCCTACCGATAACCACAGATAAATTTCGGAGAGCTCTCGAGGATTCAAAGACCTTTGCTGCTACAGGTCCCGATGGTTTTAATAACCATTGGTGGAAATAGTTACCGATCACCAGCCACAATTTGGCCAGAATATTCAGTTCTTGGCTGAATGGAGAGCAGCTGATTCCGGAATGGTTTGTCGAGGGACGAACCGTGCTAATCCCGAACAGAGATCTGTCGTAACCTAAGAATTGCAGACCGATAGCATGCTTGAACACGTGTTACAAGATGTTTTCCCTCATCTTGTTCATGCCAAGTCTCCACGCAGTTGACCTGGTGTTTGAACGGATTCATGCCCAAAAAAGTTCGAAAAGAGTTTCCGCGGGCTATTGGGAGTACATTCAGATCGATAGAGATGTATCACGGTGGACTCCATGCAGTAGAAGCGGAATCTTCCTATGGCCTGGATTAACATGCATTCTCTACAAGATCACCTAAGTGATTGTACTTGCCTGAGTGAGCTCCCTGATCGAAAACTGATATGCATCGAAAAACTGATTCTAGTCTGGAGGAATCAGCTTCAGCATATTATAAAGTGAAAGTAAAGTTCAAACAGAGCCGGCCATCATAGGAAGAGATGTATAATGCCATCGTTGTGCTCAGAAAAATCCGAGGATATGAATGCGGCACCCTAGGAGACCCAAAGTACAAGGTTACCATCTTTATTATGTGGATGACCTCCAGCTCCGTGTCCCTTGAGAAAGGGACTTACAGCTATCCCTCAGGGTGGTGCAGGAGTTCACGCATGCTCTTGGTATGGAATTCGGGAATGACAAATGTAGTGACGAAAGCGGTACATTTCAGAAGAGGACGATGTGAGGAGGCATTTGAATGCCGAAGAGACTTCCACCTTCTGGGATGTTGAATAGCTCCTCATCCAAGAGGTAAGCACAGTGAAAGACACTCTCCGCGGCAAGTGAAGGCAGAAACTGCGGCAGATTTGATCTTCATAAATGCCGAGCAAAAACATCCCAAATAACCCGTTCTACGGTTATACCTCCTTCAACTTCAAGGACGCTGTGTATTTTCGAGTTAGAATTCTCCACTACAGAAAACCACCGAATGGGGTGTATAAAGTCGTTTGGAAAATCTTCGCTGCATAATCAATCGAAACAATGAAGCGGCATTCATGTTCAAACAGCAAAGCGCGCTGCTGATGAACTTCAGATCATTCCAGACAACCAGCGGGTGAACCAATACTCTGTCATCGAGATGGAGTCAACAAGGAGGAATGCTCACATCTGGGGTGTAAAGAATGCTTAAGGTATGTAGCTGCATACTGATAAACCCATACATGTGGTATTGTTCAAGGATATCAAGGAAAGTGGCTCATCTCTGTAGCTGATTCTGCCTTCCTCAGGTCGGGCTAGTTCGATTTCAAATTCCTCAATTCATTCCGTTCAGATTTTAGCTATAACCAGTGATCCATCATCGGTGAAGAAACAATCTTTCAACCGAAAGTAGCAATACTGATCGCAGCATTCCAGCAGCTCCATGATGTATTCTACTAGTATTGTGTTTTATTTTCCAAACTGTTGTTCTATCTCAGCTGATGACCTCCGGTGCCTCTCTGACGGAAACGTTGGTGTAAAGAAACTGACCAGCTGCTCTCCTTCTCTAGCCTTGACTCCTCCCAAGATTTCAACAGAATGTCTGGAATAGCAGTGTCCTTGTTGTGTGTTTCCCCTCCATTGAGAGTAATTTCCCGTGAGACATGCTCTGAAAAGTCCGACAATATAATTCGGAAACAAGTAAGCTAGGACTCTCGGAGAGTCTTCCAGTGGGACTTTTGTTAACAAGGACACGACATCGAAACTGACCATAATATCTGTCGGCACCAGAGTTAGCCTTTAATTTTCCTATGTCGAATCCTTGACGTAGGAGTTTGTTCTTCCTACATGAGGCTGGGGGAGCGAGGCCAGATATTTTGCCAAGTGATAGTTAGGCGAGCCTGGGGCACTGACTATTGGTCTCAGTGGCATGTCGGGTTTATGTACCTTCGGAAGACCGTAGAGCCTGGGTGGAACGGCTTCAGTTCTGAGAATGGTTTTTTGTATGGATTCCGACAGTGAAGACATTCCTCAACCTTGATTGGTTTGTGTCCCTTCTTAACTTGCGGTTGTTCGAAGGGTCTAGAAGATCTTCAATTTTACTATTATATTCTTCCGTGTTTAAAATAACCGTGGCATTTCCCTTTTCTGCTGGAAGAATCGTGATACCCTCATCAGAGTTCAAACTTCTCAAGGCTGCAATCTCTCCTTTTGAGATATTGCACTTTGGAGGTCGTGCTTTGCTCAGAATATTCGCTCTCACAATCTCGATTTCTCCCGCTTTCTCATCCGGTAGGTACTTTATTGCCACTTCCGTATTGGCGATAATTTCCACGTTTGGTACCTGGATAGTCAACTCAAGATGTATGAGTCTCTGGAGACTCAGTTCTTTGACCCTCCTAGACGCGATCCTTCCCAACAGCAAAGTTCGAGCTCTGTCAAAGGCCAACGCCTCTCGAGTTCTTGTCTCCAAGTGGGAGAAAGAGTGCAGCCGAGGGTTCGCCTGAAAAATCAAGATGTATGGCAGCTTGGCACCATCACAAAAAAGCATGTATATCGTCACTACATCAACTGGTCAACACGCTGGTTCCATACAAGCGGGTAGTCAGAATATTCCTCAAGAATTGAAGAGGCCAATTAGGCAGCGACAGGCACCTTACTATCTGAAGGACTACATTCTGTATCATATGTCAGTTTTTAGGAAATGTGTGAGTTTTTCAATACCTCGTTTTGAATAATGTTAAGTGTGTGCAATTGAAGCGTTTTATCAGCTGATTATAAGATGAATAGTGACAACAACTTTCTTGTTATTGAATTCGATAATAAACACATTGAATCAAATGAATAAAAAAATTCTAAATATAAAAACCATCATAGGTTATATGTTTAGTTCTCTTCATAAAGATTAATTCTCAAATATAAATAATTATGTGGGTATTAGTATGTCAAGTGGTTCTGCAAATATTACAATATGGTAAAAAATGGCCGATGCTTTTTTTCCTCCGAGAAATTACATCAGAATAAAAATCAAAGGACACTGAAAATTATCTGCATTGAAATCGGTAATGGTTTTTTCAGTTACTTATATGTCGATAGCACGAGTAACTGAGTTTTCTCCCAATACATCAATTGTGTTTCAGACTATCAGTGTTGTCAAATATTAATGCTCTCTTCCTTCAAATCGGGTTTGAGACCCACAACAATCGACCCAGTTCAAACACCAAGACAAATTACACATTCTAGATACGCCACTGGTTATCAATCCCAATTTAATCTATGCATGCGAAAACACATATTAAAAACAACATCGTGTTTATGAAACAAGTAAAATATTTCACTGCGAACATTCCTTGTCGTATTGGTATGAAATATTGTCCTTCGTTAAAGTAATGAACGTTTTTCCAGATTAGGTCTAGGGAAAGTCATTAATGATCCAATGCTCATTAAACCGCAAGAAAATTATTTCAAGGCAGACCTTTGAAGTATGGGAGCATCTCGTTGCACCCAAATAAGAAAAATTTTTAACGCTTCATCAAAGGATCGTTTCATACACCCCAAAGAAGTTTTTTCAGGTTCCACTCATCAAAATATCATTATTTGATCTATAATAATATATTGATTATAAGGCTTCCAAACCTTTTAAAAAGTGTCTGAAGTTGACTCTCAGGCGATCTATAGCAACACAGTATAGACATTCGTTCTGAAGCTAACTCACACATGATATATCACATATCTCAAAATTTGACTCTACACGAAATTCACTCGTTTTCAAATTTTATATGGCCAAATTATCTTTCGAATAAATAGCAATACCTCCACAGGTTGTGTCATTCCTACAGTGATAACTTGGCAAATTGATTGACTGTCTTTATTGACTAATATTTCTGTTAAACAAATGAAAACAATATTGAATCCATTAATATCTAATGATATTCCGACAAACTTCCTCAAATTTGCACCTTGAAAATCGAGAATCATATGTTACGTTCGAATGGTTACCGGTGTTTTTTGGATAAAAAACGGCTGATCCAAGCTCAATACGGTCGAATTCCGGATTTCACAGCTTTTCGCAAGTTCTCCTCTACGATTGTCACTTTGAAATTGCTGTATCGCATCAGATGGAATGGAAAACGTTCTTTGAGTAGCTGGAATAATGATTCAGTTATTGACGTTTTTCATACCCTAGGGACATACAATGTAGCATTTTTTGGAACACCTCGAACATTCTCGAATCGACTTTTTTCCAACGTTGACCTTAGTGTGGTAGTTGTGAGGAAATCCCTGGGGCCTGTTTCATGAAAGTACAAGTCTTGTAGCTACAAGAGAAACACAAACAAACACGATGCTAAAGAATTGTTTTTTACCACTTTTTTACCTATAGCGACATTGTCCTTGTCTTGTAGCTACAAGACTTGTACTTTTATGAAACAGGCCCCAGGGCTCCACATTTGTTGTAGCAGTTACCCTACGCTCTGACTCAGAGGAATCGTTTTGCGAGTCGAATTTGCGTTTTTCTAAATCACTATTCAAATTGATGATCTGTTTTCATTGTTCCTGTTCGAGAATTCCATTTCGCATTTCTTACCTTCAGTTTTTAAAGCGGATGTTTTTCTCCTCGACGCCTCTTTTTTAGCTGAAGTGTCCTCATCGACCTAAATATACCGGGAGGAGTGACGAGTCTGGCGTGTATGATGCGGAGGACATCTTAATGCGGAGTTTCCCTCTGATGCGGGTCTGGCCACTCCACATAAGGAAAGTCAGTTCCATGGCACGCTGATTTCAGAGTATTATTCTCATTGAATATACTTGTTGAGGAGATCTTTCTTCTAAGTTTTTAATCAAAATCTTTTATTCAATTATGTATATGTTTCACAACATATTCCACCACCATTGAGGACTACAAATTTTTTTAAGTTCCTAACACAATTTTCGTGTCTCACGGTGTTTGCATCTTTTACACGTTTTTAGAAGCTTCACTTTCACGTTTTACCGATAGCAGCTCATACTTGAGTCATAACTATTTCAAATATATTTCAAGTTATGCATACTAACCTAAAATGGATCTGCATTAACTCCATAAGTCTTGTTTTGGGGGAGTGTAAACCATATTCGACCACTATTTGATCATTTCTTCGACAGTCAGTACTGAAAATTATGCATTACTATTCGAAAGGAACCTATTCAATTGAAATAGGAAAATGAGAAGTGACGAAGACCATGACATTACAAAAGGTTGCTTACCGATTTATACTGAGTTGATGATAATATACAAATCAACACGTCGAATATTCACCCCTGAATCTGATGCCTTCAAGTTGAAAAAATTGTGAGGATTCACTCCCTTTTTCGAAAAAAAAAGTACCCAACTCATAATATATGAATATTAAGGAATGAAAAATTTGATGTATCATTTATATCGATAGAACAATAATGCGTCGCTGAACAATTGGATACTGTTTTGTTCTGTAGATTGAAGGATTTTGATTCCAGCCTTTTTTAAAAAAAAAATAAGTTTTCAGAAAGTAAAATACTAAAATCCAATATAAAATCCGTCGCAGAACAATTACTTATTGTTTTGTTCAGTAGGTCAAAAAATTTTTATTCTACGCTTTCTCATTGAAGAATTTCAACTTCAAAGAAGTGAGAAACCCAAATTGTCCTAAAACCAGTCTAGACAAAGAGAAAGAGAGAGAGAAAAAGACAGAGAGAGAGAGAGAGAGAGAAGAATCGATACAAAATTGAATGAAACAATCAACAACGTTCGTTTTTGACAATATATACATAAAAACCGAGGATTTTCAAGAAGAGGTACTACAATATTTCAAGGTATTTGAGCTGTCTGATGCTTATGAGTATGATAGACATAAAGTCAACAGAATAGGCGCAGGTACTTGTGCGCTAAGAGAGTTGAAGTGATTGCAATACGTAGATCTCAACGTAGACGTTAACGTTATGAAATATAACGTTAACGGGTTTTCATGAAATTGAGTTGAAGTCGCTACCATACATGACGTTAATGTTAGCCGTTAACCAGTGCTGCCGTTTTGTGAGTTATCACCACTAATTACTCCATTTGCGAGAATTTTTATTGATGCGAAATAACCGTAGATTAATAGGACGTTTGTGAGGATTCTGCGCGGATTCCGAGATTTTGAGCGTATTGACAACAAAATATTGTTTTTTATGAATACAATTTTTTTATATGATTTTACGATTCAGATAATTCAATCTACTTAAATTATGTGGATTTTCCATATCATTATTTTCAGGTCAATTCTGGTGAATCTTGAATAACTTTCAATATTGAATATTGCAATGGTTATTGAAAATAATCGACAACTGTTATAGAAGAATATGAGTATTTACCATAAAGAGTTCTGAAATATCTTCAAGAAATATTGTCTATTGAAAAATTTTGACTTGCACCATAATTGAATAATTGCTCTCATTATTGGATATTTTTCAATAATCTAATGATATTCAAGAATCAATAATCCACCGCAGAATAGACCTGATTGGGAATCTACAATCGGCTCTTAGCCAAACATTGTAATTGGTTTTTGTATAGTTTCTGAAAATCATAATCAAATACCAATAAATATTTTACTGTTCATATTGAATTGGAATATAGATAATGAAAGTTGATTCCCACTGATGGGAACAGTAGATACTTGATCTAGAATATTCAAGAAGCTGCATTCCCAATCACTAATAATCCAATCAAATTAACTGTTTAAGAGCCCAAAATGACGATTTTTGCCTAGCCGAAAAGTAGCTGTGGATTCCGGCAGACACATGTACTTATTATCATCCCCTTAAGTTTGCGCCAGATTATGTCCGTGCGTTTAGCAACAATTAGCGGTTGAATGTCGGAAAGCATTATTTTTTTTTGTTTTTTGCTTATATAATGAAAACAATTGGTAGGATCGAAAAAAAGTTAAATTGAAAGTTGTAGATAATTGAAAAATCTATTGATTAGCGTTGGCCCGATGTCGATATTCTAGTTTGTTGCTTAACTACTGCGCTCGGAATTTAAAAAAAGGCGTTTTTTCCATTATTCTATAAAAAATGTTGGAATGCATTTGGGGGTTGCAACTGTGACTATGGGAAGCTTCCAACTAGTAGAAACCACAGTTTCAATTTGGTTGAAAAACAATTTATAGGTTAGCAACAATCTAATTTGTTACTAAAAAAAGTGCCCCACTAGATTGTTATTTCTTGCCCTACGGATAATCGTAGAGTGTAGAGCAATGAACGAAACGGTTTTGAACAGTCGAAGAGTTGAACTGCAAACTATCATTTTTGGAAAATTGATATTTGCAATGTGATACCTTCAAAAATGGCGTCAAAAAAACAATGTTATTCAAACTAAAAAACAATGAGGAAAAAACGGTCGTATCAAAATGTGACAAAATGAATTGGAAAGATGCGATTTTTCTACGAATATTGCCAACCTGACTTTTGTTCCAAGATAATTACGAGCCAAGATAACACATTTTTTTAATTAATTACCCCTCCCTTTATTTATTTATATGAAGCAACGAGACCTTGCCAACTGCACAGAGCAAGAGTCATATTATCCATTGAAACCAGCAAAATTTGTTTTCCACAATTATTTATCAGATTTATTGATGGAAGCAGTGGAGGTTCTTCTGGGACCGTTCGACGTGCCGTGTGGAGGGGAAGCCGTAGAGAGCGATCCAGCGCTAGGCGGCCGTCGTTTCCATCGCGTGAAATGAACTGATCAGAGCCCCAAATGACTTCACTACTGGACGGTTTTTTTTTTTAATTTCTACTAGTGCATCGAGATATGATCGAATATCACTATGGCTTGACGGATTGTTTTCGGAAATCCCTCAAACAACAAATATTTCAATTTGAACGCTGCAAATTTAGTAAATTCAACCGCTAATTGTTGCTAAACGCACGGACAGAATCTGGCGCAAACTTTAGGGATAATAAGGACACCTGTTTCTTCGCCAAATTTTAAATAATCTCTTTGAGAGTTGTAATGCTGACACTTTTTTCCTTGATTTGGATCATGTTGATCTGATGTAGAGTTCATCTCTTCGGATCTTGATAGGGATAATGTCCATTGTCCATATACCTCCCTCTCCAAATGAAGTTTCAAAATCGGTCATTCCCAACTCGTCGGTGTGATTCGTATATTCTTTGGATAACGTAAGTTGATCTTTAACGTATCCGTAAGCGACCGCAAGATAACATAGGCCCTCAAACAAGTTCTCAACATAAACGTAAACAAGGCAAAACTACGCATGCGTAGCTGTCAATTTGTACGTTTACGTTAACGTTCATGGCAGCACTTCAACTCTCTATAGTCGGGCTGTTCAAAAAATAGAATTCAAGGACGCGTGAACAGTGAATGCCTGCATAGCCACGCCTTCTTAACTGAAATAAATGAAGAACTGTTTACACTGTACTGTACTCATTTGTGCTTTGTATTTACGTGTGTTACGTTAATTAAATGATATGGATGGAATCACTCTTTCACCTTCAAGAAAAAGATAAAAAAAAGACACTTATCTGTAGAGGAAAAAGGTGTAATAATGAACACTTATGAAAAAGCATCCCAACAGTAGATGGGAGAACGACGCGGCGACGTTTTTGTTGAGTGGTGTAAATCGGACTTGTAACATTGGGGAGAGGAACATTCAAAGAGTGCGTGTCGTTCACGTGATCATTCTATCTTTTCAGCGGCTACACTATAGTCTCGCGATTGAAAAGTAAAACGTTCTGAATGAGCCACATATTGTTCTCTTGAGATTTCAACTGGTGTATGTAACTCCCATACGTTTGATGAATCACGGAACATAAAAAAAACGGTGCATGCTGAGAAGGAGTAGAGAGTTGGTAGTAAGGGCTCTTGAAGAACATTGGAGTGAAAAATATCCCAACAGTTTCAGTTGAAACTCGTCAGAATATTTAAATATCACCCTGTGGTTTTGAGCCTAGTTGATAGAAAGTTTCGATCAAAATTATAAGCGAATGTGTCTAGACAAGATTATTAGTAGAATGTTGTCTAGACATTCACCGAACTCGTTAACCATGTATTTTTAATTCACAAAGGGAATCCTCGGGTAATTTTAAGATTCATTTCGATTGCTTCTCAGCTGCTATGTGAAATATATTCAATGATGATAATGATGGAGATATATTAGTCACTGGCTAACAGGTTAAACCGATGTTTATGTCTGGGATTGATAGCCCAGGATGCAATTTAATACTTTGCTTCCATAAAATAGAATTTTTAATAATTTGATGGTTTCAATGTAAACACCGAACAAAAATTAATAATGATAATAATAGTTCATTGGTTCTTCTTAAGATTATGTCTAGCATAATATAGAAAAAGTCAGTATAGTACAGTATCTAAGTTATAAAAATGCTTGTAATATAAATGAATATTCAAAGTATTTTGCACACATTGTGGTCAGGAACAGTTTTTCCACGCGATTTTTCGATAATGTAAATAACACTTATATTACAAACAGATTACAGATAACAAGTCATACATAAGAACATCTTAAAACATACCAGAAACCGCCAAAAGAGATATTCTTAATTCAATATCATGATATAATGGTGGATTTTTTCTATACTGTTCAGAAATGTCAAAGGAAATGTCTCATTGGAGAATATTCTGCAAAAATATCGTTTTTGCATTCAGAATTTTCATTGCCTGACATAGAGATTTGTATATGTAATCCAAATTGAAGGCATTTCAACATCATTTTTCAGTTCATCATTCAAATGTTCCTACTTCCTATTTGATTTTTTTTCAGGACATACGTTATTGCGTGTTCCTTCAATTTGTTACATCATGTGGAAAATGAATCTTCCTAGACGTATTCTGTTATTCATATGCTAATACTCTTACACTCTGAACTACATCTACTTTTTCTGCTATGTGTGAATTAACACATATTATGTGTATATCCGATATTGTTTCATTATGGACTTTAATAGTCATCATTCATCAACACAGTCATAGGGTGAACTGAAATTTTTTATTGGTTAGAAATCACTCATGCGAAACTATTCACTTGTAACACCACTAGTGCTAGAATAATTTCCGGAAATTTTTCGAGATGCGAATATTTATGAGCAAGAAATATTTCTGAGGAAAATTCAATTACGCGTGGTATTCGGTAAAAAAATTTCACACCATACAACGAATTATTTGAAATTCATGTTTTATCCTTCCGAAGTACGTCAAGATAGGCTTTGAATTACATATCAGATTCAACAATTGACTCGATAATGCCTTGTTCTGTCAACTAAAATTCAGTTTATTGTGTGAGCTTTAACAAAATGAATCGATTGTGTGTGATAGTGGATGTCACTGGCTCGTAAATTAAGATGTGGATCTGCTTGTATTTTCATTAAGGTGCGTATGCACCAAAAAAGCGAGCACGAGCGAACATTCGTGTATGTTTGCTTATGTTTGCTCGTGTTTGCTCGACATATTTGATATCTCGTCCACACCAGAGCGAATATGTTCATGTTTGGAGTTGATCCATCTACTTTGTGCGAGCAGTGCGAGCGCGGTAAATATGGCTGACCATGAAAAATTATTGTTAGCTAGTGCTGCTTTCGTTGTATCGACATTATTGAAAAATAAAAAATAAGGAAGAAACGATTTTGGCAAGCAACTGTATTTAAACACCGACATATTTATAGTGTAGCCTATTGCGAGATTAAGAACAGGATTACGGAATGTTCTAGAATTTTTACCGAATGTCTCCTGAAGATTTCAAAACTCTGCTAGAACTGATCGAACCAAAAATAATGAAATATGACACAAACTACAGGAGAGCTATTCCTGCGGCAGAACGACTTGCTGTAACCTTAAGATTTCTCGCAACGGGCGACTCATATAGCTCTCTCATGTATGTTTTTAAAATATTAAAACAAGTACGGCCAAGTTCATGAACCAACCCGATAATAATAATGTACTGAAAAGTATTGCAGCATGCAGAAAAACGCAAGCGATCGAAGCGCGAGCAGTTTTGACGATTAAATCCCGTCCACACTGAACAAGCACGAACAAGTATTTTCTTTGATGTACCGCCTTCCTCTCAATCTTTTTTGAACGCGAACAAGCAAACGGTCGCTCGCTCGCTAGCTGGTACTCACCAGACGATTATTGATGCAGAATGCTCGCTCGCTCTTGTTCGCTCGTGCTCGCTTTTTTGGTGAATACGCACCTTTAGAATGCTAAATTGCTCTAGTGCCGAATTCGAATGTTACATTTTGTTCACGTCTGCTCAAAGAGGTTAAGTGACATGTTATGTCAAACAAAATGTTCTCTGCTTATGTCAAAAAATTTCCACTATAATTCGCTCTAGGTTACCCATGCGGAAAACAATTTCCGGTATAATAGCTGAGTTGCGAGTAGTTGCCATAGTAACGTGAAACAAAGTACCCATTTTATTGGTCGAAAACTGTTGGTGTGAAATTTTCAGTAGAATTCGCCCACTTTATCAGTTACTCTTTCTACTCTGAGTCTATCTCTTTTCTGGTAGGTCTGGTACCTTCAAGTTGAAAAAAAATTGAATATTTACTCCACTTTTCGAAAAAAAGTGTTCATATCATAATAAATGATTATTAAGAAATGAAAAAATTGATGTATCGTTCATATCCATGATTGAACAATAATCCGTCGCGAAATAATTGGTTATTGTTTGGTTCTGTAGGTCAAAAAATTTTGATTTTACGCTTTCTCATTGAAGAATTTCAACTTCAAAGTTAGAAACCCAAATTGGACTTAAACCAGTCTAGACAGAGAGAGAGAGAGAAAGAAGAATGGATGAAAAAATTTAATAAAACAATCAACAACGTTCGTTTTTGACAATAAATACATATAAACTGATATTTATGAGTATGATAGACTAAAGGCCAAAGAATAGGCGCAGGTGGTTGTGCGCTAAGTTGAAGTGATTGCAATAGGTAGACCTCAACGTAGACGTTAACGTTATTAAATGTAACATCTAAGGGTTTTCATGAAATTGAGTTGAAGTCGCTACCATACATGACATTACTATGAGCCGTTACCCGGTGCTGCCGTTTTGTGAGTTATTACCACTTATTGCTCCCTTTGGGGGCATTTTCATTGATGCGAAATAACCGTGGGCTGATAGGACTCCTGAACAAAAGTGTTATTCGAAACAAAAAGTCTGAGATTAGTACCTTTACTAGGATCAGGACGTTTTTATTCTTTATTGAACAAAATATTGAATTGAATATTGAATATCATTCAAATGTTCCTACTTCCTATTTGATTTTTTTCAGGACATACGTTATTGCGTGTTTCTTCAATTCATTACATCATGTGGAAAATGAATCTTCCTAGACGTATTCTGTTATTCATATGCTAATACTCTTACACTCTGAACTACATCTACTTTTTCATTATGGGCTATAATAATCATCATTCACCAACACAGTCATAGGGTGAACTGAAATTTTTTTTTGGTTAGAAATCACTAATGCGAAACTTTCCACTAGTAATACCACTAGTGCTAGAATAATTTCCGGAAATTTTTCGAGATCGCGAATATTATTATATTTTCTTGAAATATTCCTGAGCAAGAAATATTTACAAGAAAAATTCAAGTACGCGTGGTATTCGGTAAGAAAATCTCACACCACACAACGAATTATTTAAAATTCATGTTTTATTCTTTCAGAGTACGTCAAGATGGGCTTTGGATCACATGTCAGATTTAACAATTGACTCGATAATGCCTTGTTCTGTGGAGTGTCACTGGCTCATAAAAAAGATGTGGATCTGCTTGTATTTTCATTAGAATGCTAAATTGCTCTAGTGCCTAATTCGATCGTATCATTTTGTTTACGTCTGCTCAAAGTGACATGTTATGTGAAACAAAATATTCTCTGCTCATGTCAAAAAAATTCAATTTACACTATAATTCGCTGCAGGTTACCCATGCGGGAAAAAATTTCTGATAAAATAGCTGAGTTGCTAATAATAGTTGCCATGGTAACGTGGAACAAAGTTCCCATTTTATTGGTCGAAAACTGTTGGTGTGAAATGTTTAGGTGAATTCGCCCACTTTGTTAGTCACTCTTTGTTTACGGAATCTCCATGCGAAACAAGAACTTGAATCGCCTTGTCACAAACCGAGCGATTTTTTGGGGAATATTACAGAAACTAAAGGCTAGATAAGCCCCAACAACAAACAATTCGCGTAACTATAATTGCTTTTTATTTTCGGTAACGATAATTTCACCGAAATGGTTATCGAAAATTCGCACCCATTATCTTGGACTCCTGTTTATTCGGACAGAGGTATTTCTATAATGAGCGATTCATTCCAAAAAGTATTCGTCGCGCTAATTAATTTTAATGGTGTGCTCAGTAGTTACCTTACACACCAGTTGTCGTTCGAGTCAGTTTAGTTGATAATGGTGAAGTGACCGAACCCGAGTTCGAAACTATTGTGCTAAAATGGACGTCGGATATAAACTCAAAGCAGACAATCCCAAAGAAAAGGCGAATGTCCTGTCCAAATTGTTTTTCTGGTGAGTACTTTTTCCTTCGTTCGCGCATGGTTTATACTGCCCTGCTGAGATATTGACACTGAAACCAAAATCAAACAAAATAGAAGACATCAAGCGATAAATACAATGTATAGTCTTGTTGCCAATTGTGTTTGAACATTTTTATTCCGTAAAAAGGGAGTTACTATTCAGTTAGTTATGGAAGTGAATCGTCTTTCGAAAACTTAGCCAATTTCAACTCTGGATTAAGTTGATTTTGAAAAAGTTCCCAAAACAACGCTCAACCACTCCACCAACAACCGAATGGCAACACTCAATTTCTTCAAAAAACTTTCAAAAAACTTTTTTTTGCCACAGTTTCCACTTATTCTACGTATTCTGGATTATTTTTTCATTTCATCATTCGGATAACCAAAGAGTTATCGTTTAAGTGAATGCCATGTTCACTGTCGATAAATCTTTTTTCATAAACTCTTTTCTGTTGAACAATTCTGCCCAGAAGGCAGAGCCTTGTGCGGGCAAGGGTTGGCTGATTATATTGGGTGCTGAATCGCTCTGAGGCGTCTCACTGATTTTTAAGATAGCGCATTTGCTATTTCAACTGTAGAGAAACCCAGAAACGGGCAAAACTACCGGCTTGGTTGGTATATTCAAACCTACTAAAAAACCATCGATTGCCTATAGCACTGATGCAACCAGAAAAATCCTGCCCCGACAACGGATTTAACCAGCAGTAAAAAAGCTTTATCCAATATACGCCAGCGCCGTAGACTGCTAGACCACCGACCATTATTTGTTGATATGGAATGAATAAAAAACTTGAAGTGCTGTCATCATATCGAGAATTCGAAAATGATGTAATTGAAGCATGTTGAGTTTAATTTCTATGAATATGCAAACTCGTTTCCAAGGTGCATGAAAAACCTGGTAGGTAGACTTATACCTGAAAAATCTTAAGCCCAAATTCTCGATCTCTCGCATTCCTGCACGCCAGACAAGAATTTTGTAGGTTATATGCATTTGAAAACACTCGCCTGGAAATACTTTTATAACATGATTTTAAATTATCGTTCTTGCATCATTTTTTACTAGGCTCGAAACAACCATTTTCACTAATGTTGGAAAAAATCTGTAAAATTGGGAGTTTCTGGAAAACAATCAATAAATCACACAAATATAACTTCTACCTAACTGAGTTGAGAAAGGTCATTCAAGGTGAAGTTTGTGTTCTTCATCGTCAGAAGAATCTCGAGTTTGATTATTAGTAAGATGCCTAGGAAACCCTGGTGTATCTACTTATACCTGAATAATTTTGGGATAAACTTGGCGAAAACCGATTGCTTGATTTCTGAGATTGCAAAAGCTTCAGATTGCTATTGTAGATGGAGATCACTCATATAACATATGAAGCTTAATTTTCAGTACAGAGGAATGTGTAACCGAATCTACCACTGTTTATTATTCGCCTACTGAGATTTTGACAGCCCTGACAGCCAATCAAATGCGTTTCAGAAAACGTGCATGTATCGTGGAACCTACCGTCAACAACCTGTCAATACTGTCACTGTCACCTGCTACCTCTACAAGTTTTTAGTGTGTTTATATCAGTTTGTAAGACTAGACTTTGATTCCGAGAAAATTTACTTTGCCCATTCACCTGAGAATGTACGACAAAGTTCATGCTAGTGTATTGAAAGTGATAGACTGTCTTGAAATTGGGGATACACACATCAGTTATGCAACGGTTCAAAATACGTATCACAATCGATATTTCCTTTATTTAAACAAAACTTTGTTTTCAATATCTCATTGATAAAAGCTATAGATGTTTCCTCTTCGATATAAGACTTTCGCTCAAGCTGAAACGAATAAAATTAGCTACAACGCTATATTCATGTTATTATTTTGGGGCGATTTGTTTTGTACTTACCTTAGATACTGAGTAAAGCAGAATATTTGGATTCGCAGATTTTGACTGACCACACAAAATACGGAATCTTCTACACATCGTGAAAAAGTACTTGTAATAACTTCAAAACTTATTCTACATATACAGACTTTCGAACACTGTTGAATGCGAAGAAATAATTTCAGTTTTCATTGACAACAATAAACCTCAAAGTTACGTCAAACTGACAAAACCGACATTTGACAGATTTTCGAGAATGCTCATATTACGCCCCCTATACAAAAATTAGAAAGCTTTTGTAATCGTCGATTGTTTTTCGTCAAGAAATTCTAAACAATATCGAATCACTAGATACACCAGGGTTTCCTAGGCATCTTAATTATTTGTTTTGATTCTGGGATTTTCTATTTTCGAAAAATGTGTTGAAATTGCCATTTATTCTCTAATATTAAGGAATAATTCACCTGTGGTATATTATGGAGATGGATTTTAGAAATGGCACTATTAACACCACAAACAATGAAAAATGCTTCATTATAAATGTAGCAAGAGGTGAAAAATACATTCAACAATAGCGAGAACTTGGGAAGTAAAATGTGAAAAGAAACGAACAAAACTAAATGGAATAGATTGAATATCGAGTTTATAGTAACTTTCAAATGCATTCATATCTCAGGTACTTCAAATTGAAATATCAAAGTGTCAAACTCGTCTGTGAGTGGGTAGCTTTCTATGAGATGGTCTGTCTACGCAAACTTTGGGTACTAATGCATTTATCGGTGAACGAAATATCCCACCAGTGTTTAGCCAATGAGATGTAAGCTGCCGCTTAAGCGGAATTAGGGCTTTGAAAAATCGCATTTGTATCACCACATATAAGCTCTTACTTCAACTTCACCCATATATATTTCAATATTGAATAATGAAAAAAATTAGAACATGGGAGTAAATGGATCTCGGTAGTGTAGTGGTGAGCACGTCCATCTGTCAAGAGGAAGACCAGTGTTCAATTCCCCACATTGCGCAACATCCGAGGTGAGATTTACACGTTAAAAAGTGAGGCCCCGTTAATCTATTTCTCGAACAAGTTTCGACTTTTGAGGGTTGACGTTTGTGAGGGGGGCAGCTAGTTCATAATGTACAACGACTGTTGACGTTTTTCCAACAATTTTTTTGAAGGAGAGGTCTTGAAAACTATATCGCTTTTTTCACATAACTGGAAATGCAACGTATTTTTTAGGAGTAGTGATGACGCAAATGTATGAAGACGTCGAAGTTGAGACAGCTTTTCTAAAACTTCACAAGTAGTGAAAATGGAAAACTCCATTGCTTAATTTCCACTGGACAGCTATCATGCAATGTAGTATTTTTTTGTCACATTATCATATAGTTTCAAGTTTCGATCAATTCAATCAGTTATTTAACTGGCCTAGCTCTTCAGGTTGACTGACAGTCATTCGATATCAGAAGTTAAGCGACGCCGAGCGCGGTTAGTAGTTGGATGGGTGACCATACAGGGAAATACTGTGTCGAAAGCCCGTACAGCACAAGATATATTGAGGGTAAGCACAAGATATATTGAGGATATGCCGTCCTTCGGAGGGGACGTAAAGCCGGCGGTCCCGAGTCCATGGATGTTGGGCTCGTTAAAGATCCCTCCTACCTCTGGTTGGATTACCAGAGGCTTCGGCAAAATTTCCGGTTGGGGGAGTGTGCTCTTCGGCGTCGGTGCAGAAATAGGCCAGCGTTAAATAAAGAAACGAAAAAAAAACAACTCACAGTCTCTCTTATTAGATACGATATATGAAATTTTTTTCGGAAATTATGAATATGAACACATTTTAATCGATTGAACTTGGTGCCGTCTGAAAATTACTCTCGAGGAAATCATCATGTACACGTGTACTTTATCTATCAGAATGATTATGATAATAGAATATCACCTAACTATGAGGATGAGTAACCTACACACGAGGAAAAAATTGCGAGTGCACGTAACTGGCCTTATTCTCGAGTTGCTTACCGTATTTTTTCTACCCCCTCCATGTTTGTGCACACTATAACAGGTGGTGTAGCACACATTTTCTCAGTGTCACCAATGTTCAATAATCGACGAGACATCAACTCATGTGAATTGATTGTCATGGATACAACTAGATTCAGTACCAATCCAAAACCTGATGAACAATAAATTTCCCTAAAATATAATTTTTAATATGGGTTGAGTTCCTGCACACCTCTTTTCCTGAAACACGGAATACTGACACTAACCGCAATCTACCTTTCAGAAGCTACATGTCTCATTTACAATAATAAGGGTAGATTTATAAAAACTTTTGACATTTAGCATTTACGATTTATCACTCTCACTTATAAATAAAACTAAGATTTTAGACATAAGTTGTCATCTGTCAATACTGACAACAGAACATTGTATTCAGCAATAAAAAGGCTTATTTTGTATCTGAAATTTCGTTGTATATACCAAACGCAGATATCATGAATATAGTTGGATGAGTAATGATTTCCATTGTTTTAAAATATGTTATTGTATAACATAACCTCTCGATTCTAATCAACATTTGAAAACAGAACAGGAACGTGTCTAAATTCCTTGAGCACATCCTATTTCATTCATCAAACAATTGTCAAGTTGGGAGTTATCTTCTTGAATGTAATATTTCAAGTCATAAATGTTTTTATAACAGTTTCTATGTTATTCCTGTTAAATATTCACATAATTTCTTTATTTTTTTTTTGTACATATATATAAAACACGTATCGTATTATTTCTATTTAAGAACTAAATCATTAGTATATAAATATAATTTCGCATATGATTATTTCAATGATCACTTATCCAATTTTGGGACGTCCTGTATATATTATATTTTCCCGCTCATGGTCAAATTGATAGGTGATCGACAGGTGGCTACAGAATAATCACTCATCCATTCAACCCTCAAGATACAGTCCACTGCAAGTATTCTGCTGATTAGGTGGTTGCAACCCCTACAACTGGGACGAGGAAACTGGATGGTAAGATCCTATTATTTGACCGACGATAGAGGAAACAATCATACCTCAATCAAATTCCCAACAATTCGTATGTTTCATATGTCTTGAGTGATAAGTCTTGAATGTTATGTCATGAATCCTAAGTCTTGAAGTTCAATATAAATCCATCCTGAATCTTTTTATGAAAATAACAATCGGAGTGCACCGAATGCGATGAATCTATCATTAATAATTCCTGAATCCACAATGATCAAAGATTCAATAATTTACAGCGATGTCAAAATGTATAATTAGCTACCTGCAGATATAAAGAACATGGATTCTCTAAAAACTTCTACGAAATAGTTACATAAAAGACTGGCATCTGAAGACTATTATGATCTGACAGAATCTTTTAATCACGAACCGATTTGATATTGACGGTTCCCTTATGAAATAATAATATATGTAATATATGTTTTGATTCCACGTGAATATGTAATTGTATATTCATCTGGATGTAATTATTTACAATTTTTTTTTACCAGTGTTTGTGTTTGTCAATATGGTCATGTATCTTGGATAATAAACACATACACTCTCTAATTCAATTTCGCAGAGAATTTGACTGAAAAATTCTCTGAATTTTGGCGTTGGATAATTGTATATAATCATTAGATCAAATTCATCAGTTTTAAATGTTGCATATCCCATCATTTTAGACAAAAACTTCCGGAAGTGGCCTCCATTAATTTAGAAATACACGTGTATTTTAAATAATGATAATCTAATTCTGAATGAGCAATCACCTAACAGCTTTTGAATACATCGTGAACGATTTAAAATAGTGATAGTAGAAGAATAGTAGTATCTGAGAAATCCTTCGCCTACTATAGCAGCTTAAAAACTTCAAAAGTCAAAGCCTTCTATTATCGTTATTGTATTCAACATACTCTCTTATTAATTGGAAACATGCACCTGCGAGGACTGAGCACCTACAAAAAAATTATCCTTTTCTGCAAACCAGGCCTCTACAACTTTTATCAGCTATTTGATGATGAGAAATTCACGATATATCAAAGTTTGTTCGGTTGAGACAAGACATGATAATCGGACGGAGCCAGATCTGTTGAATAGGGGTGTGTTCGAGTAATTAGAACCCTAAATCAACAACGTCGGATTCTCATACAGCTATAAATACCATCCCTCTATCCACAAAACCACAATCTTTACTCTGTCAAGATGAGTGCTGGGGGTTAAGGAGACTTAGGCCTCGCCACCAAGTCAAGAAGTCTTGAGAATGGCTTCAAAGTGGGAGCCGAAACGTCGAAAGAAGAAAAATTCCAGACGCGGTTCATTCGGAAGTTCCAGACAGCACATATCCGACCGCGGAAGCCTATCTTAGTTCTGCTACGTTATTTATCATTTTCCTAGATTCCAGTGTTCACTTCAACATTTATGATCGGTTTGAATGATATATTATTACATTCAATATTTGCGATAAATACTCCACGTGTCGCGGTTTTGCAAATCAGAAATCTTATCACTTAATACATGACTATGTTCATTTCAATAACGTATGTTATACCTGTTGTGTTATGTATATGGCTATATTCATATTTTATCACCTATAACTACCTCATAATTTTTGAACTGGATAAAATATGTTAATTTTGCTTGATGTTTTTCGATTCCATTTATTATTGATAAGAAGGATATGGCATGACTGCCTACATGAACATAATGAACGTCATGAGTCCAGACAGTATTGAGTTCATTGGCTTATTATTTCAGAAATAAACGTCAGTGTAGAAGTGTAGAAGGTATTCATATTACCAAGTTGTTTCACTGATGATAAAAATCATTGCATGTTTTTCACTAGACAGTTTACAAAACTGTTACAAACCTGAAATAGATATTGTGAAGTGAAACACATGAAGCGGTTTTGTAAAGTATTTTATAACAATCACACAGTGGTGAGAATTGTTCTGACTAGCTTCCGAATGTTGACAAGAATCATTAATTTCAATTGCGGAAAAAATTCAGTTTCATTGTCCATGAATTTGTATCGAGAACAACATCAAAAATGGACACACTCGAATCAAAAATATTAAAAACAATGTTAGATGACCTTTAATTTAAAGTGGATATAGAATACACCTGAACACTCTAGAATAAAATCGTGATAAATGCGCATTTCATACTAAAATATATTCGAGAGAAAAGTCGATCTTCTCTTGACGATAACTAAACTATGTGCAATTGCTTTATTTCGACGTCATTTCTTGTTGGATCTGTTGACCATCAAGTATTTGCCGTTAGCATGTCCTGTATACTGGAGCTGCTGGAGTAATCCCCATCTACAAATGAAGGAAACGTAGAATACTCATCGACAGTAATCTCACAATTTCGTTGCTCAGCTCTGTGATCAACGAAATAATTTCGAGTCAAGTTTTTCTCGAGAAAAAACTTGCTCATGAGAAATTCGCCAGAACATGCTATTGCAAGTCAAAAATTCGCCTTCAACTACAGCTACTAATGATATTCCTTGGGTCGAAGTGACAGGATGCTGAAGTACTCTTCATTCTGGACTGTTTTCTGAGATATCATACTCAGAGATTAATCAGCCCTGTTCGAATATGTAGTCGACAACCTTGGTAAGCGTCGAGTAGAGTAAGTCGACACTTGCCATATATGTATATTCTTGATGAGAATACAGAGCAGTTACAGGTTTGTAACATGTTTCACGGTCCATTCAAAAAGCAGGATTTATCACTATATGTATATTTCCGCAACACTTGCACCAATACGTGAGTTCCTACTGGATGGCTGTTTCTTTATCGTGGTGCCTCAGTAGTTGATTTGGGATAACATAGCTGGTTCTGATAGATGAATCCAAAAAATTATCATTGATAACTTCCTCACTGGGGTGGTACTTTAGTTGTTAATGTTCTATTCTAGTCACTATAGTGTATTCACGTTAAAGACAGAGTGTGCGTAAACAATGCTTCTAGAATGATCAGCAAGTGGACAGTTAGTCCTCGCGTTTCGATTGGCTGCCTGAAATATCCAAGAACGAACATAGGTGTGATAGGCTGTCACAATCTAGTACTGAATAGTATCGATACTTACAAACAAAAAAATAATGAAAAAAAATTGAGTAGTAACCAGAAGTAGGTATATGATCCAAACCACTGATTTCCATAATGGTCCAGGTGGACCCCCAAGGGTCCACGAGAGACTTGACGGGGTCCACGTTGGCGTGACCAAATAATGGGGAACATGGGAATGTGTTAGAAATATAAGTGCAGGGGGTCCACTGGAACCAGCAAAATTTTTAAAGGGGTCTGTGAGAAAAAAAAATTGCGAACCTCTGGTCTAAACATATTATATGAAGGTCGAAAATCGGTCGGAAATCTTGAAACTTTGTTTGTTTGGATTGTAGCGAAAGTTGACAGTCATACAGGCGTATATGTAACCAGTGTATTCAATATTGTTCGTGTCTTTCTCCAGGCCAAGAAAGCAAAAGAGTTGATATGAAATTGTGAATTATGTGGATGGATTAAATAAAAACGCCAATAACTTCTCAGTAGTCCTGCCTTGATCTACTCGACCCTTCACGTGTATTATTTGTTAACAAATACTAAAAAACCAATTCATCTTGTTTTCGTCATTGTCAAGATACTCCATTGTGTTGTATTTTGGTCTTATGGAAATCACAAACGCATTTGTAACAAATGTTCGTATATAATCACAACCATGTGGATATGCGCATTTGTTTACTTCCGACGATTTATCACGAATTCGTACGAATTCTTATCCAATATAACCGCCTCCATATCTTATGCGAATGCCCAGAACTGCTTAGCAGGTTATCTCACTTGTTAATGCATTGTATTTGTAGTTGTTATACAAGTTCGGCTTAGATAGCCACAATCCTCCATAGATGTAATTTATAGTTCTGTAAGATAATGTGAAATGGTTAATATTGTTATAATTTGAATTGAATAAATTTCATTTGATTGATTTGATTTCATTTCTTGGAAGACGGGAGCGGCATGTTTAGTCGAAATGGTAATGAAGTTAAGATATCAGGCTAGTGATGATTGCAACACACAAGCTAAAAGAGCCCTTGAATATTTATTTTGAGTGCTGTGGAACAGTGAGAGATTTTTACCGAATATTCAGACAATGTACATCAGTTCTGAATGAATCACAAATGAGTTTGATATAACAATATTTTACTTTTTTTATAAGTATGCTTGATTAGGCTCAGCTTCTCACATTCACTACAAAATAGTAAAGCAGCAGATTTTCTAGGGTCAACTGTAATAAAATTTTAATTGTGAGGTATTGTTGAAACCGAACGAAATATATAACTGTGTATCATCGGTATAAAAAAGATGTGTGCACCGTTGCAAAGAGTGTAATCAGAAGTATAAAGTGTAATCTGCAACGGCGTAGATAATTTGTTAGCCATTTCGACAAATTGTGTTCTACCACTGAGAAACCTGAAAAATGTAATAGACCTGCAGAAAACTTGTGATTAATCATATCGAATGCTCTACAATAGTCTAACAAAATTAAAATACAAATTTCATCACGGTCTATGGCTTCGAGAATTTCGTCAACAACATCGGCAAGCGCGGTATTACCACCATATCCGCTCCTGAATTTAGTTTTTCTGAGGCATAAGCTATCATTTTCAAAAATAACCTGATTGATTAGAATAATCATTTAACAAATTAAGTTATCAGTGGATCGAGAATAGCATTTGCACTACCTCAGAAAGTGAAATACAGCGATAATCAACCCTAGTCTTCTGATCAGTATCGATTTTCTTCTCCTGAAGATGCTAAACTTGTTAGCGAAACGCGCGTCAGGTGCAAATAATAATAATTTGATAATGAGGTAATTCATCCATACAAAAAAGATTTTCACTAAAATGTTCCAATCTCAGCGTTTATTCATTAAATCAGTAGGTATAATTTATTGATGAGGTCTTGGATAAACCAAGAAATAAGTCTAGTTGTCTAGTCTTTATAATTCTTTCGAAATGAGTTTTCATTCGTAGATTCGAAAAATAACATGTTCAACTAATTAACAGTGTTTTTTTCTGAACTACTATCGCTGCATTCCATATAAATCATGAATATATAAATTAGACAGGTGACCTTCAGTTGGAGTATCATTAGCACATGGTCTATTCGACACAAGAAATCATAACAAAACAATACGTTTCCTTATCGAATCAGCTCGACAATCTAAGTTTGCTCATGGATTCGGTTGGTCAAATTCAGATATAATATTCATTCCATATTCATCTTGGACCTGACTAAATCAAATTCTTCTGAACTGATTATTTTTCAGTTCGTTCATTTTTCATGACTCCAAGTCAAGCGAACGTACCAAGGCATTGCTACTCCTCTTGAACTTTGTCAGTCATACGGTTCTTTGGAACTCCTGGTCTATCAGTCCATCTTCAGATATTTGCACTGCAAGATGCTCCTTGAAATCTCCAGGTGCTTCTGGGTGTGCCTGCTGAATTGGACACCTCACATTTGCTTCAAATTCTTGCTCACTCTCAACTAACTTTTGTGTGCATGTTATATCTGTATATTTATCGCCGTACTGCAACTCTATTCATTTGGTTTTCGATAGGTATCGTCTGCAACATACCCAAAAATGACTGTCTCAGAACTATTATGAGGGTCGTAGCTTTTCCTTTTAGGCCCCATCTATTGGTTGCTACTGCCGACTCAAATTGTCGGTGATACATGGACCAACACGAATTACCATCAGAAATCGGTGGTTTCAAGGAAATATCATTTGTAGCAATCCTGTCTCGGCGAACTTGGTTCTTCAGAAGAAACATCTGCTTTTCTAGATTTTCAGTTCATTTCGCATCATCCTGTTCCATGGTTTTCCACAACCTCAGTAAAGTCACTTGTCTTGTCAATCCGGAATTTTGAAATGCTCGTTGGGAATTATCCCAAGCTTCTTTGGCGGATTTGGCATTTTTCACATGAACATAATTCACTGGATCCGATAGCAACATGATCTTCGATTTGGTTTTGATGTCTAATCTTATATTTTCTTCGGTACTCTGATCGGTTGTGATAATACAGTGCCACAGATCTTCATGCTCCAAGTAGGACTGAACAGCAAATCTCCAGGTGTCGTAGTTCTCTCTGCCCTTCGAATATTCTATTGAGGGTATTGGACTTCCCATAGATATATTTCCCACTGATAACAACTTTCGGCAAATAATACGGTTCGACTGATACCTTTACTCAAACTCTACTATAGGTAACTGGGTTTGTGACCTGATGAAAACCACAGAATTGGGCAGACGAAATCAACGAGATTCGGGTTGAATAAACGTAGAAATTTTTATTATGACACTATTTATAAAACAACAACATATTGTATACAACAACAAACTTATAGGACAACTGAAAAACAAATATAATTTCATCAGATTAAATATCATCTCTTCTCTGTCCTTGTCTGATTGCACGTTAGATTGAAGAATAACAGTCGGATCTGCTGGAATAGCAATCGAATGACAATTTTGCATATTGAATTTTTCTAAAATTAGAGTACAGAGCATCTGACTCGAAAATCGAGTTCTATGAGTTCTGTCTCGCTTTATTTCAATGATTACGTAACATTCAAGATCATAAATTATAATTTCGAATTCTGATTGAAGTTTCTTCAGGACGAAATTTGTAATTTTGTTCGACTCACACATTGTCAGTCCATCATCCACACATTTCAAGTATATGTCTTTGTTATCAATTATGGCTCAAAATATATATCTGTCAGATTGAAGTCGTTAGAAATTCATTTTCATCGAGGAATCTAAAAAATTTCTAGTCCAACAACGCGGTGACTACGGTAACACCATGAATGCTCCTTGTCAGCTTGCGTACCTCATTGGGATTTTCATCAGGAATCCTTGTAGTTGTTCAATATATTTTTTTTGCAAATCACCGTACAAAAACGCTGTTTTTACATCCAACTGTGACAGTCAGAAATAATTTCATAGTCTATTGCTTCTGTTTCGAAAAAGGAATAGTTGTGTAGTGATCTTTTACACTTCTTTCCTTTCATTGGAGTTGGCATCTCTATCTACATAAACTTTTCTTGCTTTCACATTATTGAGTACGGAATTAGGGCCATTTCCATCATATCCAACCAGAAAATATTTTCTGACACTACTAACAAATTTATTCTGGAAATGTTTTGAAATCAAAGAATATGCTTTCGTGCAGTATAAGGAGCACTAGTTTCATGGATAATTCCACATTTATTCGAATGAATAATTTATTCGAACAACATTCTGTAGCAATAATTGGCTTCTTCAATACCAGATACTACTAAACTGCTGCCATTTCCGACTTCGATACGATTATTTTCAAAAAGGACTTTATAATTTCTGCTGTCATTGCCCCAATAGAGAAGAGTCTTTCCAAGTTTCAGTACTTACATGAAAACTGGTTTCCAGGGTTCCTGGCTCTTTTCTTCCATTGAAATTTGCCTTCAGCTTCTATGAATGAATTTTCTTCAATCTGTATTAATACATCAGTCTGAAGAGAGGTGAGGTAATTGAACCAATGCTTTCAAGAAGTCATATGCTTTGATGCTGCAAGATTTCGAAAATTTTGTAACGGCGTATGCTTATTTAACCTCTTCCTACAATCAAACCTTTCATGACCTTTCTTGTGACAGCAATAGCAAGTTGGAATCTTCTTTCCTTTTTTCCCGAACAAACCTAGAAACTTAAATGGCGATGTAAGATCTCATTATGTTGATCATTCCAGCACTGTCATATCGCAATCTTGCTTATCACCAAATCATGAACGAAAACGATTTTTCTTGCGACAGTCATTCAACCATATTTAATGAAATCCTCGCACGACTTTTCTAGAATGGTGTTGTTTTTTCCATGATAATAAAAACTTTTATTATTATCATCCAGTTTTACTGGGAATATACGGTTTATGATTCCAAGTAGACCGTTTGAATATTTATCGCTAGTGATTTCAAATAAAATTCAAAAGACTCAACTTATTCAATTTTATATCATGTTTTTCATTTGGTTTTTGACGAAGATAAGTGGTCGATTTAAAACTGATACATATTCATTTATATTATCAATTCGAGGAAAGTAGTCTATGAACAAAGGCAAACAACTATAATTTTGCAAAGGACCTTCGTACCTTCTAGTCACTATCCAACACTGAATCGATTGGCACTGGTTTCAATTTTCAATGAATCTATTTCCTATACAGAGAGCCTGCTGCAAGGGAAAGGACAAACAGTTGAGGATCGGAAAAAAACCTCATCAATTATGAACAATGAGATTAGAATCTTCGGTGTGAAATTTGAAACTCTTCGTAGAGATCGATTGCCCAAATTTTTATTATGTGCAATCGACGCACCTGATACCCAGTTTTATGGAATGCCGTAAATATGTCATTCGAATTGTTAGTTATACAGACACTCATCAAATTTAGTTTTCTATGTCTGGCTTATAATAGACTGGTTGGTACCTACACCTGGTACCCTGCTGAAGTCGACATATTCCACGAATCTTCTATTTCTAATTCGAAACTAATTCAACGTTGGTATTCCATTATCAATTAGTTATCTTCCCTTTTTCCAACCAACACTCCGAATAATTGCTCATTATCCACATGGTATTTTGCTATTGCTCGATCAAGCAAGGTTTTCACTCCTTTCGCCGTTCCTAATTTTTATTTTCCCCATGAGCTTTTCAAAAATAAATCAATCACCCATAATTGAATATCAAAAGGTGCGTATTTGAAAAAGTCAAAATGCTTATCACAAAATTAAAAATCTTGACCACATAACTCAGAACCTTACCTTAAAACTCAAAATACTTTTCACGATTGAATATGTCTGCACATTGCGGAATACGTCTGCAAGTTGCGAAATACGTAGCACAGCTGGAAGAATAAGTAGATGAAAAAAAACAACTGCACCTCCTAGGACCAATAATATCAACAATGATAATAGTGATAGCAGGCAGGCCCCTCTTACCTGCATAGGATTCTCGTGAATGTAAACTTTGATTAGAAATAATTGTAGAGACTAAAAAAATCAATCCAAAGTTTTTAGTCGATAACTAATTGAAAATAACATGGCAACGGCAATTGGAGATTATAAATCACATGGAAGTAAAAAATTTACAGAAAACAAAGCCAATGGAGTATTTGAGAATACAGTCCGCTGTAAAACTAATGAATGAATTAAATCAAACATTCATGTAGGAAACTGTTCGTGAAAACCTCTATCTCTATGAGAAGGTTCTGATGTCATTTTATTGCAAAATAACTAGAGAGTAAAATATTTCGTGGAAAAGAAAATTTGTTCCATAATGTTCAAATATTTTCATAATTTGGTAATATTTGATTTAACGATGAAGAGTAAGAGAATTGAAGTTGTATAGAATTGAGGTTATAACGAAAAATATATTCATGAATTTTCCGTTGGACGAATAGGTAAAGCGCGAAAACCATTTGCCGACATTTGTATCCTAAGGAGTATTTGAGAATATGGTCAACTCCAGAGTGCTGTAAAACTCTAATGAATGAAAGAAATTATACAAATCCATTGTGGAAAGTATTCGTTTGAACCCCCTATATGAAAACATCCTCAAGTTATTTATTGTAAAATGACTCGAAAAAAATTATTCCGCCAAAAAGATTTTTTTTCCAAAATTCTAAACTATTTTATTAAATTCTAAATTCAAAACTATTTTTGTTCATAACTTTGTTATAATCAATGAAAAATGAAAGAATAAGAGTTGTAGAGAATTCGATTTGCCACAAAAAATATATGCATACATTTTCTGCAGGATAGATAGTTTGGCAGTGAAAACAATTAGCACCCTTTTTCCAGGTCGGCGGCCGCAGGACAAGGGTTGCAACCCCACAAACCTGGATTTGAGCATACCCTAACCGCCCCACAAAACGAAATAATTGAATTGCGTCTCCTAAGAAACTGTCCTTCATTGAGAAAACGAACAGATAGACATTCAATACATTTATGTAATATGTTCACTCTCCTTGAAATAATCTATTTCATTTCAATTCTTTGTCCAATACATTCTTGAGCAGGTGAATACATTCATTGCCCTATCCAAACCTTTCTGAAAAAAAAAACTATGATGAATCTGAAATGGAAAAATCTGGGAATTTCAATTTCAGAAATATAGTACAAAATGGAGAAAAATATTGTAACAGATAATTATTCAGGATGGTAAACCTATCTGAGTTCCCCTCTAATGATGAGATCTCCTCCAGTGTTTTTTTGTATGACTTCAGAGCGAAAGCTCTTTAAACCCATGAGGTTGAATACGTTTCAACAGTACTCTTATATCTTGCATAAACCTTAATAAGTGTTTCCTGAACAATTAAATATATTTTGTATTTTTTTTCAGGTGGATGACTGGATTGGTCAAAAAAGGAATAAAAAATGGTCTGGAACTCATAGACGTTTATAAAGCGTTATATAACGATAAATCAAAACTTCTGGGGGATAGGCTAGAAAACAATTGGAAAAAAGAGATCCTCAGAGCCAAGTCAGAAAATTGCAAGCCCAGCCTCACACGAGCGTTGGCTAGAACTTTCTTACTGATTTATATGATTTGGGGGCTAGTGTTCTTCGTTGGATTTGCATTAGTCAGGTAAACTTTGATATTTTATTGAGAAGTGACTAGAAATCCATGGCGAAAACAGGATTTCTTTATTCCACGAATCACAAAAGCACATAGGAAAACCTCCTAGTCTAAAACATTCCGAAAATACATAACATGCAGAGAAGTCACTTTTCAACACTGGGATGATTGAAAGTATAGTGTATCCATTCAAATCAATGGTAATCTACCATTCCTTCATCGCAAATGTTTCAACATTGGAAGTAGTTGACCACTTTCATTTGTAAGTGTGAATTTCATCTTTCGTGAAGGGGTATTTCACTTTCAAAAGTATCTTGACCTCGGCTTCCATTAAGAAAAATTTCACTTCATTCAGATAATATATTTATTCTTCTTGAACATCCAGATGGCACCTATTTCTGCAACGACAACAACTTCTGCACTCATAATTCGCTCACAAAACACTGAGGATTCTCAGCAGTTTGAAGCATCCAATACTCTTTACTGAATTCTCATAAAACTTCGACTCTCTACACTGAGCTCATCCGACTCCTAAAATACCATATTTGCTCTGCCGACGAAACGCCTCGCTTATATACTATGTTTGAATATAGAACCGTTAACCGATCCGAGAGAAGATTCGTTCGTTGAATTATGTCAATTTGCCTTTTAATTGATACTCGGCGGCGGAGTTAGGGGATCTATTTCGTTTTCGTAACTTCACCTCCTTCTCAATTTTGATCGCCTTGATGAAACAATGTCTTGTTATCCACTTTGTAAAAAAAGACCTTTATTTTTGTTTAAGAGCTGCGTTGATTCCTGTACACCACGCCAATCATTCTCTTCACTATTGTATAGCATCCTTCCCAAGATGATGTTAATTTGAGAGAGGAGGGTTGTACAGCTACACTAGATCTCCTCTTCGTCCGCTTGTGTTTGCCTTGAGATCGTATTGAGTCTTCATCCTGTCACTATTTACCTTCAATCTTTTCGTGGATCCCTGTCGAGCTATTTCGCAGTTCGTCCGCATCATCCTGCACCTCTTGTTTCTTAGCGAATGGAACTCTTCTTTATGGTTGCCAAATCGCATGGGCATGGCGTTTGTTTCTGCCAAATAAGTACTTCCTGTTGTTGTCAACTCAAAGTTGTCACCTTCAGTTCTGATAAAACTTTCGTCAACTTTTAAGGATAGCTTATTTTGTCGTAAATGCTGGGCTATTCATCCCATGGCTTGACGCTGCATCCCGGTTTGCTATCTGATGCAGCAAAAATGCATAAATGCTCGCAGCCATCGTCCTTTTTTCTGGAGTTTTGAGAACAAATTCTTCTCCTTCAAACTTCATAATTTTTTATTCATTGTCGGATGAAAACTCAAGTCGATGATCAAATTTCATCTTCTTTGTCTGCGACTTACACTGTATCTGAGTAGCCCAAGAATGAGTGTAATCTCAGCTTATTTTCGATTAAGTGCATTTTCACTAGTGACCGTTTCAAGGTATAGGTTTCATGCTTCCTGGCCGAAGGATGTCACTGCGTACCAAAGAAACTGCAGCACCGGTGTATAAGCTGCATATGACGTCAATTTCTTTCCCTTTTCCTGAAATGGTTAGGCTATCGGTTATTTCTCTCAGCCTCAGACCCTCGATGACCTCGTCCTCGCAGGTGATTGCGAACTGGGCGGCATCCTGGCAGGTTATTTGGAACTCACCTTCCAATCTTTCATGTGATGTCCCGATCTTCCACATCTATAACATGTTCTCTGAGGCATTCTCACCATGCAGTCTTTTATAGATGTCAGTAATTTTACATCTATAACATGTTCTCTTAAGTATTGTTTGAACGTCATTTTTTTGTGGTGGATCAATATTTGTTCCGTAGTTTTTTGGGTTTGTAAACTACCACAATCCGAAAAAAAAAAGAATTAATTTTGGAATCTATACAAGTGTAGAAGGGCAGATTTTTAATCTAGCCCGAAAAGTTGCTGCGTCTATTGAAAAACGGTTTTTTCTGGATAGAACAAGTCCAATTAGTCAGTAACTTCTCGTATAACTCAAATTTTGCCTATCAAAAAAATAATAAGAACTGATATATATGAAAATATTTATCTGTTAACGTTTCGGAAACTAAATCTGCTTCCGTTCTCAAAACTTCTAGGCAAATTCCTTTTCAAATGCAAATACCTCGTGAAGACAATTTTCGTGACTGACATTTGTCAAATTATTTCAAATTTGACATAACATTTTGTCCTTCAAGAGGGGCAGTCATCCGCGATCCATGTCAAGCGAACTCATAGATATGCATTCTTCACCAAACAGCATGATGAAAGCAGATTCCTTTAATTTTCGTTTTTTGCCATTGCTTTCTTTCGTTATAATTTAAGTGTCGTTCCATTTTACTGTGTGGTCTCCATCGGCAGTAAGAATGTGTTAATTTAGAACCACCTATCTGTCTGTTCCTGATGTACATCTTGTGTTCACTCTTTCGCACTTCCAATGTTCGAGACGTTTCACCGATATATTTTTGACCGCACGAACAAGGAATTTGATAAATACAACTTTTTTTTGTTTTCTGCTGGGTTATTCGGTTTGGTATGTGTGAGTATTGATCTTAAAGTATTTGTTGTTTTGAATGTTGTTTTTATATTATACCTGTTGCCGGTCCATTTTATCTTTTAAGACAAACGAGAGACATAAGGTATAATGTTTGATACAGGTTTTTCTAATATCACTGCCCACATTTTCGGCCTTGATGTGTTGAAGGTTGCCTCTAATTCCAAAGAGTGTACCTCCAAGTCAGGAATATTCGCATCGAGAAAGTCTGGCGTTATCGATACGTCGAACGGTGGCTCAGCGGAGGCGTTTGCGAAGAGGTCACAGCTCATTAGAACCACCCGGCACCCACTCGGCACCGCCTCGCCTCCTGCGGCTAGCATTCTTTATATGGACTTGTATGGGTATGCGCTCACTATATCAACTCCGTAGCGTCACCGGATCGCCTCGGCCGTGAGCCCTCCACGCGCAGACGGCGGGTGGACCACTCGGTGACAACTCGCTGCTCGCCTTGTGTTGACTGACTGCGCGTTGCCAACGCGCGGGTCCCGAGTAGATGATACTTGGCGATGCATCGTTCTCCCCCCCCCACTCTTTATTACCAGCCTTTCTTTCGAACGAGTCGAATGTAGCGTTTTTGCTCTCAAAATGAATGAAGAAAAACTTGTAGACCTAGTGCCAATTGTTAACAGACTACTCAAAACTTCGTGGACTAAACGACGTCCACTCGTTGACCACTCGGCGTTCACTCGTTGACCGCGCGGGGTCGACTGGTTGACCGCGCGACGTTTATTGGTGATAACGCGGCGTACACCTGTCGACAACAAGTGGACGCCGTGCGACGAGGCGGTGCGTGGTGGGTGCCGGGTGGCTCTAATGAGCTGTGACCTTTATTTCGATTTTGTTACACCATTCATTGAGCGATTGACTCCTAGTCCATGTTTACAATTAATTTTATCAGTATCAATCAATAGTTGACTCAAGATTATAAGCATCAAAGAATATTGAATTGAAGTTTGGACCGTTCTCAGTCGTTTTGAGGTACGTCTACCTAGGGAGCGGAAGACTGGTGTTCGATTCCCCGCCTCGAAAGGTAAGGCCACGTTAATACATTGCTCGCACAAATGTCGACTTCTGATGGCTAACTGAGAAAAAACCTGAAAGAAATATGACAAAATGATTAAACAGTCACGTTTAAATGAACTCTTGGTCTGAATCTGCTGTTTCCTCCAGAGAAATTATCTCTAGAAACTTTGGTAATGTGTTTTATCGACACCCACATTGTAGGTGAATGGGCCGAAGTGGTTCCTTCGAACGATCCGCCGAAATACTTGAGTCAGCGCCCTCGTTGTTTTTCGTAAGGATACGTGAAATCCATAATGTACGTCATAAAAATGTTGATAATGATAATTCTCACAGACGGAACCCAGGTTCCATGCATACAACGATCGATTATTTCGCAAAATTTTCATAATCATCATATTGCCTGAAAATGAATAGTAACTTTTCATTTTTGTCAATGAGGATAAAATGGGGTGAAATATTTTTTTGAAAGTATGTATCAAGATATTTTTTGTTCACTGGAAGATTCATGAGAATGGAATGAAACTGTTCTAGTTCAGAGTCATACAATCAGAAAATATCTCAAAAAACTATAACAGAGTTCCTTCCTATTTGATTTTTTTTTGCAGAACTACAGATATTCTTTGTGCTGAAAATTATATCTTCAAACGTAATATTCGCCTGATCTAGATATTTTCTTTCCGTTCAAAACTCACTTGGAGAGAAAGAACTTTCCGCAAAGGCAATGTATACGGAGTGCTCACGAACTTTGTATCCTAATCCCAACAAGGGTGATGTGGAAGTCAAAAGTAATGAAGAGAAAATTTCATTTTCATGTGCAACGTATTTTTTTCAACTATCGCTAAAAATCACTTTTGAAACAATCTGGCAAAACTACTCCCGTTCTATAAATACACAACCCAAAACAATGTCAAATATATTCAAAAAACTCCCCCAACATATATAATCAATAGACAATATTGAAAGGTTCCTATTCCTTAAAATACAGAACTGAATCTAAATGATAACACAACTATAAGATTATTTTCCGTGGTGATACAATCGTTCTGTCATTCCAGCTGTTTAGCTGATTTGAAGCTCCAAACTATCAGTTCCAGAGTCATGAAGGAGATAAGAAAATCTAAAACAAAACATCTTCAATGATCAATTATCTTGAACTGAAAGCATAAAATGATGGTAGATAAAGTGTTTTCCTAGAGTTTTATCACTTTAAGGGTCTTCATCCCTGGAAAAAAAGGAGTCAGAAACGATTTTTTTTATTCTGACTGAGGTTGTATGAGAGTATGAGGGAAAAATAATTCAAAAAAATTTTCTTCATGTATTGAATTAGTGAAAAAGATTTTGATCTTCAGTTTTGGGAATATTTGATCAATTCGACCATCAGAACGAACGAATATTCTGTTGTTCTTCGTTTCAGTATTGAATCCTATTATTCACTTACTTAAACGACTTCTTCATTTTTCTTTTCGATGTTTACATTATTTTGTTGATAAGTTTACAAGAATGTGTTGTTTGTTCGAATCTGAAATACAATTTAGAAAAAGAACATCGTCGGAGAATTAGATTCGGCAATGTAATGCCCGAGCGTTGCCAAGTTAGGGCAGAGTTTTCATTTATTTCATCAGGCAAACTCGCACCGTCATCTGGCAATATATCTTCTTGTAACCGAATGCTTAAGACTTAACTAAGAATCATGAAAGTCGCCCCATGTTTTCGCTTGATTTGCAGATGCAGTCAACCAGTAGTACTCTCCGTTCTGATCTCACTCTTCACAGGACCAAAGAATGGAGATACACTACAAGAGATGTATATAACGACTGCACTGTTGATGGGTGTGATCGCCCTCTTCACTTTTCTCTTGCACCATTCGGCTTTTGGATTAGGAATCGTCGGCATGAGAATGAGAGTAGCTATTTCTTCGTTATTATATAGAAAGGTACGTGCTCCCATTTGTTAAACACAATAATATTGAAAATCTTAGACACTAACCAAACTTGTGATATCCTGACACCATTTCTGTTTTCATTCCATTTCAATGATGTGCATACTCAATACCATATTGGTGGGAGAATCCTTGTTTCATTTATACTCTCTATATTCCCTGCCAATGTGGAACTTCTCGATTCTAGATACAGTTACCTCTTTCCCATACACGTCTTTGAAGTTTTGAACATTCTCCTAATGAAATTGTTTTCATTATTGTTACCAGATAACGAGACTCAACCAAAAATCTCTTGGTGACACAGCTGCAGGACAAGTAGTCAATTTGCTTTCGAACGATGTCAGCCGATTCGATTCCGTTGTAACAGTATTACATGCTCTCTGGGTATTACCATTTCAAGTGGCCTTGATAACATATTTCCTTTGGCAAGAAGTTCAAATTTCTGCCCTGGCTGGGATTTTGTCAATGGCTTTCATCAGCTTACCATTTCAAGGTAGGAATTATAAATAGTTTCATGATATTTCACTTTATAATTGTACAGACTCCATAATAGTGCACTTTATCACTTGGGGTTCATTTTATGGTCCGCGCGGCCCATCGGACAAAAACTTGTCTATATTTTAGCGATTTGGCATAGCGGATTTTATCAATTTTTTCATTGAATATGAAATAAGGTACGAGTATGAAAAAAAATGTATGCAGCACGGGTATGAACAGATATATATATATATATATATATATATATATATATATATATATATATATAAATAATTGATTATTTATTATATAAATAGCTATTATGTATGCATTTAGTATTATCACTATCATGGTAATAACCAATTTACTGATAATGAGTAATACCTCTTCCATTATGATTTCAGAGAAAAATATTTAATTTTTGTTATTAATGATCAAAATACGCTTCTTTCAGTCTAGCTAACGAGTTCATGATTTTCGAGAGAATTCACTGCCGGAGTTGGATAATGGAATGAAATAATCAACTCTCTTCTCTAGATGTGAAAGATGGGATAAATGGGATAAATGGTTTTATTCAAACTATATATACATTTTGACAAGCATGAGCTATTATGTATCAACGGGAAGTTTTTTAAAAGAAATTCCTTGATATAAGCGGTTCCAATGTACAAATATCAGATTTCCGTAGAGCAGGATGAATTGGTTTTCCTCTTAATTTTTATCAATATTAGCACAAAAATTTGCTATCCGAATTTCTCGAACATTGAAGAATGCTCAAAAATTTTATAACAACTTTCTCAAGCTTGTTGCTACGGCGCGTCGGTCTGTTTCCTAGCAACAAGCTCTCGAAATCTGTTATAATATTTTCGAACAATTATCAATGTCCTTGAGTTATTACTATTGAAAATATTTTGCTCGAGTAGAAAAACAATGAAATCAGTTAATTTGACAACAAATCTGATCAACGTTATACTGAATATTTCCCTCATATATAAAATGTCCCATAAAAGCAATGCAGTAATCGAAAACTTACAGCGGTAATTGCATTGTATCAAGTCACCATAACAACACATTTGAAACCGTATCGCTAGATACGGTTTCAAATGTGTGTCGGATCGTCAGTAAACAACACAAATTAAAGTCAGATAGACTTAAAAAATAGAAAAACATTTCGCGTTTTGGTGAGTGCTCCATACAATCTATAGAGGAAAGTATAAATGGACAAAAAATAACATTTCCTTGAGAATTTCTTTATACGTGAAATATTCCAATGAATTACATTCGTGCATAAAAATGACCAGATAATTTTGCATTCAAGCGTAATATCACATAAAAATTGCATTCGGTTATTTTCATATTTTGTAAAAGAGCCCTCGTCCTTCGAGCTAGGGCACTTTCGCCGGAATATGAAAATAAACGCAATTTTTAGATATCACGCTTTCTTGCAAAATTATCGGTAATTTTTATGCACTCGTGCAATTATGACCGAAAATGTCCCTTAGGCTGTTTTCACTTCATTATGTGGCCATGGACACATACAAATTGATTTATTGCGATTTTGAAGTTTCAAATATTTAATATCTCAAACTGACACAATTTGGTTGTAATACTACCTAGAATATTGATGAAATTATGGAATCAATTATAACAAAAATAATCGTTTACAGTAGAGAATTTTTATGGGAAGCATTCATGGACTTTCACAGTGTTAGAATGTACCATTGAAATAGAAATCGGGTAGCGGACGAATTTGCGTCAATTTTCGACGATTGGACTGTTAACAAACAAGATCAAAAGATGGTACAGAGTTTAAAGACAATACGCTAAGGTCAAAACCGTTTTCGTTTTGTATTTTTTTCAATAATAAGCAAAAAATTTTCCCTATAACCTTCGAACATCGATAAATGTTGAAAAATTTTGTAACAACTTTCTCAAACTTGATCGTTGGAAACAGACCTCCGCCTACGGCGTCGGTTTATTTCCAAGCAACAAGCTTTCAAAATCTGTTATACCATTTTTTCGAACGATTATCAATGTCCTTGGGTTATTACTAGTGAAAATATTACAATTCACTCATTTCGCAAATATATCTCGCTCAGGGCCAGTCCATCATATATAAGCAGGAAATCAGCTGAGGTTATCAAATCGAGTACGTTACTGATTGATGTCAAGCATTTCATGCACATAATATTCGTAAAGCTTCACATTCACCTCGTTATTTCAATTCTATGTCAGCTACAAATCAGTGAATTGTCACAACAGCCTTCCCCCATCCTTAAAAAGAGCTATCAATAAGCAAACCTTAAGAAAGTAATTTGAACATAATAAATAAAGACAGATCATTATAAAATAGTTGAGGCTTTCGAGGCCGAGGTTCTCAGTATCACTACTTTTATTCGGGTTTGAAGGCCGTCGTTTTTTGGAATTTCTTCCTGACGTTTCGCTGGCTCGAGTGGCTAGCTTCTTCAGAGGTTCATTCATCTTGGAATTCACTCCGATGACTGGAGATTGTTTCTTCGCAAGTTGTATTTATGCCGATTCAGGTAGTTTGCGGTGCTAATTATTCCATTCGGATTCGGGGAATTGTCATTAATATTGATTACCTTGTTTACTTCATGTGGGTTCGGAGAATAATCATCATTAATATCTGAAGAACTACCTGCAGTTATTATCGATTTTCTTAAAATGGGATTCCATATTCGGTTGAGGTTGACAGCTTCTTCTTTTCTGTTGAAATTATCCGTGTGTTTGTGGATTTCTATTGCCTCCTGTCAACCTCAACCGAATATGGAATCCCATTTTAAGAAAATCGATAATAACTGCAGGTAGTTCTTCAGATATTAATGATGATTATTCTCCGAACCCACATGAAGTAAACAAGGTAATCAATATTAATGACAATTCCCCGAATCCGAATGGAATAATTAGCACCGCAAACTACCTGAATCGGCATAAATACAACTTGCGAAGAAACAATCTCCAGTCATCGGAGTGAATTCCAAGATGAATGAACCTCTGAAGAAGCTAGCCACTCGAGCCAGCGAAACGTCAGGAAGAAATTCCAAAAAACGACGGCCTTCAAACCCGAATAAAAGTAGTGATACTGACAGATTATTATAATTATTATTCTATGTCCTATCATTGCTGAAAATATATTATATCTCCCTGCGTTCAGGACTTTGATGTTTTATATCGCGACTACTTATTCAACAGGATATATCGGAAAATTAGCTGGACAACTGAGACATTCCATTGCTGAGAAGACTGACCGCCGAGTCAAATTGATGAGTGAAGTGATAGGAGGAATCCAAGTTATCAAAATGTATGCTTGGGAGAAGTCATTTGAGAAGGTCATCAAAGCAGCAAGAGCGACGGAGTTGTCTGACCTCACAAAAACCTCATATCTCAGAGGAATATTGTCGAGTTGCATGGTTTTCCTCGAAAGGTTCGCGCTGTTCCTAACAGTTATTTGTTATGTTTTACTAGGTGAGTGATAAATAGCATCTTTCAGGTGTTGAAAACCCACACCCACCACTGTGTTTCACTCATGGGTCAAAAACACGTAACATAGACTGAGTTGCAAAGCGTCAAATTGAAGATCACGACTCCATGCCAAAATGATATCGCGTGAACATCCAAAAAGTGTATTCGGGAGATTTCGCATTATTGATGAAAATAGGAAAATACTGAAACTATTCTTTTATAATTTTTTTGTCACATCTGCATGTATATTGGGTAATAGGTAAGGCGAATGCAATAACAAAACTCGTTTCTTGTTTTGGCAAAGATAGCATTGGTCATCATTTTTTCCCTTCGGAAAATATGAAGTTGTCGTGTTCTCTCCATTTCCGTTGGAATGCGATTGATTCAGACAACAAAAATACAAAGCTTTCATTTGACGATCACAAAACGTCTGAATAAATGGACCAGACCACGATCGACACTTTCGCTTATGAAAATTTGTGATTGGTAATTTCGAAATAATTTCGCCTGATTTGCTTTTTGATTGAAGTTGGTTCAGTTTAGAAAGATCACCACGACACACAGGCGAAAAACCAGTCAACTTTTTTAAATTGGCTCTTACCTTTGTTTGTCCTGGTATCATGAATATACCAATTTGACATTTCAGATCAAATTTGCCGATTAAACTGATTTTTCCCTGAAAATATTCGAGTATATACTTTTACGCAGATGACACTCAGCTTTATTTTTCTTTTTATGAACGGGAAATTCAATCAGCTTGTGGGAGGATGACTGAAGATCTGTATCGTCTCATGAACCTCTCAAATAGCTTTTGTTTGAAAATTATTCCTTCCAAATCGAAAGCGCTACTGTTTGGCAGTAAGAACAAGCGTAGTCGTGTTGAGGATAAAATCAATCTCTATGTGAATAACTGTCGTTTAACTTTCTCACACTGTGAAAAAAATTTAGGCTTATCTCTTGATGTTGACCTCAGGTATAGAAAACATGTATCTTATACAATTCAGACAGCTTTCTGCAACCTGAAAATGATTTATTCTAAAAGAAAGATACTGAATCAAAAAAGCAATATAATTCTGTGCAACACTCTTGAACTTTCAAGGTTTGATCATGCAGATTGTGTCTTTGGCCCTGCTCTATTTGAAGCAGAAATCAAACGCATTCAATTGATTCAGAATTCTTCTGTAAGATTAATATGTGCACTGCACAGGCGCGACCATACTTCACAGGCTTCAGAGAGCATAAGCTGGCTGAATATGAAAGGAAGACGATTTTTACACCGATGTACATTTTACCACAAAATTAACAAAAGTCCCTTCTTATTTGTTTGAGATAATTCAATTTCGCAGTCAAGCTCACGAAGCCAACCTGAGATATAAAAATCTCATGACCATTCCCAGATATAAGCTATCTTCTTGTAAGTCGTCGTTCTCATATAATGTTTCTAAAACATACAATAATATTCCAAACGAATTGAAATAATTATCTTCCTTTGCATCTTTTAAAAAATGAGTTAGCTTTATTGGAAAAAAAGTTGGTTGCCTATTAATGATACAGAAGCTCATCGATGTTTCTAATTTTTTTTTCCTCCAACTACTGGAATACCCCATATCAGTGTATCATTACGAAAGTGGCTAAGTCGGTGTTTAATTCTTCATGGGAGACATATTTTGTTAATTCTCTTGAAACCTATTTATATATATATATATATATATATATATATATATATATATATATATATATATATATATATGATGATAGCTGGAAGAACTTCCGGTTGATCCGCGTCTGGAACAGTTTCCTTGTTACCGTTTCGGCTCCCATTTCAAAGCCATTTTCAAGACGAAGTGACTTTGCGTCTAGGTATCAGTCATTTTCCTACCTGGGTTTCATCACTGGAAATCAAGGACTGAAGGTTGATTTATGGGATCATTTATAATTATGACAGGATCAGGGATCGTTTCAATCGGATCAGAACTCAAGTCGAAGTAAATGGAAGTATGACGAACCAGAAGTGGTTTCCAGGTATTGGGGAGTTTTTGGACGTTTCGACGCAAGGTCGTAACTTTCTGGTTTGAAAATGAAACACATTTTTTCCATCTTCTCAGTTCTTAAAACAGGTTTCAATGAGTGAACAGTATATATATATATATATATATATATATATATATATATATATATATATATATATATATATATATGATATATAGACTATAGACAACGGAAGTCCGAACCAATACCACTTAGAAAACATTTTCTGGACCAATATGTATTCCCTTCAATTCCCCTTTTTTTTATTCAGATCTCCCACCGAATATCAATTGAGGAAAAGGGGGGCATTCTCTCAAGGAATATGATTCGAAACGAATGCACTACGACTGGTTGGTATGATATTTCAGTCCTGGAAGATAACTTTTCTACAACTAGTCCAATTCTTCACATTTAACCAGTGTACTGTACTGTTTCCTACTCCAAACAAGATCCAAAGAGTGTCCCAGGACTTTCTCTTTTCCTTTCGGAGATGGGGACGAAATATCACCAGTAGTTCATATAACTTGTGTTCCTTAAAGCCTTCGTTACCAAATTAAAAATGTTTTTTTTTGATAACTTTTCAAGTGCATATTCAAAATAAAGCAAATTTTGGTGATGGACTGAACAAATGAATTGCTTTGATAAGCTTTCATGAAGGAGTCATCTGTTTTGCTACAAAGTCAGGAACGGACTACTCCTGATGGTCCGCATCCAAAACTTTCAAATGACAGATTTTCATCAATATTTTTCAACAAAATCAGGTTTCTTGTAAAATTTTCTGAATAAAAGTACTCGTGTAGAAAATCGAGCGTAGCAACGATTTTTGATAAAAATGCACTTTTGTTCGACGACCTCCAACCTGAAATGTCTACCATTATTTGAAACGAAAAATTTTCACAGCAGGAATAATTATGTTAACGTTGATGCAACAACATAACAGGTGGTGTGGACCGTCGGGGCTAATCCGTTCCTGACTTTGTAGCAAAACAACTGACTCCTGCATGAAAGCTCATCGAAGCATTTGTTTTGTTCAGCCAATCACCAAAATTTGGTTGATTTTGAATATTCACTTGCAATGTTATAAAAAAAAACATTATTCATTTTGTAACTTTGATGACTCCTAACTTTGTAACGAAGGATTTCAGGAACAAAAGTTATATGGAGTACTGGTGATATTTCGACCCCATCTTCACATTCCCGAAAGGAAAGAGGAAGTCCAGGAACGCCCTGTAGTTGCTGATTTTTCTTATCTGTGTTGGGATCTGCGCAAAGAAACTATATCAGCTATCATAAGATAACGAAAGTCAGGCCGTCGCGGGCTCTTGGGCTACAACGGATTGTGGAAGTTAATGATCTTTGTTGAAAATTTTCACTCACAGCTGCAGCTGATGGCTCCAATTTGACTTGTAATCATTGTAGGAAACGTCATAACCGCTGCCAAAGTTTTCTCCATGGCTCAATTCTTCAACACTCTCCAAATGGGAATGGCCATTCAATACCCAATGGCTGTTAGTTTGGGTGCTGAAACTAGAATCTCGATACAAAGACTGCAAGCTTTTCTGCAACTAGAAGAGAAAGAAACATCCAGTATAGAGAAGGTGAAAGAAGATAAAATACAAATCAACAACGTTTCTGCGTCTTGGACGCCGCCTATTCCCACACTGAAGAATATCTCCCTTCAGATACCACCGGGTACGCTTTGTGCAGTTATTGGACCGGTGGGTGCTGGAAAGAGCTCATTACTGCAGGTAAATAATTCATATGTTCAAACTTCATCAATGCTTATATAGGGCAGACGTCAATTGTATTTGATTACTCAGAATGGTTTTGAGTTGCAGATTTTCTTGAGAAATTCCTTGACAAAATTCACGACTGAGATTTATATCGGTATAGTACTCAAAACGAAAAATTCGAGCTCTAGTTGTGAATAATAGCGAGCTCAATAATAGTAATAATATTGAAGGAATTCTATTCGAGTCGGAAAAAAATTATAGGAGAATTGAATGGGAACTCATATGGAATGAACAATAACTTTTATGTTATTATAACAAAAAGTTGGATGTGAAGTGACGAGTTGCTTGTATAAATGTTTACCGATTAGATCGAGTTGTAGTAAGAAGGTGTGATCTGTAGTCAATGGTTTATTGAATTGAACTGGCCGATACTTGATGAAAATCCATATTAACAAAAATATATTACCGTTTCCTGTATGATTTTCACTCACAATGGGTTTACAAAACCGCGACACGTGTTTCGCTATTACAATAGCTTGTTCAAGCGAGATAAATAAATCACTATTCTATAATACGCTATTTATATACAAGTAGGTCGAACGTCTCTTACAATAAAGGTCCGACTTAGGTCCGATATCCGACCCATAATTTGTCCAAATACTAATTAGTTACATACGAAGATTATTCCTAGAAATAGAATTATTGGCCGGGAACATATTCAACAATGGGGAGTTATTTAATTCAACCTGATCATTCAATAAATATTCTGAATTTTTCCCTCTATTGATTTCCAAGCTTTCTAGAAGGTTAAGTTTCCAACCTTTCTGCTCAAAATGCCTTATTTTGAACTCGTGGTTGAACTCATGACCTTCCAGAATGAGGTGACTTGCATAAGTAGAATTTGTTTTTCCATTCAAAAAACTAGCTCTGTGTTCTCCTAGGCGAGTGTTGAAAGATCTTCCCGTTTGTCCTACGTAGTACATCGGACATGACCCACATGTTAATTCATAAACTCCTGATCTTTGTGACGATTCATTTTTGTCTTTATTATTTTTTTTTTATTTTTTTTTTTTTATTATTCTCGATATGATATGAATTGGGGATATATATCAAAAATAATAAAGACAAAAATGAATCGTCACAAAGATCAGGAGTTTATGAATTAACATGTGGGTCATGTCCGATGTACTACGTAGGACAAACGGGAAGATCTTTCAACACTCGCCTAGGAGAACACAGAGCTAGTTTTTTGAATGGAAAAACAAATTCTACTCATGCAAGTCACCTCATTCTGGAAGGTCATGAGTTCAACCACGAGTTCAAAATAAGGCATTTTGAGCAGAAAGGTTGGAAACTTAACCTTCTAGAAAGCTTGGAAATCAATAGAGGGAAAAATTCAGAATATTTATTGAATGATCAGGTTGAATTAAATAACTCCCCATTGTTGAATATGTTCCCGGCCAATAATTCTATTTCTAGGAATAATCTTCGTATGTAACTAATTAGTATTTGGACAAATTATGGGTCGGATATCGGACCTAAGTCGGACCATTATTGTAAGAGACGTTCGACCTACTTGTATATAAATAGCGTATTATAGAATAGTGATTTATTTATCTTGCTTGAAGAAGCTATTGTAATAGCGAAACACGTGTCGCGGTTTTGTAAACCCATTGTGAGTGAAAATCATACAGGAAACTGTAATATATTTTTGTCAATGGTTTATCATTAGTTCGACCATCAGAATTCATGGGTATCAGATAGATCAGTTACTTGAAATACGGAGATGAGCAGTTGAAGATTCCGTACATTGGAATTCAAAGGAGAATAATGATTTTATTTGCATTATAGTCTCGAAACGGCATAACATCCTTTCCACTAATAGGAATTTGAATACTACACAGGTACTAAAATAAGGGTTATCAATTTAATTGTGGGGATCCGTTGCAAGCATCAATTTCAGAACTACACCTTTCCCAATTGTAATTCAGCAAATATCATTTGTAATTCAGATTAGTCAAATGTAATTCAGAAGGTATCAGTTGTAATTCAGAATAGTCAACTGTAATTCAGAAGATATCAATTGTAATTCAGAGTAGTCAATTGTAATTCAGAAGATATCAATTGTAATTCAGAATAGTCAACTGTAATTCAGAATTTGTTGAGTGTAATTCAGAATAGTCAATTGTAATTCAGAAAATATCAAATGTAATTCAGATTATATATTCAATGGAGACAATCAGACCGTTAGATAGCGACAGAATTTGGTGCCCCATTTTCGCATACAAGCCTCGAATGGGGTTGAAAAGGACATCACAAGTATTATGAAGGGAAATTTACGCGTGGCTCCTGGGGAGAACATATGAAAAAATCGATTTTCCGAAACAGAAATAAAATGAGTTCGGCGCCCATTTTCCGACATGTTCACTGAAATACAGTTCTTGCTTGGGGCAGCCTCAGTGTATCAGTTATTTTCTCTACATATATGTCCATTATGATTGTGAATTTTCTGTATATTCTTTGTGTTGTATAAATAAATATCATCAATTTATATTATTAAATCGAATAGTAGCAAATAATACTCAAATAGTACATATTCAAACTTATTGAAGCTATAATATACCTAAGTAGGAATGATAACCGAATGAAGATATCATTATTAACAAGTTATTGATAACACTGCATATAATATAAACATTTCTGTAACATTTTGCAGCTTTTTCATGCATAAGTAATATGGTCATGTGTGACACTCAAACCATACATTAAATAATCTAAGAATCACTTTTTCTCTGAAATATGCAGAAGGACTGGTGTGGGAAACTAGTAAATATATATATATAGTACTGAATGCCTTTTGTGTTGATCAAACGTATACGTCTGCATATCGTTCATTTTCTGAATTACAATTGATATCTTCTGAATTACAATTGACAAGAACTGAATTACAATTGATATTTTCCGAATTACAATTGACAAGATCTGAATTACAATTGATATCTTCTGAATTACATTTGATCACTCTGAATTACAATTGGTATTTTCTGAATTACAGTTGATTATTCTGAATTACAATTGATATCTTCCGAATTACATTTGACTAATCTGAATTACAGTTGATATTTTCTGAATAACATCTTATATTATCTGAATTATAAATGGAAAAGGTGTAGAAGTTGTTACAAATCGATATGAGAAACATTAATTCATTCTGAAAGAATGAATGAGTAATCTTTATTGTGTAGAGAATAATCCTAAAATAAAAACATAGATAAATTACAATTAATAAATATAAATTTCACCCATAGAACTTGGATAAGTATACCTACTATAGCGGTGAACATTTGACAAAAATCGAAATCAAAGAATTTATAATACATGAAATAAAGAAAAAGGAAACTATATAGATAGAAGCTGGATAACTATACCATGATAGCAAAATATCACCGTGTTCAATTTCTTTTGGATAGGTAGAACAGTTTTCATTTTTGAGTATTCAGAAAAAATTCCATAGAGATGAATTGATAAAATGTAACAGAACGTGCCAACAACTCCGTAAATGTTTTTCGAAAAATTTGTATCTACAATATCGCAAATGAATTCATTTTTCATTTTCTTGATAATATTGGTGAGAATTTTTGTAGAGATCATTTACCCTAATACCAAACTGAGATTAGTGGCACTCTCCGCACGTTTCGCTTATAAAGTTAAAATCTTCAGGAGAAGAGTACTGATACAAAATCTAGACTAGGGTTAATGATTTATACACTTCACAATCTAAGATATCGCAAAAACTAGCTACAAACTTTTTGGTATATACAAACTTCGTCTGTTAACTACTATCCCTAGTCTTTGGAACTTTTACACATCTCATAGTTTGATCTCCGAGGTCAGATTGTTCTCAGAACTGAAACAGTGAGAATTACCTGCCAATGATGTTACATTTTGCATTACATGAGTGTCATCAAAGCTGAAGAGGATATCTCCAATGGTCTCGATGAAAAAATCATTTTTGAAATGAAAATGTTTATGGAGATGTACTTCATCTCTCAGCTATGAACATTCAGTTTTCGTATGTTTCCGAGACAAGAATAAAACCTCCTACCGAGGTTTGTATACTATTTTATTTACAACCATCACATTTCGATTGAAATCAATAAATACATCTCTGTTTCGTTCTGACATATCTAAAATATTACATTTAACGACAAAATACCAAGAACGCGGTTTTCTCAGAATAATCAAGTACATATTGTTACCGTGACTACGGGGTTGTCACCAATATAAATAAATGTCAGATAAAGTCAATAAATGACAGATGAAGTCTAGAATAAATGAAATGAGGGCGGCAAGTGAGGGCGGGAAGTAGAGGTATGTAATGTGTCACTTCCCAACCTTCAATGACGTTAGTAATAAAGTGCGGAATTATTTTTAGGGTTCAAGAATGATTTCATGAATCATTGGTTTATATCCATATATATTTCATTATTATGCGCCATGCCATGTAATGTTATATGATGGAGATTCATTGTTCAGAAGAGAACTTAAACTATAATTTATTTCATACTGCATCGTAACAGCCATGTTTAAGTCAACGATTTTAGTCCGGTAAATGAGACTACGGTATCGAGTCCGGTAAAATTTTCACCAGACTCTAATGAAATGGGGCAAGAATCAAACAATTTATTGTGAAAACAATACAAAATTAATAAACATGTAATCAAAGCCAATCTAAACATTGAAAGTAAAATGAATTGTGCAATCTGTTCTCCCAGTTATTTCAACTTTCGGTAAACCATCGTGGAGAGTGGAACTCGATCAAGCACTTATAATAATAATTTCTTTAGATTTCTCAGTTAAGACTTGCACAAAACTTTCTCCTCCCTGGATCTTTTTAGCCACTTTGTTCTTTCCTTCCAACGAATCCTCAATATACTTTTCTGCCACGGAGGAACTCTTCCATCCTCCATGTCTTTTGAGAACGGAAAATTCCGCTCCCGCATTTGCTAGTAAAGTCGCCGATGTGCGGCGAAAACTATGGCCGGTGTACAACTCGGGATTTGCTAATCCTAGAAATTCCGCTATTTTCTTGGGAACTCCACCGACTGTGTGAATTCCAACGCGCTGGGAAATGCACTTGCCATTACGGTATCCTACGAACAATTTGTTGTGACCTAAACCTTTGGGCCGCAAGGCAACGTATCTTGGGAACGGTTCCAACACACCTATGCCGTCCATTTTATCAATGACCGTAAATACCGTAAATACTCTTCTTTGATTCGTTTTTGAGAAAGGGATTGTGATTACCAATTGTGTAGAAGTTTCCTGGATGTCATCCAAAGACATTTCATATATCTCTTCGCGGCGACAATCACCAGCGACGGCGATTAAACCAGCAATCTAACAAGAACACAAAATTATCAGTAAATATTGAAATGTACATCTAAAATTATTACCTTTGCCAAAAGATATTGTTGATCTGGTGCCTCTTTCACAAATTTTACCAATTCTTCTCTGGTGAGTGTTTTGGCTTGTTTAGGTTGATAGCCAACAGACTGATTTTTAAGGAACGATCGAAGTTTAGATAATCTTGATATATCCACGTTTTCATTAAATTGTAGCATGGCTTTAACCATCGAATACTTTAACCAGAGTGAAGAACTGGACATTTTCTTCGACTAGAAAATCACCAATAATGATTCCTTCAAAAGAATATTAAGTGCAACTTACCAGATCAAACAAATACGCCAGCATTATTTCCTCATTGATTTCACTGACTGCGTTTACCCTTTTCCAGTCGCAAAACTGTTTATATTCGCTATGGTACCTTTCTGATGATTTTGTGGGAATCAGAGAGCCGGCAGCTTCATTATATTTACGCAAAACATCTTCGGGAATGTTATTGTTTGTCGACATTTTGTCTGTTGACATTTCGTTTCACAAAAGTCAACAAAACAAACACCAGAAACAGTAACCTTAGAAACTAGCGTTTTCATCATGGATGATCATATTTTCGATTTTTGTTTTATTAATGTAAGATATAGTGTCTGCAGTATGAAATAAAACGCATTACGACATACGAACGGGAAACTTTCACAGTAACTCGTCTCAAAATTACGGACTCGGCTCCTTCGTCGCCAACATTTCGACTCCTACTGTAAAAATGCGTTTCCCGGACTTATGACGTAAATTACTATTCCGTCCGCGTATTCTATTCATGATGAACTATATATATACCTATATATATATATATATATATATATATATATATATATATATATATATATATATATATATATATATATATATATATATATATATATATATATATATATATATATATATATATATATATATATATATACAGGGTGGCCCACCACATTCGCCTCGGTATTTCTACGAGAAATGAAGAGAGTTAGGGAAAAAATTTCAGCACAGTCATATGTGGGTTCATGAGGAGCATATTCCAAAATTTATTTGAATTATATAGGGTGACCCAGAAAAAAAATACATACCAAAGTTATATTTTTTCTTATGGAACACCCTATATTTTTTCATATTTTTCGATACTATAGACAAAATAAAGGTGAGTTACTATTATATTTCCTATACCTAAAACTAACCGTTTCTGAGAAATTTTGAGAAATTTGAAAATACAGACCATAATTTGAAGATTGTTTTCACCCTGTAACGTGTAACAAGATGCTCGTGATTTAATGTACTGCTTAGCTCAAAGGTTGAAGTTAACGACTACATGCAATTTTCGATGCAATATTATACAGAGTGGTGAAAAAAATTGCCTCAAAATTTGGACACACATTTAATTAAATAACTTCTTAAAGTTGAATGGAACACCCCGTATTTAGTGGCATAATTTGACGCATAATTGGATTCCCTTCAAAACTATATTAGGGTTCCCTATACCTATCTCTTTTGATTTTAACAAAAAAGGCGTTTTTATATTTCACTCATGAGTAATTTTTTCATCTTGAAAATGAAACACACTGTATTATAATAAAAAGCTTAGAATGCGTTTATTAAACATTTTCATTAGGGAATACGTAGATTCGCTAAAAGCACAAGTTAAAATTTTCGAAAATAAGGTGTGTCTAAAGTTAAATGCAGGCAAATGTAAAAACTCAAATGAATTGCCATTTCTGAAATATTACAGCATTCTTTGAAATAAGAAGCGTCTCAATTATTGAGGCGAAATATGTTGAATTCGCTTGTTTCTTAGCAAATATATTAGACTTCATATTGAAATAAATAACAAAATTACAATATGGGGTAAATGAAAGTAGTTTGTACAACAAGAGTGGATATGGTGGCCATATCGCACGAGGACGAAGTTTGGGCACGATGCCATAGGCGAGTACCCTAGCAACAAGTATTTTGTTCTCTGTGCTTGTGGAATTCATTTTCCAACCAATGTGGATATGAACTCATATCCGTAGAGTTGACTGGAATTGCCAACTTATCCGTTTAGTAAACTATCAAGAAATATTATAAAATAAGAACTTATCCCCAGCAAGAACGAATTGATATGATTTTAACAATCGGTGAGGGTGAAGAAAACTGTTTATTGGCCTTGAAGAGTATATGCCCAAAGGTATCCTCACAGGAGTCATCCTAACAAGCGTTCGTTGGAAAAATTGTTGCATATTTTCCAAAGAACAGGCAGTGTATCTTATAATATGCAAGAACGGCAAAAACCAGTTACTGGAAATGAGAAAAATGAATATTCAGTGATGTTATCTCTAGTTGAACAGCCCCACACAAGTCAGCGAAAAATATGCGAAACAACTGGATTAAGCAGACAGAGTATCCAAAGAATAATTAAAAAGTACAAATTCAACCCGTATCGCATTGAACAACATCAACAGCTTTTTGAAGGATATTATGATCGACGACTGAATTTTTGTTTATGGGTTTTAGAAAAGTTTGGTGATGAAGAAAATTTTTTTATTATGTGTTTTTTCCGATGAGTCAACTTTTCATAACAAAGGATTAGTTAACAGAAATGACTTTCACTATTACAGTGACGAAAACCCTAATATTTTCAGAACCCTTGATCACCAGCACAGATGATCTGTTAATGTGTGGGGTGGAATAATTGGAACGCAAGTAGTAGGTCCTCACTTTTTTGATAGTCACTTAAACGGCGTCATGTTTCTCGGATTCATTAGGGATAATTTGCCTGTGCTGTTGGAAAGTATGCCTATTAATATTCGTCAACGGATGTGGATGCAGCTAGATGGTGCTCCTGCACACTTTGATAGACGTGTTAGAAACGAGCTAGATCGACAATATCCAAATAGAGGGATAGGACGAGGAGGTCCACAGAACTGGCCATTTTATGGGGATATATCGAAAGTATTGTTTACGATACAGAGCCAACGACACCTCAGGATATGAAAGAACGAATAAGAACAGCGTTCGGTTCAATACCGCAAAATATGTTATCCACAGTTCAGCACTCATTTCAAGAAAGAGTTCGCCTAAGCATCGGAAATAATGGACACCATTTTGAACATTCATTAAAATAATGAACTATTTAAGATTCTTAATTTTTCGATGAAATGACTTCAAAAATGCTTTTTTGCTTTTCATCACAATACAGTGTGTTTCTTATTTAAGATAAAAAAATTACTCATAAGTAAAATATAAAAACGCCTTCTGTGTGAGAATCAAAAGAGATAGGTACAGGGAACCCTAATATAGTTTTGAAGGGAATCTAATTATGCGTCAAATTACGTCACTAAATACGGGGTGTTCCATTCAACTTTAAGAAGTTATTTATTTAAATGTGTGTCCAAATTTTGAGGCAATTTTTTTCACCACTCTGTATAATATTGCATTGAAAATTGCATGTAGTCGTTAACTTTAACCTTTGAGCTAAGCAGTACATTTAATCACGAGCATCTTGTTACACGTTACAGGGTGAAAACAATTTTCAAATTATGATCTGTATTTTTGAATTTCTCAAAATTTCTCAGAAACGGTTAGTTTTAGGTATAGGAAATATAATAGTAACTAACCTTTATTTTGTCTATAGTATCGAAAAATATGAAAAAATATAGGGTGTTTTATAAGAAAAAATATAACTTTGGTATGTAATTTTTTTGTGGGTCCCCCTATATATTTCAAAATAATTTTGAAATATGCTCCTCATGAACCCACATATGACTGTGCTGAAATTTTTTCCCTAACTCTCTTCATTTCTCGTAGAAATACCGAGGCGAATGTGGTGGGCCACCCTGTATATATATATATATATATATATATATATATATATATATATATATATATATATATATATATATATATATATATATACCGCCATCACCAACCCTTGAACAGACAGACAACATGTTTTCAAACTGGTAGTTAGTTCAAGATATTATGTTTCCACATTTTTTAGAATAAGTGATCGGTCTGACGCTTTGAATCTGCAAAAATATTTTTATACAACAATACACTCTGAAATTTCACATAATCAACAAATAAACTGTTCGTTGAAAAAAACGAACAATTTTACTGAACCAATTGGTTTATGTTTCACGCGTTTTATATCATGATAATATGAAGTTATTTATATGACAGCTCCTTCTGGGAGAACTACCCACCAAATCTGGGAACATCGTGCTTGGAGGAGAACTATCGTACTCCTCCCAGGAACCCTGGCTCTTCTCATCGACTGTCCGCAACAACATCCTTTTTGGACAACCTTACGACAAAAATTGGTACAAGCAAGTTGTCAAAGTGTGTTCTCTAGAAAAGGATTTCGATCAGTTTCCGGATGGAGACAAAGCAATCGTAGGAGAGAGAGGTGTATCTCTGAGCGGAGGACAAAGAGCAAGAATCAATCTGGCTAGAGCAGTGTACAGAGAGGCCGATATCTATCTCATGGATGATCCGCTTTCTGCTGTCGATACACACGTAGGAAGGGCACTTTTTGACGAATGTATCTGTGGTCATTTGGCAGGGAAGACCAGGATCCTAGTGACTCACCAGTTGCAGTACTTGAAGAAAGCTGATCTGATCATCGTCATCAATGATGTGAGACTTGATTTCTTAGTAGAATATAGAAAATGATACTTCCATTTCTTGTGATGAAATAGAAAAAAAAAATATATATATATATATATATATATAACAAAAGATTCCGCAAATCGATATTTCTGAATATATTTTCAAATCATTTTGATTTAATTGCAGATTGAGGATCCATTTTAGGGTCGAAATACCTACAAAATAAATTTTTCAATATGTATTCAATAAAGAAGATTCAAAAACAGTTTCAGTAGATATCTTCAAAATGTATTTAGAAGCGGAAAATTGATGAATATTCGATGAAGATTCAAAACTGATTCAAAGAAGAATAAAAACATCAACAAAATACCTCGGTTACTTTAGCAATAAAGTTCGGCAATAAAAAAAAATTCCCTATCATCTTGAAACAGTGACGAGGCTTTTGGAAATGATAATTATATTTCGGAACGAAAAAAATAGAAGGGACCATTGGAAAATTCCGAGAGTGGCGACGTCCGGGGGCGGTACAGCTCCGGCAACTTTTTTATTGGAGACCCTGCCACCTTCATATTTCAGCAGAGTGTTACTGACTGGAATTGAAGAGAAATGACAGAGTCGAATTCAAAAATCCGGGCGTCGGGGGCGGTACAGCTCCAGCAATATTTTTATTAGGGACCCTGCCACCTTCATATTTAAGCAGAGCGTTACTGACTGGAATTGAAGAGAAATGACAGAGTCGAATTCAAAAATCCGGGCGTCGGGGGCGGTGCAGCTCCAGCAATATTTTCATTAAGGACCCAAATAAGGATCGAAACATCTTCAGAATATTTTAAAAGGAATATTTAATATATATGCAATGCTCATTCGAAATTGATTAGGTGAAGTATCAAAATAAACTCTGAAGATATGGAGAAATGATAAATATTCAATAAAAATTCAAAACTCATTCAATTCGAGATCAAAAGATCTTCAAAATATTATAAAATGAATATTCAATAAATATGCAATGAATATTCGAAATGAATAAGATGAAGTTTGAAAATATTTTCAAAATATACTCTGAAATGAAGAATTGATAAATATTCAATGATGATTCAGAACTGATTCAAAGAAAGATCAAAACATATTCGATATATTCAAATAGTTATATTCAAAGTTTCAAAGTAGGATGAAAGTTGCTAAAAAACATATGCAAACATCTTCCAACGATATTCAGGCTAGAAGCTCAAAAATGTTCTCAATGGACATTCAATACTTTTGTTAATGAGTTGTCAATAAATAATTGATTAATCATGTTTCAAAGATTCTCTTTCTACTTGGGTCGTTAAAAAGAAATTTTAAAAAATTTAAAATGAGCACGTACCTCTCAATTGAGATCGTTGAAGTTGTTTTGATGTTACTCCTTTCAAAGGAATTTTGTACTCTCTTTTCCATCGATTCGGATAAAAAAGCCAAAAAGAAGTTCCTCGAACTATACTATCCTGCCTAATCATATGTTGCAAGAGACGTCAAATAACTTATGTAATTTGTTCACACTATGCAGAAGTAGCTTGAAACAAATGGTATTTTGAAGTTATTTCTATTCATGAGAATTGCATTTCAAGCAAGGAAGTAACATCATAAATTTACAAACAATTTTTGTTTATAAGTATATATCACTCAGTTATATAGGATTCACTAACAGGAAGGAGATATAATAACTACAGTAATCACATATGGAAAATGCTCTTCCTCAGTATGTTTGTGATGTTCATTCAGCAAAGATGATTGGCAGATATTAGCAGTGGAAACGTCTTTGACTGTTTCTTTCACTGTTTGTTTTTATATTCTTTAACATTTTTAATACTCCCAGTTTTCGTTTCTGCCTATCATTTCAATTTTCATATTTCATTATTGATCGATTGTTCACAATACTTTTGTTTGGATAAATTGTTTTTGTCTTCAGTTCAACATTTTGAACCTCTAAGTTTTTCGTTAGTTTTCAATCATGTGAATCATACATATACAATGGAAGTACGAATAAGAATCAGCCCATAGCAAACTTCCTTTTTTTCCACAGGGAAAAATTGAAGCTCAAGGATCTTTTGAAGATCTTTCGCATAGTAAACTCGACTTCACCAAAATGTTGGTAGATCATGAAGAATCAGAAAAGCCCGAATCTGAAACTATGATTGATGTACCTGCAAACCTCCTTCAAACAAGGAGTGCATCTGTCCTCTCAATGGCAAGGGTGAGTCATGGAAAATATTCATCGAAAGATCATAGTGAGGGAAGAATGAAGTGAAAAAAGTGCGAAGTCTTCAGATTGATTACTCTCAACTTACTTATAGTACCTATTCGTCTCATATTTGAAAGTTTCGATGGTTTTATATGTGTATACCTAAGGAAGGAAGGAAATGACTTGTTGCGCAGAGTTTTATTTTTATATATATTTTTCGAAAATGGAGTTCATTTCAACTTCCCTCACGCTCCAAGTACCATAAATATCAGTATCACTACTTTTATTCGGGTTTGAAGGCCGTCGTTTTTTGGAATTTCTTCCTGACGTTTCGCTGGCTCGAGTGGCTAGCTTCTTCAGAGGTTCATTCATCTTGGAATTCACTCCGATGACTGGAGATTGTTTCTTCGCAAGTTGTATTTATGCCGATTCAGGTAGTTTGCGGTGCTAATTATTCTATTCGGATTCGGGGAATTGTCATTAATATTGATTACCTTGTTTACTTCCTGTGGGTTCGGAGAATAATCATCATTAATATCTGAAGAACTACCTGCAGTTATTATCGATTTTCTCAAAATGGGATTCCATATTCGGTTAAGGTTGACAGCTTCTTCTTTTCTGTTGAAATTATCCGTGTGTTTGTGGATTTCTATTGCCTCCCGTACCAGTCGGCTATGGTATGGTATGGTCGACTGGTACGGGAGGCAATAGAAATCCACAAACACACGGATAATTTCAACAGAAAAGAAGAAGCTGTCAACCTTAACCGAATATGGAATCCCATTTTGAGAAAATCGAAAATAACTGCAGGTAGTTCTTCAGATATTAATGATGATTATTCTCCGAACCCACAGGAAGTGAAAAAGGTAATCAATATTAATGACAATTCCCCGAATTCGAATGGAATAATTAGCACCGCAAACTACCTGAATCGGCATAAATACAACTTGCGAAGAAACAATCTCCAGTCATCGGAGTGAATTCCAAGATGAATGAACCTCTGAAGAAGCTAGCCACTCGAGCCAGCGAAACGTCAGGAAGAAATTCCAAAAAACGACGGCCTTCAAACCCGAATAAAAGTAGTGATACTGAAAACCTCGGCCGCGAAAGCCTCAACTATTTTGTCACCATAAATATCCTTTCAATTTTCAGCTCAGTGAAGTTTATTTGATTGATTTGATTAATACTAACCTCTTTTGTAGACCTAGTTCAACATCTATCAATCAAACTGAATATAATTTTTTGTATCAGTATATAGTGGCGTGTTGTGCAATATGTTCATTTCTCATTTACATGTGAGAGGATTTTTTTCAGAGTCAAGTTTCGGATTATGGCGAGGAAAACTTCTCCTACGCTGATGAGGAGGAAATGAGTGATCCCAATGGGTCCCCATTCAAAGAATACATAAAGGCCTCAAGAACAGTATGCCTACTAAGTCTTCTTTTCGTTTCCCTGATCGTTGCCCAAGGAATGTGTGCCGGTGCTGATTACTGGGTTGCTTTCTGGTGAGGTGTAATTAATTTCATGAATGTTTTGTTTTTACCCATAATTCTTCTTCAATAAACTCTATCATACTGAAATTGGTCCAGTCGATATCAAGAATAATACATAACTCACTTGCCTCTTCTGTAAGTTTCAGGAAAACACTCGTGTTTATTCGTTTAACACTTCCATGCATATTTTTTTCTATCTTGGCCAGATAGTAATTGTGTTCAACAGACTCTTAATCAAATGTGAGATGTTGGTCGCCAAGATATCAATCCCAGCAGTACTGCAGGTTTTCCGAATTTCACTACGGTTGAAATAGAAAATGTACTGTCAACATTTCTGTGAGTAGTCCTGGAGCGCTATGAGATTCTATAATTTTAGCCGTTCTTTATCCGCCTAAGACTGTTCTTATCGCACGTTTCATCAATGAAGTCTCTATAAGTATCAAATAATATGTCGATGATTGGTTCAAACAGTGCCAGTTTGACAGTTGAATTTTGTTCAACTGGTATTCACGATGAGTTCAAAATTCAATTCTTATTTCAATTCAAAAAAACGGGCCAGTGTTCAAAACGATTATTTTTCAGGTATTGATATATCTTTGTGGAACTGGTCTTTTTTAAATTTGCATCACTGTGAATTTCAGCCCGTCTGATGTCTTGCTACTACAGCCACCCGTTTTCATGAGTGGAAATAACCGGCAGGGAGGGAAGGGGGGAGGGAGAACATTGTTTGTTTTTCTCGATAGATATATAAAAATATCGAACTGAACCATCTGCCATCTAGAAACTTTCCTGGAAGGAACCAAAAATTTCGATTCAACCTCACACCTTAGTTGGATGATTCTAATTATCGCAATAATAATAACGATCAGTTAAATGAAGCATAATTTTCATGAAAAAGTTTCTTTTGAAAATCAATATAGAAAAAAAAATACTGATTGTACACAAAATTGACTTCAGTAACGCGAAGATCATTGCCACAGAAAAAAACTCCACTCCAGAATAATTCGCGAGGCAATAGAAATTGAAAAACGCCCTCAATGCCTCAACAACAGTTTCAACAACGTAAACAATAAAAATAGTTTAAACCATAGGAAGTTGTATTTCTCATTTTTCGTAATCCCCTTTGATTGACTCCAGTCTCCATCACTACAACCACGTTCTGTTCTTTTTTTGGTTTATACCCTCTGAAAACATATTTGCTATCTTTCATTAGAAAATAAACTACATCAACTCATTCTGTGGATATTTTCAGGACCGATCAAGAGCAAATAAGGCATTCACCGTTCGCACATATTGTTGACCCATCTTCAACAAAAACAGTCATATACCACTTGAATAACGATAGCCACCCATCTCATAAGTACACTTATAGCTTGTCTGACGATTTTGATAAAATAGAGATGAATAAAACTACCGATGGACTATTCGAATACATCGAGAAAGAAGACACAATTTACAAGTTACTGAAAACAGATTACACCATGTACTTCTATGGAGCTCTGATTGTGTTAGCCATAATTCTGACTCTCGTTCGAGCCTTCATATTCTTCAAATTATGCATGTTGTCTTCCACAAACTTACATTCGAATATGTTCCACTGTCTATTGAAAGTTCCTATGAGATTCTTCGACACCAATCCTTGTGGAAGAATATTGAACAGGTTTTCTAAGGATATGGGAGCGATTGATGAAATATTACCCAGGACTCTCATGGATGCGGTTCAGGTAATGTGCTTTGAGCAGGAATTTGTTTTGGAAAACTCATCTTTCTGAACTCTTGTTCTGGTAGCATTGAAAGTGGTGAAACTGTGAATATGATGAGAAGGTAAAACAGTTGAAATCTATGCAGAATTTAAAGAAATTAATAGCAAATAAATATACATGATCATTCTAATATACTAGACTTTGATTAAATTCTCTTTAAGTGTTCATGAGTTGGAAGGAGCTACTATAAGTCATTTTATATAAGTACTGTTGATGGATTATGCAAATTTTCAACCACTGCCTCTCCATAAAAACTCCCATTTATAAATTCCAGATGGGAAAATTGATAGAGAAATACAACATTTGATAGAACTTTTTAATTTATATTCTATACTTGTTCATTTCCGAAAAGCACAATAGTCTCACAATGTTCAGATCAAAACTCCATTAAATTCATTCAGAAAGTGTTCAGAACGAATAACAAACATAATTCAATTGTTTGACAGCGATAGTTTCAGTGGGATAAAAATTATGTTATCTCTCAATATTTCATCTATAATTGATTACGTTTTACAATATACCATCGCACCGAAAATTACTTCAGATTCTTCCTTAATGTTCAATTAACTTGTTTTCTCTATTGAAACATTCAAAAACTTCATTTAATAATTATCGTAAATTTCACTAAAACATATAATTTTCTCATTTTCAGATCATTATGGTTATGGCTGGTGGTCTAGTCAATATTGGTATTAGCAATCCATATATGATTATAGCTATGGTGATATTTGGAGTCGTATTTTTGAAGATACGCCATTGGTTTGTTATTATAGCAAAGGATATCAAACATCTAGAATCTGCTTGTAAGTTATCATATACATTTACTTATTATCTTAACACCTATTAGTGCGCGAGTTGTTCTGTTACGTTATATACGGAAGAGGAGAATAGCCAAAACCTTTTCAAAATCTAATTTTTTATATTTTATTCCGGAATTTCGACTTCCAACTCGGATTCCGACTTTGCAGTCGGAATTGACAGTATTTGCCAAAATTGAATAGTTGTTTGAGTATCCTCTGATATTGACATCATATGGAATAAGTAGAGGTCGCCACCGTCAAACCTCCACATTTTCAGATAATATTTCAGAATTCCACAACTTTGAATGGGAAAAATATGGTTAATTAGACGGATGGTGCGCCGGACATAACAAATTCAGGAAGACAAATTGTTTCAAAATAAGTCAGTATTTCAAAAATTATTTCAATTCTCTGAAGAAGCAATGGCGTACTATATTATTTTAAGAAAAATGTCCATCAGGCATCCCGTACGGACGCCACTGGTGGAATTATTAGAGAGCCGTTTGACAAATATATCCATTGTTGTGGGATAGGTGCATGTCAAATTTCTTGAAAATATCTAAAACAATGTTAAAGTTATTATATGATGATAAAATGAGCTTCAGAATTTTATTTCATATTCGTAGCCATCAATTACATTGCCTCCTGTACACTCAATGCAATCAAGGTGGGAGTCCCAATGGACGAATTCATTGCAGATTCACGGTCTACTTTTGTTATATTGTTCTCATATCTCGATTGGGTGAATGATTCGAAATTCAGTATAAATAAAAAACATCATTCATGATATTATACCAATTAAAATGTTCAGAACATTCACAATATATATATATATATATATATATATATATATATATATATATATATATATATATATATATCACAATATATCGTTTGGAAATGAAACAAATTCAAGGGGGACTTCAGAGCCCTGAGAATTAAAAACGATTGAAAATTTCAAATGTCAAGCATTCTGCCTGATAGTTCAGCTATCAACTACTAGATGGACATCATACTATGCTTTAGCAATGTTTATAGAGATAAAGTCAATGCCTGTGTGAAAAAGATTTGAAGCATTTTTGTCATACCCTCTACAGTATAATTTTGAAATTTTCGTTTACTTGACAAATGCACGGCAAAATTTCCCACTCTGAAGGGAAAAATAGGTGCAGAGTTCTGTCTGTCAGTTCGACTGAAATGTTGAATGAAAGATAATGAAGCTTCAAAATAGAGTTGATGATAAAAGTTCATTAAGGAAATGAAAGTCTAGGCATAAAAATAATCTCCAAAATATAAATGATCTAAGACATTGTCAAAAAAATCACTTCTGTTTTTGAATTGATTGCCATCTTCTGGTGTTATGCATAAGCAATCAAGAAAATGTGTGATTCTGACTACGACATCCGTGAGAAAAACGAAAGAAAATACATGACTTGGAAACGAAACCACTGGTGCCATCTACCCGTAGTATCCATCCCATCAAATGATATTTCCATTTGATTGACTATATCATAATAATAATAATATTTATTCCTTTCTTTGGTTGAAAAGTACATTTTAAAAAAAAATGTAATGCACAATAAACAAAGTAAATGTCAAGTCCAAAAGTAAAAAAAATTACATATATATGTAAGTAACTACGGGTAACTAAAACTCAGTCAAGATACTATGAACAACACAATAATACAAACAGTCTGAAAGTATCATTTTTAATAATATAACAACATCTCTATTTCTCAAATTGAAAAGTACAGTTGCTGCAATACTGCTAACAATGTACAATAATTGGAGTCGTCAAAAGCATATGCCTATTTATAGAAAAAAAATGTGCTTTTACTCAATCTATAATTTATAGTCGTTCCATAAATTCCGGAAAAGTGTAACAGTTCATCTGAAGCAGCAATTTCTTCAACCTACATTTAAACACATGAGAACTGGGAGAATCCTTGATATCTTAATTAAGGATGTTGTAGAATTTACAGCAGTTAAAATCTACACTTTTTTCATACAATGCTGCTCTATGAGTATTTGACACCAATAGACCCTTTAGAGCGAGTATTGTGTTCATGTTGATGTCGTTGAAAGATGGATTTATGTCTAAATACATATGCACACGATTCTAATATATTTGTGCTGGCGGCTGTCAGAATATTCAGTTCTTTGAATGCATTTCTACATGACTTCCTGTATCCTGGTTGAGCAATTATTTTTTTCACGTGCTGGGTAATCGCACGTTAAAAGGTAAGGCCTCGTTGATCCATTGCTCTCACAAGTTTCGACTTCTGAGGGTTGACGTTCGTCAGCTGGTTAACGAAAACGAACAATTTTAGAACAATTTTAGAACGTATTTTTGAATTAGAAATACCCTTTGCACGGCTGCACCAGTGCCCTGGTTCAGAATCCCATAGCAAATGTGGGAATGAAAATTTGCGTGATACAAAGTTTTCAATACATTGATACTACAGTGATTAGACATGAACCTAATGGAGAAGCAACATTTTTTCAATTTAGTACAAAGTGCATGGACATGAGGATGCCATGATAGTTTTCGTTCCAGAACAATTCCCAGCATATTTACTGTTTCAACCAGGCTCATCATTTCATCATTTAAAGATATCTCCAAGTTGTTTAGGCTGCGATTAGAAAATAATATGATATTAGTTTTGCCTTTGTTGTGTTTTAAGTTATTCTTTTCTGACCAAAGATTTATCATGCGGTATATATCTGCTATGGTTTCCCTCAAGCTTTCCATGTTTTTTTCTATTATTAGTATGTTGGTGTCGTCTGCGTAACTGGTAACAAATGTTGTGGTGTTGTTGGTAATGTATGTTATAAGATCGTTAGCAAACACCGAGAAGAATAATGGACCCAAATTAGATCCTTGAAGTACTACCTGGCCAATTTCAGATTCACTGCTAATGCAATTGCCAATTTTCACTCTTTGTCTTCTTTCTTCAAGGTATGATGTAACTGAGTCATGTGGTACTTCTCTTATACCCGATCTGAATAGTTTTGAGAGTAACAATAATTCATGATCTACACAATCGAGAGAAGTCTATAAAAAGACCTAGAACACACTTCTTCTGGTCCAGAGCATTGATAATTCTGGCTTAGATCTCTATAAACAATGGCTTTAGTAGGATAGTGAATGCAATTCGAAAGTCAAATTGTCACTAAACGACACCAATCGTGATTTGGAACTCCCGGTATTCACAACAACCCTTTCAGTAGGTTATTTTTCAGATTTTTTCCGAAATCGAGACGATCATGTACAGACTTCCAACATCTAAAGATTTTTATTGATTATAGGTTACCACTCAAACTCAAAAGTGATGTAGCGGAAACGGATTTCCCAACATAAAAATATAAATAATGGAAATGTTGAAATAATAAGGAATAATAGGACTCGTAATAGGTGATGGGTTCTTCGTTCACCGCATGAAGGAGAATCCATCCACCACGGATAGATAACTTTGTAGAAATAATGGAAATTTCTAGAAATTGTATTGTTTCACAAAACAATGATTGATTATTCCTTAATGTGTCTAATATTTGAAAATGTGGATAAACTGGGCTTTGCCCATCTACACAATAGTGTGAGTGATGCACTGACACCTGTTAGATATTCTGTCACCGGGTCTAGGTAAATTATTCGAATACAGTTTTTCGAAGAACAATTATCAGAATACAATTATTCGAAAAACAATTCTTCGAACAGTTTTTCTTCGAAGATAACAATTATTCGAAAGCAATCACTCGAATTCGAAAACAAATTTTAAATTGTGTATTAATAAAAATATCAAATGAATCGAAATGGACCCATACGGCGCCATCTGCCCCCCAGGAACTATCGTTTGTTTTCTGCAAACGAGTGTGTGATTGGTCAAAACTTGTGTTAGCCACCCAGACATCACCTGATCTGGAATGCCTAATGTGACTATCGTAACCTAAACCTACCTTACTAACCTATCAGCCTAAACGAATTTCAATTATAAACTTTCAAATGATGTTTGAAAAAATTTGCGACCCAATCTAACCCAACCTAACTAACCTAACCAAACCCCAACCTCTTTCTATCTAATTTCAATTTATTAAACTAAAATAATTTTCGGATAATTTTTTTCGAATAATTGTTTTCGAAAAATTGTACTCTTCGAATAATTGTTATATTCGAACAATTGCATTCGAATAATTGTATTCGAATAATTGTTTTCGAAGAATTTACCGGCTACCTCTGTCACCCATTCAAAAATGAATTGATCCTCCATTTTCAGCTAAGTCCCCAGTTTTTTCCCACGTTAGCTCAACGCTGAATGGGATAACAACAATAAGAGCCTCAAAGGTAGAAGATACTCTTATCAAGGAGTTTGACGAACATCAGGTCAGTTTTTTTCCAAATTACTGTATTAACAACTTATATCACACTATTCCATCAAGAATAAAAACTTCCGTACTACTAATTAATCATTCCATTATTTAAATGAGATAAATATTTTGTTTCATTAATTGCATCAATAATTCCTACGAGATGATTTTGTTCGGAGAATAGATGTATATTCATGAGGGGTTTCTTGTAAAACCATATTTTAGCTGAGCAAGAATTCAGCAACATCTAGATTACATAATTGGAATTCTACGAATTTTCTTATCTCCGTTGTATTTCAGGGGAATAAAAATTTCAACTGGTTCATGCAGGATATGTTCGTGGAATAGAAAAAACAAATTCAATGTTGAATAATGCATTAACTTATTCATTCCAAGACACGTCATGATCTTAATAAAAACTCCACTGGGGTTACCGTTGTGAGATTTCAGATTAAAATGAGTATGTATGAAGCAAAATTGTTTTCCCTACTATAGTAGTTTTCACAATGAATGGTATTGACTGAAGGATTATAATAAAACCAATTAGACCCTTAAGTTGTAAAATCCGAGATGCACATCATAAATGTAAAAGGGCCGGATTCAGGTAATTTTGTTTCTCAGAGAGGGATTGTAATTATTAAGGACTCTTGTGTTGATTATCACGAAGATACGACAGCAGAGCTTTTTGGAGATTGGTTTAAAAATTGTCTGTTAACAACATTCCGCCAAACAGCGTTATAGTAATGGACCACGCAAGCTATCATAGTCGACAATTGCAAAAAATTCCTGGCTCAAAGAATACGAAATTGGAGATTCAAAACTTCATGGCTGCAAATGACATAAATTTTGAGGAAAATTATACAAAAAAAGAACTTTTACAAGTGCTGCAGTCATTTTCTTTAAAAAAAAAACATATGTTTGTGATACAATTGCAGAAGAATTGGGACATACAGTGTTACGACTACCTCCCTACTACTGCGTGTTCAATCCCATAGAGCTTATGTGGCACCAACTTAAATCGAGCGTGCGCGGAAAAAATACTTCTCCGACTTTAAGTGGTAGTGTGGTAGAATTAATTAGGAACTGTATGAATGACATTCCTACCGAGAGTTGGAAAAGTTCTGTTAGTCATGTTATAAATGTTGAAAACTCGTACCTTACTGTGAAATCAATTGCGCCAATTATAATTAATTTAGATGAGGATAGCGATAGCGACACTGAACTAAATATAGAATAGAATTTTAACATTTAAATAAATTCAAATTTCTTAAGTTCGAACCTATAGCACATTTGCATCTTTTACCAGATGATTTTCTACACAATGGGATTAAATCGGGTAGTTTATTGCAGTTAATAAGCCAATACAATTTACTGTGAAAAATACTATACCATTGTCTATTCAATCAACTCTTTTGCAAAAAATTTGTAAGATGACACAAGTTGAAATTGCTGTTAAATATGTTAACATAGTAAAACAATTAAATATATAATTCGCAACCTTTGAAAATGAATGAGAGATTCCATCATCCGTAATCTATTGTTTCAACAACATGTCTTTCATCCCACAAGTTTTTTGTAACAGATTTCAGTAGAGTTGATTATAAAGGCGATGGGAGTCAAGACTAAAACAAGGAAAAAACATTTCCATACACACTCAAGCAAACGGAGTTTGTGTTGTGACGTACAATTGTTTAGAGTGATTAATTCAGACCATCTGATTCAGCCGAAAGTATTTTTTATACACATCCATTCGCTTGAAGATTGAGGACTGCACCCTTCTATTATTCTTATTTTATTATTTTGTTACAACACATGTAATCACACTGATATATGATAAAACGAAACCTTTTTTCAGGATGTCCACACCTCGGCATTTTTCCTAACGTTATCTTGCACAGCATTTTTTGGACTCTGGTTGGATATCATTTGTGTTTTATTCACAATATGTGTTTCAATCAGCTTCATCGTCATATATAAAGGTAACTACTAGTTCAGTGTCATATAGTTGAAGTGTTTTTCAAGAATAATTTATAGAAATTTTCGAAAAAATCCCAAATGATTCATGAATTTTTCAAGAAAAACCTTTCTTGTAATAATATTAATAATAATAATAACATTTATTCATCCCAAGAAACATTTACAGTTTATAAATAGGGATATTGAACATATAAAAAGTGAAATAGAACAAAATATGATTATGTAGCAGAAATATATGGAAAAAAGACTCTTGAATTGATCAATGATCAATATAATTGAATTCTAAAATATATCATTTTGATGATAAAATATATTTTTTGAGATTGTGTTTGAACTTTTTGATATTTTTAATAGTTTTAATTGAATTCGGTATTTATAAACAAACAACTCGATTCTGGTTTCTTAACTTCCATTATTGAAACTACTCTGTTTTGTTTGGCAGCCTATTGAAAAATAGTGGGTTTAACTGTAATGATGAAGCTCTGAGAAAAAGAAAATGAAAAGTTGGGAATTGTAAAATAATAAAATGACAAAAATTGTGTGAAACAATGAGGGATATTGGAAATAGAGCTCAAAAAATCATTACGATGAATTGAATTTCTTTTGAAATTGAAAAATATTTATTACAAATGAAGCCGGAAAAAATGATGAGATATTCAATTGCCAGTTATCTCCATAATCACACCCAATGGAAAATGTTTTTATACATCCTCAGATTTTCATTTCATTCACAATTATGGTTTTGATTTTCTATAACATTTTTGTCACTCACAAATTTTATCTTGTTTTTTTCTATTTTTCTTTATTTCATTGAATTTTCCAAATATCGTTGCTTTCTCATAGAGCGATCCACTTGTTATTCTTACAGCAATTTTCGAAACATTATTTTCGATTTTTCATTTCAGTTCCACAATTTGGATTTTTTATTTTTGTTATTTCAAAGTTGCATTATTCTTTTCCGAACTATTTACTTCGGATCAGTTGAATAAGTGGGGGATAGAATTGAATCGAATGTTTTCGCAATACTTGTTTTAGAACAAGGAATCAAATGAGGAAAATATTTTTTCGTGGTTTCAACAACTACTTTCATTGATTTTTTTTCCTACAGTTTCTTCAGTGAGTGGAAGTTTGGTAGGCCTGGCACTTTCGCAATGTATGATACTAACTGGTATGCTGCAATTTGGAATGAAATCCACAGCCGAAGTCGTCCAACAACTGACGAGTGTCGAAAGAGTTCTCCAGTATTCGAAATTAGACAACGAAGGCCCCTTTGAAACGCCCCAGGGTAAGACAACTGATTGAAATATTAATCTAAATCATGCTTTTATATATATATATATATATATATATATATATATATATATATATATATATTATCCTTCAGAGGATCAAAACCACAGAACACGGAATGAAACCCGAAAAAACAACGCATCATATATATATATATATATATATATATATATATATATATATATATATATATATATATATATATATATATAACAAAACTGCAGTATTTTTGGGTGAACAGCAGAACGGAAGTGTACTCTTATAACACCAGTTTTTCCAATATTTCGATAATGTTTATTACCATCTTCAGGGAAAAGCTACAAAATTATCATTTTAAGTTATCACATCAAATAAACAGTAACAAGAACCTTACTGTATTTGAGGTTAGTCGTATTAAAAACGTTGGTAAAGTGAAATAACATGTCACAGACGAAAAATATGTTCACAGTCCAATATTAAAATTTTACACCAAGTGAATTGTTTAAAACGCCATTAAAATATTAACAAGATTAAAAAAATATAGTTGCATATTCAACAGGTGAATACACATAAAAGTCGAACTTTAACGGTTGAATATGAATTATGAATGACATTGACAATGAAGTTTGAAATGACAGCGTTGACATGAAGTATGGAACATCTAGAAACAGGTGTGTGAAGAGACATCTGCCAGGATGGAACGACGCCAGAGTGAGAGAACACTGCTACCATCTGTTCGGATTTGAATTTATAGTAATCAATATTATTGATTTTTTTGAACTTGAAGGATGTTAACATTGAATCAGAATGGATTGAGAAAAGATTGTAATTATTATGTGCAAACTACTTTAAAACAAATTTAAAAAATATAAAAATAATAATTTTTAATTTAGATTAGTAGAGTTATTGTTGTTTACAAAATGTCGAAAATTTTTTTCAATATCAAGTAGATATGCATAGATTCCACTGAGGTGTTTGATATCAGTTCTTCTGTTAAGGCATGATGTTGATTGAGAGATAAACGCCATTTCCAAGAACAACCGCTTAGACTCATTTTGTTCAATACTAAGAATTTTTGTTGAATTGTAATCCATGATATGTCCATCTTTGTAAACATGATTACTCGGGGCACATCTTTCAGGATGTAACCTACTGTCGCTTTTATGTGATGAAATATATATATATATATATATATATATATATATATATATATATATATATATATATATATATTTCTGCAATTTTCAATATCGAGTGGTACAAAAATAACTGGAGAGATGTAAAAGAGACACATATTCAACCTGAATCTGTGTGAAATTCCGACTTCTCTATCGGAAGTCAGTTGATTCACGATTCAGATCCGAAAGATATCGAGAAACAATCATGATATCGAACTTTGAATTCGGAATATTTTAACTGATGGAATTGGCTAAAACTTGAATAAAAATCCTTGATAATGTTATTAAACACGCTTTATTGCGTGGTTCTCACTAAACAGATTACATGAAGGCTACATAAGCATTTTACATACAATTAAAGATCAAATAATAATAATAATAATAATAATGTTTATTGTAGGAAATAAACATTTTACTTTCCACAGAGGCAAATATATTGCCTGTGAGTGGTAAGATTACAGAGCTTCAAGATCAATCAATATAAACATTAATCACTAAATACTACAATAGACTCACAGAAGGATTTCGTAAATATCAAACAATATACAACAAATATTTTGTCCCATTAAAATGGTATTTTAAAAACTGACCGAATTTCTGAACGTTCTGTAGCCAATATAAAATCACAAAGATTTTTCTTATATTTTGTGTGTACTGTAGAGTTGCGGATTATAGCAGGTAGATAGTTGAAGACAGTTGGACCCAAATACATGTAAGACCTTTGTCCAATTGATTTTGAGGCGAATGGTACAATGTAATTGTTTTTATTCCGAGTGGAGTAAATATGGTTTGGTTCGCTCAATTTTTTCCTTTCTTTGTATTGCCTTACAGCAATTTCTTTGAAGAATAATTGTCTCACATCCATGAATTTAGATTCATCATATAGACTATCACTAGAGTACCTCGAGTTTTTATTCAGGATCATTCTCAAAAACTTTTTTTGAATAACTTCTAGACCATGCAGGTATGTTTTTGACAACCCACCCCATCCAATCAAGCAATACGTCAAATGGCTCTGCACCAAACTTGAAAACATAATATTTTTTTGTTTGATATCCAGTATATCCTTCATGTGGTGAAATCTGTACGAAATACACCTTAATTTCTTCACCACGTAACTGACATGTGAGTCCCATCGAAGGTGAGGATCTATCATAACTCCTAAATATTTAATATGTGGGGCAATTGTCACTTGAAATCTATTCTGAATTGCGAGGGATTGGAAGTTTGGAAAAGAAGACTTCGAATTACAAAATGGTAAAAAATGTGTCTTTTCATTTTTCAATGACTCACCTATTAGGAAATTCTATCTTTATTTCACGAGAAGCCACTTTCGGTTAGACCAAAATGGTAGTCACCTTTTTGTCTTGCTACTCGCCACTGCTTCTTGCAACATAAACCACTCACCGTGCCCTGGGCAACTCCTTAAGTTTCACTAGAGAAGCATGTTTTCCGGAAAATGGTGAAAAATGTGTCTTTTCATTTTTCAATGACTCACCTATTAGGAAATTCTATCTTTATTTCACGAGAAGCCACTTTCGGTTAGACCAAAATTGTAGTCACCTTTTTGTCTTGCTACTCGCCACTGCTTCTTGCAACATAAACCACTCACCGTGCCCTGGGCAACTCCTTAAGTTTCACTAGAGAAGCATGTTTTCCGGAAAATGGTAAAAAATGTGTCTTTTCATTTTTCAATGACTCACCTATTAGGAAATTCTATCTTTATTTCACGAGAAGCCACTTTCGGTTAGACCAAAATTGTAGTCACCTTTTTGTCTTGCTACTCGCCACTGCTTCTTGCAACATAAACCACTCACCGTGCCCTGGGCAACTCTTTAAGTTTCACTAGAGAAGCATGTTTTCCGGAAAATGGTAAAAAATGTGTCTTTTCATTTTTCAATGACTCACCTATTAGGAAATTCTATCTTTATTTCACGAGAAGCCACTTTCGGTTAGACCAAAATGGTAGTCACCTTTTTGTCTTGCTACTCGCCACTGCTTCTTGCAACATAAACCACTCACCGTGCCCTGGGCAACTCCTTAAGTTTCACTAGAGAAGCATGTTTTCCGGAAAATGGTAAAAAATGTGTCTTTTCATTTTTCAATGACTCACCTATTAGGAAATTCTATCTTTATTTCACGAGAAGCCACTTTCGGTTAGACCAAAATGGTAGTCACCTTTTTGTCTTGCTACTCGCCACTGCTTCTTGCAACATAAACCACTCACCGTGCCCTGGGCAACTCCTTAAGTTTCACTAGAGAAGCATGTTTTCCGGAAAATGGTAAAAAATGTGTCTTTTCATTTTTCAATGACTCACCTATTAGGAAATTCTATCTTTATTTCACGAGAAGCCACTTTCGGTTAGACCAAAATGGTAGTCACCTTTTTGTCTTGCTACTCGCTACTGCTTCTTGCAACATAAACCACTCACCGTGCCCTGGGCAACTCCTTAAGTTTCACTAGAGAAGCATGTTTTCCGGAAAATGGTGAAAAATGTGTCTTTTCATTTTTCAATGACTCACCTATTAGGAAATTCTATCTTTATTTCACGAGAAGCCACTTTCGGTTAGACCAAAATGGTAGTCACCTTTTTGTCTTGCTACTCGCCACTGCTTCTTGCAACATAAACCACTCACCGTGCCCTGAGCAACTCCTTAAGTTTCACTAGAGAAGCATGTTTTCCGGAAAATGGTAAAAAATGTGTCTTTTCATTTTTCAATGACTCACCTATTAGGAAATTCTATCTTTATTTCACGAGAAGCCACTTTCGGTTAGACCAAAATGGTAGTCACCTTTTTGTCTTGCTACTCGCCACTGCTTCTTGCAACATAAACCACTCACCGTGCCCTGGGCAACTCCTTAAGTTTCACTAGAGAAGCATGTTTTCCGGAAAATGGTAAAAAATGTGTCTTTTCATTTTTCAATGACTCACCTATTAGGAAATTCTATCTTTATTTCACGAGAAGCCACTTTCGGTTAGACCAAAATGGTAGTCACCTTTTTGTCTTGCTACTCGCTACTGCTTCTTGCAACATAAACCACTCACCGTGCCCTGGGCAACTCCTTAAGTTTCACTAGAGAAGCATGTTTTCCGGAAAATGGGAGCTACTCCCCTGCCTATATGGCAGGTCAGGCACTGGGTAACATGAAAATTACTTTCTCTTGCTCAATTTGTATACGATTTTCATATGCTTAGTACCCACAGTGAGCAAGAGAATGTTATTTACATGTTACCCAGTGAACGTCGTGCGATATAGGCACGGAGTAGCTGTTCTAGATGGACTCTTTCTTCCTTTTTGTGAATGAATCGAACGCCTTCGAATGATATGCATTAACCTATAAACAAAGAGTGTTCGTAAATAATTTTCTGATTTTACATCTTTCCTAAAAGTTGTGATTTATATTTTCTGATTCGGAGAAGAAGAAAACCGAAAAAGAATTTCTCAAAGTTCATTCTCTCTACAAAAAGGCCCTACGTATTCTAGAATCATTAAACATTTGTATAAATCAAATTCACTCTCAATCTCAGATGAAAGGTCTGGAAACGATAAATGAGTGTGAATTCAAAAACAATTCTATGAAGTGTCATTAATGTCGAAAAATTAATATTGTTCATTAAGGGCGAAGATCAGGGTGCATGATTTTCTTGAGAGAGAAATGCTACTTCTATCGTGCTTTCTATACTACTTCATTTACCCTCATTCAAAAAAATTTCATATGATGAACAAGATTCCAATAAATTTTGCGTCTCAAGTAGGTAATGAACTGCATTGCATCACGCTCGAAACCAGTGCAAATTTCGTCAAATTTTGTGAATATTATTCGTTGACATAGAGATCGAAGATTGTGTATGTTTAGCCAAGTCTCAGTTATAATTCACGAAGATTGTTACAAATGAGCAATGATTGATGACCTTAGCGGCATTAGCGAAAATAATAATGCTCTGAGCGACCAGATAGACCGACATCGTGGAAATGTATATGAAAAACTGGAACCGTTTTCTGAAAACTGGTGTGAAGCTAGAGTTATCAATGAAATTAGAAGTTTCTAAGGGAGAAAGTAAATATCTACAACTCTGTCAGTTCGGTACTGAAGTAGAGATTCAAATACTTCTTGAATTCCGGTGAGCACCAGGACGTTTCAGATAAGAGAAGGGAGAGAGGTCGGCAAAGTGCCAAGAGGTCGATAAAGGTCTTTTCCGCCCTCTTCTTCTCCTGAGTAAACGATTGTCAACGTCCCCACTTGAAAGTAGGTTGGGAGTGAGCAGATTTTTGAATTGAGGAAATCATTATTCGGTTGTCTGAAAGACACTTAGTCAAGAAGGTTAACAAAACCCAGATGAGTATTTATATTGCGCAATCAGCTTTCCCAATTATATTGCACGTTCATTCCATGAAACAATTGTGATCTCTGATTCGTGATTTTCTCCAAACTTTCATCTCGACATTGTGCTACATTACAGCACATGATTTCACCTCAATTATTGGTTGACAAATCGATATGAAAAAAGAACACAAAATCTCTATTATTCTGCTCTACTAAAATGTATTTGTCCAGAGCGCACCATGGTAACCAGTTTCAGATACTTCGTAAGAAGTGAATGGTTCGAAATATTTTGTGTTCACAGTCCAGCCAAGTGTCACTGAGGAGACCTATGACGGGTCGAAACAGCTGTCTGGCATTGGATTTCTGAATGCAATCAATTCGAACGTAGAAAATTCTGATTACAGAGGTTCTCCCTTAAAAACCACAAACCTCTTCAATAACTAATGCACAAGTTTTTAAAAATGGCACGTTATCAATTTATTGGCCATCTTAGAATAGGATTTCAGCACTCTTGTCGCTCAAAGCCAGTCCACTTTTTTTGGCAAAAATTCTGCTAACATTTCAGTAAGTAATCCAAATGTTGATAATTGCAAAAATCTTCGTCAAACGTTAAAGATATTCATGAGATATGAATGCCGAACGCATTTACTGAAACTAAAGAAGTTGATTTGTAAGAAATTTCATCCTCTACATAGTGAAATAACATTCCCAAAGAATGACAATTTTGAATTTCCTGGAAGCGTGAATAAATTCGTTTATGTGCAATGTATTCTTGGAATACCAAATGAAATGTCATAATAATTGTCATCATTTAAATTTCAATATGAAATAAGAATACACTTCAATAACTGACCATCGTATAATATATACCTCTATCCAAAATTCTAAAACTGTACTAAAAAAGTTCAAAAAACGTGAAATTATTATAGTTGATTATAGTAAATTCCGAAAATTGATTTCAAATAGTCTCAAAAGATCAAAATGTAATGAAATTCAGGATTTATTGAATAAACGTGAAATTATTATAGTTGATTATAGTAAATTCCGAAAATTGATTTCAAATAGTGTCAAAAGATCAAAATGTAATGGAATTCAGGATTTATTGAATTTAGTCTTAGAAGCCAAAAGTCAGTGCATTATTAAAAAATATTATAGAACACGTGAAAATAATAATTGGATTACCAGTTCCATCATTCGTGAAATTGAAATAAGGAATAGAAAATATGAACTCATGAAACAGAATATTAACAATCATGAACTCCACTCAGAATATAAAATTCAAAGGAATAAAGTAAATGCAATGATCAAGAGGGCTAAATCATAATATTTTAATAAGCAATTTGAAGAATCACAAGGTAATCCAAAGAAAATGTGGGATGTTTTGAATTACTGCATAAGAAAACAATCTAAATCTACTGCAAATAAGGACATTGTTTCACTACAAGTGAATGGCAATATTCTGACGAATGACTTGGAAATTGCTGATGCAATGAATATATATTTTTCTGAAATTGGTGAAAATATTACAAATGATTTGGAAACATTTTATAATAAACCTAATAAGAATGTATTCCCATTCCATAATGATTCAACGATGCTTCTCATTCCAACTGATGAAAGTGAAATTATTGAAATAATTAGTTCTCTCAAAAAGAAATGCCCTGATCCCGATGGTTTCGTTACTAGAGATATTTTTGAATTGAGACATTTTGGCTAATACTTTAACAAAAGTTATCAATGATTCATTCACAAAAGGTATTTTTCCCGAAATTCTAAAACATGCCTCTATTAAACCTATATATAAAAGTGGAAATACCCAAGATCCAGAAAATTATAGACCAATAGCCTTATTAAGTATTTTCTCAAAGATCTGCGAAAAAATTTTGAAAATGAGAATTGCTAATTTCATAAATGAAAAATACAGCTTTGATCCAAATCAATTCGGTTTTCAAGAAAAAAGTGGTACACAAACGGCAGTTCTGGAAGTAGTCGATTTAATTCAAGAAAAACTTGATAAGGGCAATTACGTAGTAGCTCTCTTCATGGACCTCAATAAGGCATTTGATTCAGTTGATCATACCATACTTCTCCAAACATTCAGTTTATGGGGATGAGAGGAATTGTAAATGATCCTTCAACATCTTATTTAATCAATAGAACAATAAGAACATGTACAAATCATATTGAAACTTAAAGATTACTCATTAATAAGGGAGTTCCCTAAGGTTCCGTTTTAGGCCCAATTTTATACCTGCTGTATATACAAAATATTTCACAAATCAATTCATCTTGTAATTACACCGTATATGCAGATGATACAGTATTTTTGTATGCTGATAAAAACCCTTTAGCTCTAGAAGATATTATAAATGAAGACTTGAAGAAAATTGAGGACTGGCTTTACGCCAATCTCCTTTCTGTTAACCCCAAAAAGACAAAATTCATGATTTTCCAACAAAAAAATAAACAAAATATTAAGTTAAATATCAAAATAAAGAATGAACGACTTGAACAAAAACTGAAATGAAGTATCTTGGCATTTGGATTGATGATAGATTGAAATGGGATAAACATTTTGACTCCCTCGTTGAAAAAATTTCTCCTATTATTGGAGCATTACGAAGATGTCCCAAATTAAATTATAAAATAGCCAATATGTTTCTTCACTCACATATTATCAGTCGGATCAAATATCTCATAAATATATAGGGTTCATGCTCAAAGAACAACAATAAAATATCTGCTTTATATAGAAAATCTTTGAAAGTACTACATCGTCTCCCATATGATACTCCAACAAATGAACTTTATTCAATGACGGGCACATTTTTTTTGGGGAAACATTTCTTGATGGATAGTTTGAAAATTTCTCATTCCATTGTTGATAAATTAATAAAGTCAAACTTTATATCAACCAGGAATTCAGAAATTCATAACTATCATTCTAGGCAACATAACTTGTTTCATCTTGATACTGCTAGCTCTGTAGTTGGACAAAAAAGATTTGTTTATGAATAATCATCTAAGTACAAGTGAGGATTTAGAAAATATTAGTAATATAAATCAATTCAAATTTAGATTGAAAAAATTCATTCTCCTCAAAAGAATTTCAAATTGAATTAATGTTCATCTATTTGATAATTCTTTCACTTATCCTTTTTTTCATGAAATAATTTTTTACGCTATAAGGTAGACACGATTAAATTTCCACAAAATTTATTGTCTTCGCGACATGTTTCGGTACACTGTACCTTTATCAAGCGAATGTATTTAAACACTAAATTATTCTTCGCTAAAAGTTCCTTAAATATATCAGGGCCTACTCTAATTATCTATGATTCCTAGAATAATACCACTGACAATGATGATGATTCCTAACTGATGCTGATAACTGATACTGATTCCTAATAATAATTATGATATCGGACCGTAGTTACTACTTATTGATTGAATAAGTTCAACAAAGGGGAACTATTGAGATCCAATTGATCATTTAGCAAACAATTTGAATTTTTTAATTTATTGATTTCCAAAAATTCTAAATAATTAAGTCTAATGCCCTTATTTTCAACATGCAGAATTTCGAAATTTTTATCGAAGTCATGGCCTTCCTCCAAAATATGATTGGCATATGATGAATGAGTTGTTTTCTTTTCATAATTCATACGATGTTCACGTATGCGGTTTTTGAATGGTCTACCTGTCTGGCCAATATATACTTTGGAGCAAGATCCACAATTCAATTTATAAACTCCTGATTTTTCATCTTTTATTGTTTTATCTTTGTTATTCTTGATAAACCTTCCCAACGTGTTATCTGTTCTATATGCTACTTTTAAATTTTGTTTATGCAAAAATGAAGCTACTTTTTCCGTAGCAGGTCCTGAATAAGTTAAGATTCTATAATTATTGTCATGGGTCCTCAAAGTGGGGTACACTTCTTGGATAGCTTTTCTATGTAGTTTTTTAGCAAGAATATTTTCTATTAATTTGACTTGATATCCATTGTTAACTGCTATTTGTTTTATGATATTTAATTCTTTTTTGAAATTGTCCACAGAAAGAGGAATGTTTACTAATCTGTGTATCATACTATGGTATGCTGATATTTTATGTTTATATGGATGTACCGAATTATTATGAATAGTGATATCAGTGTGGGAAGGTTTATGAAAAATAGCAAAGTGGTGTTTGCTGTTGGCTTTACCTATTGTCAAGTCTAAGAAATTAATTGAATGAAGATGAAGAGTATACTTTATTGTCAAATTGAAAGTAATTTTGTTCAAGACATATCGACAAAAGGTCTAATATCTCTTGTTTAATGAGCGGATTAACATGATTTTTATCTAGTAAACCTTCGACTAAGATTATGGTATCTTGTGGAGGTATACTAGGGAAAAGATTTTGAACGTCAAATGATATTAATTTTGCGTTATCTGGAACAGTTATGTCCTGTATTTTATTTATCAAATCATAAGAATTTTTAAGGCTGAATTTCGGTTCGAATTTAGAATAGTTTGTTATTAAATGTATTAGCTTTCTTGATAACTTAACTGATGGTGCTGTAACAAATGATACTACTGGCCGAATAGGGTAGTTTTGTTTATGTAATTTTATCAAAGAATATAATTTTGGGGTTTGAGGATTCATCAGAGTTAGTCTGAACTTCTCGGATTCATTGAAAATAGAATTTGAGTTTCTCAAAAATTCCTTGATTTGTAGTTGGTACAAATGAGTAGGTACCAACTACAAATCAAGGAATTTTTGAGAAACTCAAATTCTATTTTCAATGAATCCGAGAAGTTCAGACTAACTCTGATGAATCCTCAAACCCCAAAATTATATTCTTTGATAAAATTACATAAACAAAACTACCCTATTCGGCCAGTAGTATCATTTGTTACAGCACCATCAGTTAAGTTATCAAGAAAGCTAATACATTTAATAACAAACTATTCTAAATTCGAACCGAAATTCAGCCTTAAAAATTCTTATGATTTGATAAATAAAATACAGGACATAACTGTTCCAGATAACGCAAAATTAATATCATTTGACGTTCAAAATCTTTTCCCTAGTATACCTCCACAAGATACCATAATCTTAGTCGAAGGTTTACTAGATAAAAATCATGTTAATCCGCTCATTAAACAAGAGATATTAGACCTTTTGTCGATATGTCTTGAACAAAATTACTTTCAATTTGACAATAAAGTATACTCTTCATCTGACGGTTTGATCATGGGAAATCCGCTAAGTCCTCTACTGGCAGAAATTTTCATGGACAATCTGGAAAATATAATTCATAAACATCCACTGTCGCAACAGTTTTTGTATTGGTACAGATATGTAGATGACGTTATAGTTTGTTTTAAAGGCACCAACAGACAATTAGATACATTTCATAAATATATTAACACTATTCATCCAAATATTCAATTCACAATAGAGATGGAAACAGATAATTCAATTAATTTCTTAGACTTGACAATAGGTAAAGCCAACAGCAAACACCACTTTGCTATTTTTCATAAACCTTCCCACACTGATATCACTATTCATAATAATTCGGTACATCCATATAAACATAAAATATCAGCATACCATAGTATGATACTCAGATTAGTAAACATTCCTCTTTCTGTGGACAATTTCAACAAAGAATTAAATATCATAAAACAAATAGCAGTTAACAATGGATATCAAGTCAAATTAATAGAAAATATTCTTGCTAAAAAACTACATAGAAAAGCTATCCAAGAAGTGTACCCCACTTTGAGGACCCATGACAATAATTATAGAATCTTAACTTATTCAGGACCTGCTACGGAAAAAGTAGCTTCATTTTTGCATAAACAAAATTCAAAAGTAGCATATAGAACAGATAACACGTTGGGAAGGTTTATCAAGAATAACAAAGATAAAACAATAAAAGATGAAAAATCAGGAGTTTATAAATTGAATTGTGGATCTTGCTCCAAAGTATATATTGGCCAGACAGGTAGACCATTCAAAAACCGCATACGTGAACATCGTATGAATTATGAAAAGAAAACAACTCATTCATCATATGCCAATCATATTTTGGAGGAAGGCCATGACTTCGATAAAAATTTCGAAATTCTGCATGTTGAAAATAAGGGCATTAGACTTAATTATTTAGAATTTTTGGAAATCAATAAATTAAAAAATTCAAATTGTTTGCTAAATGATCAATTGGATCTCAATAGTTCCCCTTTGTTGAACTTATTCAATCAATAAGTAGTAACTACGGTCCGATATCATAATTATTATTAGGAATCAGTATCAGTTATCAGCATCAGTTAGGAATCATCATCATTGTCAGTGGTATTATTCTAGGAATCATAGATAATTAGAGTAGGCCCTGATATATTTAAGGAACTTTTAGCGAAGAATAATTTAGTGTTTAAATACATTCGCTTGATAAAGGTACAGTGTACCGAAACATGTCGCGAAGACAATAAATTTTGTGGAAATTTAATCGTGTCTACCTTATAGCGTAATAACTATGGATTTCCATCAAGTAAAGGCCACCTCAGTCCAAAATAATTTTTTTGCGTTGATTTGTATATTTTTTTCTTTCATTTATTTATTACATTGAAAAAAAAAGTTTTTGATGATTTGTGAGCAATCTCATACCAGTACAAAAATACTGTTTGATTGTTCATGCTATACCAATGAAGTACTACCAAATATATTGTATTATTTATTGTATGATTTGAAATGTAATGGAATGAAATGAAATAAATAAATAAAAAAAAATTAAAATGAAATTGATCTTGAAAATACTCATTACTACATGAATTCGATTGCTCGACACATACCCCAACAAAAAAATTAATTTTTCTCTCGAAAAATAGCTTTACTTTTTGCCTCGCTATATATGTAATAAATCTAAAGAAGTCAGTAAGTAAATTTTGAAGCATTCCATTTCTGAAATGGTGCTTTTTTCAAGAAACATCCCTTATCAATTTGGAAATTGTAATTGAATACACCCAGCATAAATCATGATTCATGTGGTAGTGTATTCTTTCGAAAAATTTTCAGATTCATTACCGCCAAAAGGTTGGCCATCAGAAGGGCGAATAGAGTTCAAGTACCTGTCTCTGAGGTATGTAGCAGATGACCCACCAGTCCTCAACAGTCTCAGCTTTGTTGTTCAGCCAGGAGAGAAGGTATGCTCATCAACTATAGTAGAATCTCTAATTAAATTTTTTTTATCGGCGGAACTCAAAAAAAATCCCATATAGCACAGAGCACAGGATCATACTTAGATCATACCGTGAATATACCGCAGGAGTATATTTGATTCCTCATAGAGTATTCCATTGAAAAGTCCAGGATAAAATCAAAAGTGTCAACAATGGAAATTTCAGCAAACTACAATAAACATTTCAGGAATATTAATATCAATCATATATCATTTTGCCAATAATGTTCACGATTATTCGAGTAATAATCGAAATGGACATTATTTCAATATTCCTGTATGATAATATAACATTCCAGTAGTATTTCACTTTCTTTTATAGATCTCAATGATTCAAGCGCCATGACACTAGGCAAGTGTCGCCAACCAATTGGTATATTCAGAAGACTTGCTTAGTGAAATGTTCTTCGAGTGTTAGAGTCACTTTCCAATTCGATTAATGGTTCGCTACATTTTGTTACATTGGTAATTGAATATAGAATGATGAATGTTCATTGAGTAATGAATGTGAGCTTATTACTTGTTTATTACTATTAATTACTTCATTGAAATTAATTTCACATCCAGAATTTTCAATTGTTTCTTGTTTTGCTCACAAGCGGGTGGGCTATTGAAACACAATAAATATTCTGTGTCTTACACTTTCAATGCCAACGTTTCGGCTATTATTTCTTGCCTTCTTCAAAGCTCAAATGTAATTTGAGTATTGGATTCTATGTATGTATTAGTGATGTTTACATCAAAATTCACCAAAATTGTCATTTCTTGGGAATATGTGCCTTTCAATCAATTCGGAATCATGGAAAACGACACAAAAAGACGGTATCTGCGGATACATTGAAGTATTTTTCATGTTCTTTATTTCTCTTGGAAGTGAATTGTGCATTATTGGGCTTAAGTAAGCATCACTCCTCCGAGTGATTTTGTCATGAATAGTGATAAAAACAAATTATCTTCATGACGTGTATTATAAGTTTGCTCAATTTTTTTGCTCTTGTGACCACTTTTCCTTGCCTAATATTAGATTTAGTTTCCTGGTACCGATTATCTGACCGATATCGATAGAGTTTCTTGAATATTACTTCAATTATTTAATTTTTGAGTTATTTCTAGCTTTGATAATAATAAAATCTAGATACTTGAATTCGAAACAGGAATCAATGTATATATCATTATCAATATTAAACTGATTGAAGTTTGGTTGATTGGATCTATTTCTGTAAAAAGATAGATAATAAGTTTTCGCAAAATTCATCATTATCAACCTATCCATCCCAGCTTTGAATAATGTCTTCCTTAACTTCGTGTTTGAGAGAGTTCCAGTTATTTCCTGGATGAAATATGGCAGTGTCAGCAGCATATGAAGTGAGCTTACTATTGATCTGTACATTTGACAATCCATTCAGGTGAATATTAAAGAGTACTGGTCCAAGGACACCTCCCTGTAGAACACCGAACTTTTTTATCGTCACATCACTAATGATCCTGTAAATCCTTACTCACTGGTATCGACCATTGAGATAACTAGAGATACCCCTAATACCGATATTTTCCATGGATTCGAGCAATAATTTATGTCTTACGGTATCAAATGCCTTGGACAGATCAATGAATACACAAGATAATCTTCTATGTTCCAGATTGGTATTGTTGGTCGAACGGGAGCAGGGAAGTCATCTCTCATAGCGGCACTTTTCAGATTAGCACCTACGGAGGGGTCAATCTTTATTGATGGTGTGGATACAAATACCATTGGACTCAGCGACTTGAGGAACAAAATTTCAATAATTCCCCAGGAACCAGTGTTATTTTCCGCAACTTTGAGGTATAACTTGGACCCGTTCAATGAATATGATGACGATAAACTCTGGGAAGCCCTAGAAGAGGTAGGAATAACGTTTCTGGTACTATAGATATAAAAGAGTATTCTATACACAAATATATATATATATATATATATATATATATATATATATATATATATATATATATATATATATATATATATATATAGAATACTCTTTTCCATATATCATATGGTTGAGCTTTCGAGAATGTTTATTCACTTTATCAAGACATCTAACTACCTGATATTTCTAATATATATGACTAAGAGTATTCTTTATAAAACAGCCCAGTATATTGACATGCAGAATGTTGTGAATTGTTATTGAAAACAGCTCGTAGTGAAATATCGTCTATTTGTTTGAATTTTATCAACCGCTGAATATGAGTCTGGGATCAAATCTAGCACTGACAGTTCTATAAAAATAATATGGTTCTTGTTCAAAATTTCAATTATCAACCTTGTACCAAAATCAAGTTTCCAAAAGAACTGATTTTATTTTTCAGCGAAGGAATTATTAACTTCTCCTGCCCTCTGATGATTTCAAGGCACTGACTCTATTGTAATGGAAGCCTGCTCCCAAAAAGGCAGTTCATCTCGGAAACAACGCAAAAATGCTGGCAATTCCTTCCTTTTCTGTAGAAACTGACAGTTGCTCTCCACAATATCATCAATTTTCCACCTTGTGCAGTTCCATCACCCGACTAGTTCAACCCTCCCATCTATTTCTTGTGGAACTTGTTCAATATTCAGTTCAGGGATCGATTGTCTCAAAAAGAGCACGGCTTTATGCAGAATTGTTTCGAACTGTAATGTTTCATTAAATGATTCATTTAACAAGAAATATTACAATTTTCTGTACGAATCTCCATAACAATAGACTTACAAAACCGCGACATGTGTTTCGCTAGACAATATATTCCTCAAGCAAGATGAATGAGGAGATTATTTATCCTGCTTCGGGGTGTGATCCCATTCTCAAGGAGAATCGTACAGAGAACTGTTATTAGCAAACGTACAAAGTTCAATAAAATTGCCAGACTCATGAACACATATCCAAAATGTCAAACAATAAGACTATCATTGTGTATGGGGTACAGATTCATATATTCATTTTTCATCCAGGTGGAACTCAAAGAAGCAGTGACTTCTTTGGACTTCATGGTAACCGAAGCAGGAAACAACTTCAGTTTAGGGCAGAAACAACTCATTTGTTTAGCACGAGCTATACTAAGAAACAACAAGATTCTGGTCATGGATGAGGCAACTGCCAATGTTGATCAAAGGTAAATGATACTCTTTGAAGGTTTGTCCAAGCTTTCGGAAATTTCTTGAGTTCTTTCCATCATCCGGAAACTACATATCGTAAGTGTGAAAGATGGAGAAAATGTGTGTATGATATGACTTACAGCTTATCCAATTCATCTTGGCACAGAACTAATAACTTATATGCCGAGCAATCTCTGTGAAGTATTCTAGGATAAAAAAAACCTATTACATGTGTTCTTTGTGTTGAAATGCATTCCTAGAAGGTAATTCTTCTTTCGTCATGGTCTACACTACCAGTGTGCAACTGGAAAAGTATTTGAGTTTGTGCCAAGATGGATTGGATAAGCTGTACATCTCTGGTGAGGATGATTAAAATGGTGTTAAATACGATGTATGACATTAAGTGCAAGATGTTTGTTACTATGAATTGAAAATAACTCCTCCAGATGAAGGACGACCCAAATAAATATAAAACATTATTATTTGGGTCGAATGTTTCGATGTTCATGATACAATATTATTTTTAATCAATTGAATTTTTCAATTTCAATCTTTTACCAAAATCCATTTACTTTTTTTTCGGGTGATTTGGGGTGTCTCATCCAATTTGATTTTTGACTCAATTATTCGACGAGTCCTTCATTACTATTATTGCTCTTCGAATAACTTCTGCTCATTCACTTCCAAAGTTTGCTTGTTTTACGGCCAACAAAGTTGCCCACTTTCACGGAATTATCCGTTCACAGTTACCAGGACCAAGACTCGTGGGCTTCTTCATCGCCACTTGAGTTCTCATCAATTTCCGACGGAATTGACAAATTTCCATGACATCTTCCTGTTCATAACCCATGAAGCAAGGAACGAATCTTACTTTTAAAAAAAAGTTACACTCACCCCTCCCCAAACGAATTTTCGGATTATAATGCCTTAGTAACTTCCGCAAAGCTCTTGAGAGAGCAGAGCACCGACGAAAAGTTCTTTGAGCACTAAGAGCTCTCGAAAAGTGCTCCGGAATCTCGAGCACTAAGCTCTCATATTGAAAAAATGCTCGCGATAATTAGGCACTATAGCTAGCACCAAGTACTATGGTGCTATGAAAATTATAAGAGATATTTTTGAAAATCTTTCTGTAGAAATTAGATAATGCCTCTTTGAATTTTTACTGCCTTCACCTTGAATTTGTTGGTCAGATATACATTTTTGTTGAGAATGTGATTATAAATCGAAATCCATGATAAAATACAGGGGGGTCCAATTAAAAAATAATATATCATGAATAATTTTGACACTCAATATTTTTGTATTCAGCATTGAGAAGGTCATTGAAAAATGCCACTAGTTTTTCCATTCAACCAAATTCGTAGCATCAAGAATACGAAGTTGAATAGTTCCCCCTCAACTTTATCATTCGAAAGGTTTTCATTATCTCCTACACCTGACCATTTAACTCGAAACTGAAGGCAATGAAAATTAAACACAGAAATTCATTAAAGAAATATTGAATTTCAGGAAGATTTCTAAAATGAAATAGTTTTGGTTATTCTCTTCCACACATATTCAATTTTCTAATGAACCCTCAAGAAATGAAATTTTCAATTATGAAGGAATCATATTCAGCATCACTCAGACATTTGAGAGAATGAGATCAATATTCGTTGGAAAATCTGGTTATTTCTCAACTTCAATATCGTGTGGCTCTTACAGTAAACAAATGATTGAAATGTGTCAATGGACGTTATTGATCAAGAAGTCAATAATTACATCACAAACTTAGAAAAACTCAGAAAACTACCTTCGGAAATTACTCTGGAGCCCATTTCTCCATAAGCCGTCTACATTGACGATCACTTTTCAATGCAGTCATTAGATATTATTTGATATAACTAACCTATCTATACTGCATACTGCGGTGAGACCTAACACACTCCTCGCAACATTCAAATCAAGACTGTGATTTTACGAAGATGGAAGCGATAGAGACTCGAGAGTACGTCTTGAAGGGGCTAGGCTACCAGCCACGTTTTCATGTTTCGATAAGTAGTAGATATGGAAAGGCTTAGTAATCCTGAAAAGTACCCACGAGCACTGGGCAATAATGCTTGGGAGCACTTCTCGGTATCACTCAGCAGTCTTTTCATGAGATGTTCGAAGCACTAAGCACTGGTGCTCGGGAACACAGAGCTTGGGAGCACAAATGTGCTCTTAATGTTTTCGCGAGCACTAAGCACAATGCTTTGCTACAGCTCTGCGCTCCATACAAGATCGATTTGATCATTTAGGGTACATGCATCTTTAGGTGCTACAATAACCACTTAGTACACTGAATGACACTGTTCATGAAACATGTGTCGCTAATATTCTTCAGCCCATTGAAACCATCAGCAATGCCTGGTATCACGAGTCTGGTGGTATTGAAGCAATCAGTGCCATTTTATGGCACAACTATCTTCTTCAAAGTAGTATCTGCTACAATTTCAACGTCAATTAAATTGATGGAATACGTGAGGAGCAATCGAACCGAAAAAGATACTGCAGTTTCTAATACCAGGCAGGTTTCATGTGAAATATATCGAGAGAGTGTTTAAAGTTGGCATAGTTCTGAAAATTGAGAAATATAATTTTCTGTAACAATGGGATAATTCATTTCTCTTTCGAATTTATTGCCGAATTCTTCAATAGATTCCATTGCATATGTTTTGAGTGTTCCGAATGTTTCAATCTCAATTTGATGATATATGCATGATATTTTCGATATTGACCACTAGCTGATGCTGTTCTCGGTTCCAAATTTTCGAACTCCTCAGGTTTCACCCTAACTGTTCTCTGAAACTGGTAGTTTTCATTATCGGTAACCCTAATGGAGTCAGGATAACTTTATTACTGAATTTGAAACTAATACCCTTGTGCCAGGCGAATGCAAAATGCCCTCAATCTCAACTAATGGCGTAATTGTTGAGAGCAAACCATCTTGTAGAGTCGAAGATGCAAGGAGTGATTTGAGTGTGATTATCATACTTATGGTCTCTGCAGTATAATGCCATATATTAATTCCTCAGGGGAAAATGGCAAGGAATTTATAGTAATAGTCTTTATTCCTCTTGTAGTCCTATCACAAAATCTCTCGAATTGAATATCACCATGGAAATGCTGTAACCAAACTCCAAAGTGTCACTGTCAAACGCGTGGGTAGTGTTTGTTCATTCGTATTGAGATGAATGAAACTGAAGAATCACTCATTTATGATAAATAAATTATTCGTAAATAAAGTAGAGTATACTTCTCACAATAATGACTATTATTCTCTCGGAATATTACTCCTTCGCCGCTGATGTGGCTCGGTCCGTAAAAACCCCTCAGGAATAACAGTTATTATTGTTGACTTGTGGTATAATCTACTATTTTTCTTCATTCAAAACCCTCAACCAACTCAACTCCATGAAGAAATGAGCCACCAATTCAATATCATTAAATTGATGTAAGTAATGATTCGAACAGATTGAAAATAATATGTGTTCAACATTGTACTGTTTCAGAATATCAGAACTAAGTATTGAATAATCACATAACCTAGTGGGGTCAAACAAAAAAGGTTGAAAATACTTTCGATTCACATATTAATCACCCTATTTCGCATTCTCGTATAATGATCCTGAAACAACATTCCAACTTGTTTTTCTCATTCGACCTTAGATAAGATTTCCTCAAACCATTTATAGTCGATATATCATGCTCGTTTCAAATTGAATGGTGATTCCTTGTTTCTGTTCATTCACGATGTGTTGGTGTTCGAACTGATAGAATTCATATCATTATACTAAATTTGCATAGTAACGATTATCAGGTGATTTCATCAGTGATAATTTCACTGATAGATAAAATATTTTTATATGCTATTTGATTTTGTGGGCAGGTCCAAATTACATTCAGCGTATTAAAAACCTTAACTACTGTGGTACAAATCTAATGACGGTGCTCGTGTGGTGCGGTCACAAATGGTGTTTGTTCTGATATAATCGTTCAGTTTAGACCTAAATGTATAAATACTTCTGCATTATTTTATGTCTTCCGGAAGCTCATTGAAATGCCTCAAACCTTTATCCAACAATATTTTCATTGAGCTGATCAAACTGCATTTTGGCAAGTGAAAATGATGAATTTGTCTTGTCTCATAAATATGAGTAGTATTACGATAAGTAATGAATTCATCAAAATATGATGGTAACATATCATTAATAGTCCTGAAAATAAATATCATTGCAGATCTGTACAATATGTCCTTTATTGATTACCATTGTAATGCATCAAGCATAAACCTTATGCTGGCATAGTGATTACATTTAAGTATTACTCTCATTCTAGACCAAGAGCCCGTGTCACTATTTTTGGTAGTGATAAGTTTACGCCCATCGACCACTGAAACTTGTATTATCGATGTCGACCATGCTACAGAGATTCTCGCCATACATGATTTCCGGGGCGAAGTTAGGGTAGGGGGCTGACCGATCTGTATAAAAAAAGTGAACAAAATTAGTCGTAAGTTTACGACTGAGAACATTGGGAAAGCAAAGATTTCAGGAAAATAATCCGACGCTCGCTTATTGTCAGTCGCCTACATCGCGGCGTTCACCCGCTACAACCCTCGAAATATGTATAAAAAAAACAACAACAAAGAAAAACCAGTTTACAACTGACAGTGGGGCAGATCTTACCATTAGCATTTTAATGACACAAATTTCGCAGGCCAGCCTTATTCAATGGGGCGGAAGGGCGCTGGGCCCACCTGTTTCGGAAGAATTTTTAAGTTATTTTTTATGATAAGCTCACGACTGATTCCTTCACAATAATGTTCGATTCCAACTGTCCAATTGAAAAATGCAATCAACAGTCATCAAACAAGGGGTGCAAATATTGCCGCTCGTAAAAACAAGTTCCTGGAATAGCGCTCTATAAAGCTTGACTACATTTTTATCATAAAAATCATATGTTTGTGACTGACAATCAAACATTTAGGTACAACGTAAGTACGTGAATATGAAAACACCTTTCTCAGCTGTTTATTGTATGGATAAAGCTCACTTGGTAGCTAAACTGACAAGTTTCTTGCATTTGCGAAGTGCAGATATAATATGACAATTATTGAAACATCGGCCCTAAATTTTTCAATACAGTAATTTGACGACTGACACTTCGAAACATACCTGAAATGGACTATGCTGGATCGATCAATTCACGTGTCAGTCATCTCATGTATCGGTGGAATGTTGTCAGTCATCAAATGCAGCGTCGCGCACTAATCATGATTAGTATAGATGTATTTTTTGAATGACTATAATAGTTATTAGTCAAAAGCATTGGTATCTCTCTAGCTGTGATTTTTATTTATATTTTTTGACTATGCATTTCAAGAATGAATATAGGTATTTCAGTTCATGATTCGTTTTTTTTCCAAACCGAATTGGAACTCCAGTACGACCCTGTTGCCGACATCTGAGTTTACCGTCACAAAATAATAACTATCTGTATCACTGAACTTGATTCTCCACATTAAATTTCCACAGAAATTAAATCGTGTTTTACCATATAGTGTCATAACATATAGAAATGGCAGATTCCTCACTTCAAAATATAACAATTTGACCCAACTTGCTCATATAAAATGTTGCTAATGAGGGTGATACAGTTCAAATTTAGATTTTTTTTTAACTTCCAACGGTTTTGGATATTAATGAAATTATAATCTGGGAAATTTGAGGTATAAATGTACGCTTCAGTTTTTTGTTGTTAGCGCTATTCAGTTGTTATCAATTTTTTTTTTCATTCGATATCGTTACTTCTGATGATTTAATCAAGCATAATTTTGGTTTTATTCGTGCGAGATCTTTTTCGAATCGATTTTACATGAAAGTGATTCACCCAATCCAAATTGAACAGGAATACATTTTTGTGTAGAAAACTGTAGAATTCAATAATCTGAGATCGCAACCTCAGAAAAAATACATGCGAAAAAAGTTGGGGTTTGACCCACCCCTGAATGGAATCTTGAAAGGAATGTTGATACTTTTCATCCGTGATAAAAAGAATTATCAACTCTAATAATTTAATTTTTTCGTAAAGTACCGTTTCTGAGATTTCAGATTAAAACCATCCCGAAAGTTGCACATTCAAATGGGTGTAGCTCATTTAGGTAGAATTTTAACATATAGGGCCTTCATCTTGGGCACGCCTTTAAATGGCCATAACTCCCTAAGGGACCATTTCTGGACACATGTTTGTGTGTGAACTTTCTCAAATCAACCTGTACTTGAAATGTATCTATGTAATTTCAGGACACCCTTTATACATATACATATGCAAGCATATACAATGCTTGAAGCGCATTTCCACTGAAATGACGCATGTTTTCAATTTTTATCGGGCCTTTGCCACACTTCACATGATTATAGGTGACAGGTACTTGATTAAGGTGGTACAACTAACGTCGTGTGAATTTTTCGAGCATAAACTTATAATATTGAAGCATACCTGAATATTTTTGCACCTTTTCAAGGGCCCAGTTTCTTTTTGCCTCGTGGTACGCGACTGACGGTAATAGATTTTCGATTTATGCATAATAGATTACTTGCCCCTTAATTTTGAAATGTAAGCTTATCATAAAAAAATACTTAAAAATTCTTCCGAAACAGGTGGGCCCAGCGCCCTTCCGCCCCATTGAATAAGGCTGGCCTGCGAAATTTGTGTCATTAAAATGCTAATGGTAAGATCTGCCCCACTGTCAGTTGTAAACTGGTTTTTCTTTGTTTTTTTTTTTATACATATTTCGAGGGTTGTAGCGGGTGAACGCCGCGATGTACGCGACTGACAATAAGCGAGCGTCGGATTATTTTCCTGAAATCTTTGCTTTCCCAATGTTCTCAGTCGTAAACTTACGACTAATTTTGCTCACTTTTTTTATACAGATCGGTCAGCCCCCTACCCTAACTTCGCCCCGGAAATCATGTATGGCGAGAATCTCTGTAGCATCGTCGACATCGATAATACAAGTTTCAGTGGTCGATGGGCGTAAACTTATCACTACCAAAAATAGTAACACGGGCTCTTGGTCTATTCCACGATTCTGTAGTTTTTGTATAGTCGAAATTTTGTTTTGATCACAACCATATATACCTAGTAAAGTAGTACAATAATCAAAATGAGGCTGAATGATTGTGTTATATATGGTAACTGACAAGTAATAAGAGATTCGTGTGAAAAAGTAAAGTTTCTTTGGTATTTTCTTAGTTATGTATTCGAAGTGTGCGTCAAAAGATAAGCATTTGTCTAACATGAAACCCAGATGTTTAAATTCGGTTACAAATTCTTTTTGTTCATTAATAATTTCCAAAGAATATGATTTTAAGTTTATGTGTTCATATTTATATGACGTGGTCAGAATCAAGTCTTTTGTTTTAGACACGTTTAGTTTCAACTTGTTGACGTTCAAGAATTTATGAATTTCCTCCAAACAGATATTCATTTTTGTCATAGCTACCGTCAAATCTTCATGAGATGTGGTTAACGTTAACGATGTGTTGACAATTCACCACAAATGGGCTTTGTACACGTGTAAAACAAGTGAAAACATTATTTTTCTTAGTCGCGAAGGACAAGTGTAGCAATTTTTTTTTCATTCAAGTCTCTGCATGGATTCTTGTTCCAGGCGTTCTGCAGGAACCGTGTTGTAGATCGTAGGTCTCGAGGGATCCTTGGATTAGCTGATTTCCTTTTTGAGTGTGGCCTAACGAGTTCCCCCAAAATTGGAATCCGTAAAACGATTATTTCAAAGCTTGGCACCACAACCAGTCATAATTAAAGAAAATATGGGTAACAAACACGGCGAAAATAAGATACACTAATGCTGTGCTGAGGTCACTATGACCTCAAAAAATGTTCAACTCGACGTAATTCAAAAACTAAAGCGCCTAACTCGAGACTACCCTGTCCACCTTCTCAAAATACACTAATTTGAAGGTATAGAGACGCACAAGGCTATACAACTAGAAGGGAGCTCAATACTAGAGATTTTCAAACAGGCATCGGTCAAGATGACCGCACCACAGTAGTTAATGGTTAAGCGTCCAATAGACCCCAGCTGATGCTGCAATAGTATCATCAAGCTCTATCGGAAATTAATACAAATAAATCATCTCTTGATGAAGTAGCCAATATACAATCAACCAATATCAATTTTGAGGTCTCTCAAAAAATGAATGTTAAATTTGTTGGAATTCGACTGACCCTCCAACCAATCAGTATCGTCTCCTCTACATTAGGTTCCGAGTAGTATTATGTATGAACTGCACTGCACCAGTGTGCCATGTTGTCCATGAAAAATGTTCTTGTTCGAAAAACAGGAGAGACAATAAAATAGAATTTCCCAAGTATATAAAATTCCTTTTTCGTCATTTTGTTGTTATGATCTAACGGTTTAATTTATTCTGTGTTTGTATCTTGTTAATGTTTTCCTATATGTGTATCCCTGTATAAGCACTAGCTTCTTGGGATCAGTTACTCGATAAACAATGAACAATACTAGTCATCTTTACTCATGAAACACATGTTCCCTTTATCTTTTTAACTCTGGACTCACTCGTGCGTACCATGTACGAAAAGGGGCATTCGCATGTGACGAATTGAAATGACAGTCATCCTCTGGCTGATCGATATACTACAAAGAGAGATATTTTCCGTTTTTTCCTTCACAAAATCTTTCGTGTCCATCAGACGATGTGGTTTTCCGTTTTGAACGGTTCGAGCATATGGAGGTAAGAATTAATCTACAATTGTGCTTAACTCACTTAGAATTATTCAAGAATAGTCGTTTCCGGTTTCAATCATTCAATACGGAACTATTTTAGGACTGTAAATGTGTAGGTTTGTTCTGATTACGACTGAGGACAGTTCTAGGACGGCTTGAATTGACCTGGAAAAATTTGGGCGAGCCATCCACCGAAATATGATTGTGCGACTACCTCGATCTGTTCTTGGACCGTCCTTGAAACCAACATACACCTATTTTCAACAGTGGAAAAGAACTGTCGAAAACTGGATTCGCACATGCGGAAAAATTTCATTCATTTCGAATTAAGAACCTAATCGAGGATCTTACTGTGACCTTACTTTTTCTTTTGAAACTTCAAATACTTTTTGCCTGGTGGGTATGTAATAAATGTCAATCAATAGTTTATCATTCATTCTTCAATTTTTCATAGAAATAATGGTGGTCCCATGTTCCACTCGATATATTTCTCGATATATGATTAATTCAAGAAAAATATCACTGTACAAACATGCTACCCTCACATAAATTGATATAGATGAGCAAAAAAAATATTTTCAAAATGTCTTATATAATTTCAACTAGTTTTGGAAAAGGTTTTGAATGCGAATACCTCCAGAATAACATATGAATATATTCAGATGTGTTGCTACTCAAGAAGCCATATGTTGCATATCTATTTGTTTCTTTCCATTATTGAAATTCAAATTTGCTTGTTTGCCTCTCTGTCTTTACAGTCGTTAATTTTTTTCAAATATCCCGTAGGGGTAACCTACAGCAAATTATAGCAGAGAATAATATTCCGTTCGACATAACATGTCACTCACCCACTTCAAGCGATTCAGTAAACGAATGAAAATACAATATTGAGCCATATATTTATTCACAGGCCACTTGAAATAATACTATCTCTATTATTATGTTAAAAAAACAAACGTATTCTTTGTTCCTCCGAGTACGGATCCTGTGAGGCCTTGTTGTTTCGTTGCATTACTGGCCTTTTAGGGCGTTGATATATTCCCGTGATACTCATTTTCCTCAATGTTCGCAGAGAATTCGTTATTTTTCGAATCGGGACAACCTGAAATGAATATAGGTAACTTTTTATTAACCCGACGCCACTCGTGAGATAAAAAAATTTTGTTTGTACTTACGTATTTCGGTCTCCTGAACAAAATATTCAAATGAAATTTTAGGCGGTCTCAACTAGCTTCGGAAATATGGCCCCCCAAAGACAGGAAAAATGAGGTTGACGCATATGCTTTTTTCTCAGCCAATTCTGCTCGAAATTCCTCCTTTCTATCGGCACAATATACACATTCTATACCACCTTCTGGATCACTTCTCAACCGAATTATAAGCATTTTTCACTACAAGACTCAAAAAAAATAAATCGTCATAGAAATTCGAGGTTAGCAAAACGGGAGAACGCGCATCGCACCGCTTTTCCTGTCTTTGGGAGTCATATCTTCGAAACTAGTTGAGACTGCCAAAAATTTCATTTGAATATTTTGTTCAGAAGACCCAAATACGTAAGTAAAAACTAAAATATTTTATCTAACGTGTGGCGTCGCGTTAATAGAATTTTACTTAAATAGAAATTTAGGGTTATATTTACTGTAAGTGGAATTGAGATTTCTACTAGAATTATCTTGAGTGTTCATTTCTGAACTGAGAGACTTACCACACGTCCAAGTCGTCATTGTGATAAGATTTAATGATTGGTGTACCACTTCAATGGCAACATTGCACTAATATCTATTATCCATTAGCCACGGGTTACTAAACCAACTCGGGACGTCGGGCCCTAACATTTTTGAAATTCATTATCAATGTATATCTCGATTATTGCCTAACGAACAGAGATGGGACAAACGTGTTCCGTCGCCAACTTGAATTTTCTTTCCGATGAACGAAAAAAAATCGTAAAACGACCCCATGGTCAGTACTGGTTACTGGTTGACGTCGAGTTGAGGTGAGAAGTTACAATCGCTTGTCAAGCATCAATCATCTAACGAATAGATTCTTATAAACTCAAATTCAAATCTCCCTTTCCTCATCCCAAGGTCATCGTTATCGGCAAACATCGCTGATAAACTAAAATAGGTAGCTGAAAAAACCCTCAGACCTGAAATTCTATCAAACAACTACCGTTTGTTGAGAGTGAGTTCGATTATCACTTCGTCTTCAAATGTTGGGAAATAGTCCAGTAAATGAAGGGACGAACCTGTGAATAAGTCTATGACTTCTTCACTTGTGCCTCAATTTGTAGGTCGTCACAGATGTTTCCAAAGGACCCAAAACTTAACACAATTGCGTTCATGATAATGGCCGAAAATGGACCCCCAAACCCAGAAAAATGGGTTTATCCATTTTATCGACTTGCCATGCACATCGTTTTGAATCCAAGATGCTTTAGTTTCCGAATACATATATATTTTTTATGGCTAATAATTTTTTAATTCGCGGTTGTTCCGCAGATTCTACATAACTCCGAAATCGCATGAAAAATGTAAATAAACAAATGGATCATTTATTAGAACGCGAGGAAAGTACAAAAAAAATTCGGAGATCATTCAAGACCCTCCAAGGACCCATTATAAAGAAAAATTTGCGATAAAAGACAAATTTTGAAAAAATGCAAACAAATTAATGAAACAGTGTCAAAATGGCGCGGAAAACAAATTCACAGCTTATTTAATCTTTTTGACAAATAAGAAAGAACTTCGGAATACATGGGATGATCGCTACGGGTTTCCCCATTATCTTGAACTTTGAATCATTGAAAAATGTCAGTTTTTGCCTGAGTTATGAAACAATTCGTCCGCCCGCCTCCAAGCGAATGCATAGACAACAGAATTCCTATAGAGAAAGCGGCCGCTGAAATGAGGAGAGTTTTGGGTCCCTTTATCTCGAAAACTGTTGAGTTTTGGGAAAAAAGATAGGGGTCATTTTTGTAGATAATGAGACGATCTTCAATTTTTGCATGAACGAAAATTCTCCAATTCGTATATTTAGCGAGAAATTGGCGGGAAACCAATTTTTCTGGGTTTGGGGGGCCATTTTCGGCCATTGCCATGAACGCAATCGTATTAAGTTTTGGGTCCTTTGAAAACATCTGACGACCTACAAATTGAGCCACAAGTGAAGAACGCATAGACTTGTTCACAGCTTTCCCTAGTTTCGGATCTTTAGTTACCGGACTAAAACGCCAAACGCCAAACCAATTGTCTTATGTGTCGACTACCGCTCGACTGGAGGTGGTGAAACCGGCCTTTCAATGTCCCAAATGCCAATATTTGATGATATCGATTTGATTTTGTATGAGTTTTTTGTGAGTGATCATTTTGTTAAGCACTACTGGTTCAACAAATAAAGGAAATAGATCTTCAACGGTCAGGGAGCTAATTTTATTCCTGGATGCTGAAGTGAAAAATATAGATAAAGTAGGTTTTGATTTCGGTTGGTTAGCCGTACAAGCTGAATTGCTTTTAACCTGTGGTAGAAGTCCATTGTATCTCAAAGTGGAGTGTAGTAGAATTAAGATGCAGAAAAACTCAAAGTCGTCTCCACAATTTAATATTCGAAAGATGTCAGTACGGTGATTCAGTACATGTTTCGAACCTACATAGGTTCATCATCAGCTGAATTTACATTGAATTATGGAGAAGAAAAAATAGCAAAATCACATGGTGAAGTTCAGAAGGACATAAAAAATTTTTTTGTAATGACAACTATGATTAAATTGATATTAGGGGAATTTGGGACATCCCTAACACCGTAAATACATTAAAGATTGGGGGGCTTGGAGCCCTTATGCCCAATATGCAATATTTGAAAAGTCCACATTAAAGGATACTTGGAAAAACTCTACCGTTCACAGATTGACTGCCATGGAAAGTGAGCTTTATTCTCAATCGTGCGGAAAGTGATTTCCGCATGGCTGTCAATAAGCCGTCAAACCCGTGAGTCATGTGAAATTTACAGATGCAATCATTGATTGCTTCTCCTTGTTGTTATTATTTATATAAAAACTGGACTGATAGGTTACTAATTATTCATAAAAAATGAAGAAAAGAAAAAGAAGTGTTGTATTATAAGTACTTACTTATTGTCACATTTTCAAATAAACGTTGATTATAGTTATTTCATTTCACTATAAAAGTTATTGCGAATTCATGTGCACTTTTTATAGAAACAATATTCAAACATAGACTGACACAAAAAAAACTTGGGATCAGTCAGGAAACCCAATATATTGATTGTGTATTCACAGTTCACACAACAATAATGTCCATTCAACAGTTATATTATAAATTATAAGTATTTATTACAAAAATCGTAACATTGGAGCAACGATTCTGGCCGACGTCATTGAATCTACAGTGTGGTCCACTGAGTCTGCAACAAATGGGAAACTTTTTTATTTTCGATTTCTCAGAAAATTTTATTCTTGACAAAAGTTGGTGCATGTTCCAAAACTATACCAAGTGTACCTCAAATGGCTTTATGACAATCACCATACAGAATAGGCCAAAAAATATAAATTTCGTTCAAGAGTAAAGTACCCTTATTTCAGAAAATATAGAAATATGTTGAGGAGAAAAATTGCTTAGAATTAAAAGTTATGTTCAGATACGAAGTCATGGCCTGCTATTCGATTTTTTTTTTCTTTTGGAAAATTTTGAATTACCCCCGTATGATACATATTTTTACTATTTTGATTCAATATGTATTTGAAGTAGCTACAATCAAATCGGTTTGGAGTAGTATTTCTTATCAAATTAAAGTGAATTTGTATAATTTACATGGATTTGTATTTTTTTAGGTGACCGTCAACTTCTTGTTTGTTGCAACGATATTTAACAGAACTCTAAAATAACACAAATATTTTTATGTAGTTAGTAAAGTATTTGCCTCGCTAAAAAAAGTATTTAGAGTTCTGTTAAATATCGTTGCAACAAACAAGAAGTTGACGGTCACCTAAAAAAATACAAATCCATGTAAATTATACAAATTCACTTTGATTTGATAAGAAATACTCCAAACCGATTTGATTGTAGCTACTTCAAATACATATTGAATCAAAAATGTGAAAATATGTATCATACGGGGGTAATTCAAAATTTTCCAAGAGAAAAAAAAATCGATTAGCAGGCCATGACTTCGTATCTGAACATAACTTTCAATTCTAAGCAACTTTCCTCCTCAACATATTTCTATATTTTCTGAAATAAGGGTACTTTCCTCTTGAACGAAATTTATATTTTTTGGCCTATCCTGTATGGTGATTGTCATAAAGCCATCAGGCATCAGGCAGGTACACTTGGTAAAGTTTTGGAACATGCACCTACTTTAGTCAAGAATAAAATTTTCTGAGAAATCGATAATAAAAAAGTTTCCCATTTGTTGCAGACTTAGTGGACCACACTGTATATTCATCGATAGTCAATTGCAAGTACCCCTTCAGGGACTGTCAGCTCTCAGGTTGCTGTTGAGGTGAATTCATATTGTAACGTATATTACATTTACACGATCTGATATTTACATATTGTTCAATAAAATAGGTGGTCGTAAGAAAAATAGTATTATTCATAATACTATATAATGTAATATACTATATTGATGGGTGCTAAACTGTAGATTTTACTTTTCAGAACCGATACATTCATACAAGCAACAATCAGGAAAAAATTCAAGGATTGTACAGTGCTCACAATCGCTCACCGGCTGAATACCATCATGGATTCCGATAGGATTCTGGTCATGAGCTTCGGCCACATGCTAGAATATGACCATCCCCATAAGCTGCTCCAGATAACGAATGGACACTTCCACAAGATGCTACTCGAAACTGGTCCCACGGTGACAGCGAAACTCAAGCAAATTGCACGAGAAGCTTATGAAAAAAAGCAAACCGGTATCTCAGAGTGAAAAGTTCACGAATAGGGACATTACAGTATTAAATCAGTTGGTTTTCATTCAATTATATATATATATATATATATATATATATATATATATATACAGGGTGTCCCAAACTCAATGTCCTATTAGACCTTTCTAGAAAACGGGACATAGGATTATTTTGAAAATTTGAATTCTTGGGTAATTAGTTCTGTTCTATCGATCTAAAATATTTTCAGCGCTGCGACGTTGCCGCTTATATTGAAAAGTAGCAACAACTTTGATATTTTAAATAGGACACCCTATATATTATTGCATTTCTCGCTTAGTTATTGCTTTCCGATTATTTTTGTATAATACTTCCCTATACCTATCTTTAGTGGTTTTCGAGAAATTCATTGATTTCCTTATTTTTTGTGTTTTTGAATGTAGTGTGACAATGCCCTGTGTATTGGTTGTGTCTAAAGAAATTTTTTTCCGTTATAGAGGGTCGTTCAAAATTTGTGATTTTACCGATACATACAAAAGTGGTGAAAAGTGCATTTTTTCAAATGGAACATCCTGTATATTACCGAAAATCCTGAAAGACAATTGAAGTTCCTTTCAAATGATGTGTCATGTTCCTATACCTAAATAGTCAGGTTTCCGAAATAAATAAAAGTTTATATAAAAATTGTATTATTTCGACATAATTTGTATTAGGTGGCTATGAAATGTCATGTTATGTTATGAAAATTCGACAATTAATGCATCAATAAAAGAACGTTTGCGCTTTCAATAACGTAAATTTGATTAGAAAAGAATAAAAATGGAAATTGTTTATTCTTCATGGTCAATGTGATCAAATCATAGCAACAACATGCAAAATGTTCTGTTTCATTTACTTCTCCTCCAGTTATTGGCATGATTTGATTTCTTGGTGCTTCAATATTCCCAAACACAGCATAATTTCGTTCAATTCTTCTGAATTTTCTTCTATTCATATGCGGTAAATTTGGATAAAGTTCATTGAATTTTCTGATGCATGTTCTCGAAACAATTCTCTGGCACTCACCGTGAATATAAAACAAATTTGAAATATCTACATTTGAATATGCATTATAATCCATTTTCAATACTTTTTTCTGACAGAAACACTATGAAAATCACTGCTTGTCTAACTTAAAGTTTGTTTGGCCATGAAGAATAATCAATTTCATCAAAACTTCATTTGAATTGTTTTTGCCTTCCATTTTGATTCTTTTCTAATCAAATTTACGTTAATGACGTTTCATTATTGATGCATTAATTGTCGAATTTTCATAATGACATGTTCCATGACATTTCATAGCAACCTAATACAAAATATGTCAAAATAATACAATTTTTATAGACACTTGCATTTATTTCGGAAACCTGACAATTTAGGTATAGGAACATGACACATCATTTGAAACGAACTTCAATTGTCTTTCAGGATTTTCGATAATATACAGGATGTTCCATTTGAAAAAATGCACTTTTCACCACTTTTGTATGTGTCGGTGAATTCACAAATTTTGAACGACCCTGTATAATGGAGAAAAAATTTCCTTAGACACAACTAATACACAGGGCATTGTCAAACTACATTCAAAATTTCAGCTGTCTTTGAATCCAAATACCGCAATAATAAGCATTTGATTAAATCTACGTTTGGCACAAAAAATAAGGAAATCAATGAATTTCTCGAAAACCACTAAAGATAGGTATAGGGAAGTATTATACAGAAATAATCGGGAAGCAATAACAAAGCGAGAAAGGCAATAATATATAGGGTGTCCCATTTGAAATATCAAAGTTTGTGCTACTTTTCAATATAAGCGGCAACGTCGCAGCGCTGAAAATATTTTAGATCGATAGAAGAGAACTAATTACCCAAGAATTCAAATTTTCAAAATAATCCTATGTCCCGTTTTCCAGAAATGTCTAATAGGCCATTGAGTTTGGGACACCCTGTATATACACACACACACACACATATATATATATATATATATATATATATATATATATATATATATATATATATACAGTTCAACATTAGTGTTATCTATTTTCCTCCCATGGTTTCAACGGCTGATATCATTTCATATTATATACAAGGTGTTGTTCTATTTCTAGAGATGATACAATTGCAGTGGGAGTATAGACACTATCACAATCATCCTGTTGATTTGAGTTTACGTTGAGACAATTTTGATGTTATGTTATAATAAAAGAGGAAAAGCTCGCAGGTTGTATTAATTCATTCGTTTTGAGTGATTCTACCCTGACAGGAGAGAACTCTTGTCTAGAGAAGCCAAGAATCCAAAACCTTGAAGTATGGACTTGATGAGGTCCCCTTGACTAATATTACGTGTGCCCTGGGAAGGGATCTGTAATAAACTTGTGAATGTCGCCGTGATTTTGGAACCTTTAGCATTTGATAGGAATATGTAAGAGGTGGGGTTTTGAAGTTTTGATTATACGGTATTTGTGGTCTCGGTAGTGTAGTGGTTAGCATATCTGCCTGCCAAGCGGAAGGCTGGGGTTCGAATCCTCGCCGGGCCACCGTGCTGGGTAATCGCACGTTAAAAGGTAAGGCCTCGATGATCCATTGCTCGCACAAGTTTCGACTTTTGAGGGTTGACGTTCGTCAGCTGGTTAACGGAACGAACAATTTTAGAACAATTTAGAACAACAATTAGTATGGGTTTATTTTTTGAGTATTGTCAATTTGTCTGATTAAACTTCAGATCAACGATATAATTCATCTCTTCCTTCACTTCCACATCGCGCCGCGCCAATTGGCTGTCGTTGACGTTTTTTCTATCAAAGGAATACGTTCAGAGATGAAATTTCTATAGACTGAGAGCGGACTACAGATACTCATACCAATGAATATTCCCTCATATATAAAATTTCCCATAAGAGCAATGCAATTATCGAAAGCTTGCAGCGGTAATTGCATTGTATCAAGTCACCATAACAACACATTTGAAACCGTATCGCTAGACGTCAGTAAACAACACAAATAAATGTAAGATAGACTTCAAAAATAGAAAAACATTTTGCGTTTAGGTGAGTACTCCATACAATCTCTAGAGGAAAGTATAAATGAACAAAAAATAAAATTTCCTTGAGAATTTCTTTATTCGTGAAATATTCCAATGAATTACATTCGTACATAAAAATGACCGATAATTTTGCATTCAAGCGTTCGGACTCGGGCACTTTCGCCAAAATATGAAAATAAACTTTTTTAGATATCACGCATTCTTGTAGAATTATCAGTAATTTTCATGCACTCATGCAATTATAACCGATAATTGCATTCTTTAATGTAGAAAAAGTATATAACAGTTGTTGGTCTGACTAGGAAATATCAAGACTCTTTCTAGGGATTAATTACCCTAACAATAAATGATTTTACTCGAACTCGACGAGCGTTTCGCTGAGATTAGCACCTTCAAGAGAAGAAAAATGGTACTAAATATGAGGACTAAGGATTTCTTAAAATCAGAGGTTTGGTTCGACCAAAACTTCGTCTTTCTATTATTCCCATTAATTTCTTATCATTGAACTGAATAGACACTCAAAATCAAACTAAATACCACAGTAGGTATTCCCAATAATTTCTCAACATAAAACTGAATAGTGAGTTAAATAATATAGGCCGTTCGTCACTATTTATAGCAATTTACATTTTGAAAACCAATGATCATTCCTAGAATGGCTGGGACTAACAACTTACAGGGCTCAAAGCAGCTACACAAAATTTTAGAGTTTTACATGATGAAATGTCAAATTTAATGAAGCGGCATTAAGCGCTGAAAGCTAAAAGACGCGGCTATTGTTTTCCGCAAGTCCATGTTACTTAAAGCAGGTTTCGATGGTTTCAATTTCATCGTTTATTATTGCGATTTTCGACAATTTCACAGAACAGAGCAATGAAATGTATTTTATAAACTATTAGCTTATATAAACCAGGTAAGGATGCGGCAGTGGCGGATCCACGGGGGGGGGGGGGGGGCCGGACCCCCCCCCCCATTGGAAAAATAAGAGATTTTTTTTCAATTTTTATCGGCTCCTAATTTCCAAATTTTGTTAGGGAATTAAAAAATGTCTCATGAGCAAGAGAAAAAAATAAAATAGAATAAATTTTTTTGCTTTAAAATTGGAACTTTAACAATTATTATTACATTCCATTGAAAACTAAAGAGCAGGCTACATTTAAACATTAATAAATTTTCGAGGTTTTTTGAAAAATTTTAGTAGAATTTCGTCCTCGGTGAGTTTTTTTTCTGGTTCAGTCGGTTCAGACGCTGGATCAAGCCGAGTAAAATATGAAAATAGAGTCCTCTTCAAGTTGTAGGTTCAAAATAAAATGCTTTTTTTTTAACTATCAAATTGCAATTTTTCTCGATGACTCTTTGAAGAAAATTGACACAATTTCTGACAGTGCTGCCATTGGATCCTTTTTGGCGCAGTATTTGAAAAATTAGACATTTGTGATGAGTATTGTGTATGCCGGTAACGATTTGAACATACTATGTATGAGTAGAACATGCTGTTGATTAGGTTAAGTCAACTCGATTCGATTTAAAAAAAGTAAAGTTTCGAACCCACTTTACCTCCTGGCTACACCTTCAAATTTTGCTCATGTCAATTTCTTTCACCTTTTCTTTTGGATCTTGACTAGTTGTTGCTATACGGGAGCTCATAATTTTCTGTTTTATATATATATATATATATTTATATATATATATATATATATATATATATATAAATTTTGAGTTATAGACCCCCCCTGACCTGATCCTGGATCCGCCACCGGGATGCGGATACGAAGTCACGAGCCTGAAACATAGATCTAAAAACCTACTTAGGTTCTTTTTTGTTTCGATGTTTCTAATGGTGAGCTGATATTTTTTCAACTGCTTTTTCAGATATATTTACTATTAGGTCTTTATTCAGCAAAATACTAATTCACAAAAATACAGAGTATACATGTATACCTATAAAATTGTACGAAATGTAGAACACTTATAAAATCAATCAAATTTAAAAGGTAACAAGCAATTTAAAAGGTAATCAGAACATCCAACTACTTCGTCTATGGTTAATCCCACGTAATATTAAAATTCCTGTAATAATATAAAATGCATTTCTGAAGATAATATGATATGCGACAATTTAAAAACTCACAATGGGCTGTATATCACGAACAACATGATATAAAAAATGCTTGAAACCGATTCTCGTGTAGAAAAAGGAAAATGAAATTACAAAAAAGAACTCATGCTCATCAACCCCCTGTACCCTACTACCAGTTGAAGAAAATCAAAAGTCCCCTACTTGTTATACAGTTTTGAAACCTTCAAGAAGTGTTATTCGATATAAATGATCATTTTACTCGCTGTATCATTGATGACCAAATAGCATTTCAAACAATTTCGGATACAATAATTCCCATTTTCTGACTCCGAAACATACCCTACTCGTTATACCAGGCTAAAAGCTCAAACTTGAATTTACTTTTATTGCAAAACAAGTTATAAAACTATGAATCTCTGATTTTCAGATTATGTCGCAGTTTTTTTGTTATTAGGATTGTTCAAATTTCAATAGTGTTAGTGATTTGTTCAATTGTGGTGACAATTGTTTTCAGTATCACTTCCAGAACCACTGTTATTCATGAACAGCTCCAATTTTCAATGGTATCCTGACAAAAATCCAAGCCACGTTTATATCCGCGATTCAGTAAGAAGTTCAGAGATACAACGAACATTCCCACAATTGAAATGTTAACTAATTTGTAGTTTGAGGCTCCATCGACTTTAGTTTTTTATGTTAGATTCCATAATCATTGATTTACCCTGAGTTCTTCTTATTCACTTAAGTTGATATAATTTTTTATAAGCTTTCCAATGATGTATAACAGATAAGGTGGGTTTACAACCTGAATCTTTCAGTTGAGGTGATGAATTGATCGGGGATGACTTCTTTTCTATTTTATATTTTCCTATATATTCTAAGAATAGCTCTAATCATGTTTTGATATCATCTTATAAGTTTGTGATACACAATAGCTCATAGTGGGTTTTCAAGTTGGCACACTATGTATAGAAAAATATACTCGTATAACGTATCCATCGCTATAGATAAATATATATCAAATTCAATGTTAATAGGGTTCCCATTTAATTAGCCGTGTAAATGCAAATTTGTCAACAGATTATCGTAAAAATTATGGAAATTGCAACAAATGCTTCGTTCGTGACCATGGTAAGTTTATCAAGTCAATTATACCGTCACCAATCACACAGATGATTGATCATTTAGTAGAAATGTTATCTACAGTGTTACTCGTAAGAGAGTCGGAGAGCTCTTGATTACGAATAAGCAGGGGATTTCAGAATTGAACTGAAATTCATTCGAAGTGCAGGAGGTTGTAATTGTAAGAATGAAAAAAGTTTTGATTGAAAATCAACAGGTAGGTTTGAGACTGAAAAATGCTCTCCATAACTCGACGGTATAATAATAATAATAAAAATGTGTCTTTATTCATATAATATACAGGAGAAAAAAAATTGCAATGGGATGGCGCCGTTCAGCAGAGCTGCTCTTCCACGTAACCATCCTATCGAAATACACAGTGAAATAAAGATTTGAAATTACGGAGAATACTAAGTTTCATGTGCAGAACAGTTAGAAATAATGTGGTAGCAGTGTTCACTGTTCGATCACCAGCCACTGCCAATGATCCGCTTCTATGGATTCGATCGCTATCTGTTGTTGATAATATACTGTTTGAACTTATTTTTGAAGGTTTGGGCATCTTGAATAGCTTTTAGAGAAGGGGGAGACTGTTGAAACATTTCACCGACATGTAACTAAAGGAAGATTGTCACGATATCTGGTGGGGCAGTCGTGTACCTGTATTCCAGATTTTAATTTATCCACTAGATATATTGGGGAGTTGTATTTGTTTAATTTGTGAATAAGGCATAACATACTGACGCTCGTCGAGCGACAGCCACTTCGAGTCATTCATGGCACTCGTGATGTGGTCATATTTTCTTAGGTTGAAACTGAACCTTAAACAAGAATTCTGTATATTCTGCAACCTTCGCTTGTCCTTGTTCAAAAGAGCGGGCCAGTATATAATGTTACAATATGATAGTTGGCTCAGTACCAAAGAATCAGAAAGCTGTAATTTCACTGCGGTATCATTGGTACAGTTTTTTTCTTACAGTGACTTTTCAGTGGAATATAAGCTGATATAACTCTTGATTTTTCACGCCACTTATAAGGATATCAATGGTGGCGAGTCTCTGATTTCTCAAAAGCGTTCGATTCCGTTGATATGCAACTATTGCTGGCGGACCTTCACCAATATGGATTCAAAAAAGTAGTATAGAAAGGCATGGAATCATGTCTGGATGATCGTTTTCAAATGGCAAAAACTTCAACCGTGTCAAATGCTGCGCGTGTTAAGTACGGTGTATCTCAAGGTTCTATGCTGCGTCCCTCACTGTTTCTTTTATATATTTTTGTTTATATATAAATACAGATTCTCACGGAAGGAAGGCCTTGTGATGTTCAAAGAACACCGCGGGACTCAAGGTATAGGAGATACCAAATAACATAAACTTTAAATATTTGAGGTTTGTAAACCTTAAAAAAAACTCCTTTGGCAAGGAGTTCCAATGTTCAGGTGTTTTATTAAAAGAAGATCCCTGAACAAGAGAGGTTCGACAGGTCTTCAAGCTTACAACAAAGGGGAATTCTGCACCCGTCGGGTCATCCGTGTTGATACTACCAAGGGTGTAACGATTGTCGACAACTCAGAGGAGCACCGACCGTGTAAAAATCTATAGAGGAAAGACAATTCTCCAACCCTTCTACGATGTTGCAAGGAAGTGAGCGAATCCGTGAGAAAAAAATCACCAAAAAGACGGATTGCTTTCCTCTGAATGGAATCAAGAAGTTTCAATTAATGTTCCGGTGTCAAGTCTCACACTTCAGAACTTTATTCCAAGCAGGCCGTTTCTATACCTTGTAGATCATTGAAGCTGACGAGAAGTGAAGTATTTTTTTTACAAAAATAGAAATCAAAGCCTCTGGGAATCACCTTTGGCGATCGATCTCTCATGATTTATCCCATGAGAGATAATTGCTGATCGTAATTACTGGTATCGAGTTACTTGATTTTGTAGGAATAGTTACTCCTAACTTCTGAATATTGGATGGAGATAGATCGGCTTTCTTCGGAAAAAAATATGCCTGCGTTTTCCCAGCATTAAATTCCACCAAGTTGAGATTACCCCATTTCATTATTTTCGCCAAGTTGTTAATACTATTCACGCTATTGCCTCTCTGTATTTTTTTTCTCGTGCTGAAATGGGAACTCTGGAAGAGAAACTAGTTCGAAGAGTACCGTCGTCGTCGGATTATATCCGACAGGTGCCAGCCGAAACCTACTGTGTAGGTAATTTGAGACTGGCTTGAACAGATTGTTCGAAAGATGATTTGATTCAACGCCAGTCTTCAAGTATGCCCACTGACTATGTCGAATGTTTTTACATTTTCCTCGCTGGAGGAATGGGCAAATTCGGTTTGCTTTTGGAATACCTCGTCCATTGGTAGATGGCGCAACAACTTCGTTGTTCGCATCAGCTTTGGTCGGGTCTTGATACTCTGAATGATTTTGATTTTTAATTATGGGAAGTCATCGACTTTATGTTGATGATGGAACTGCCTTGCACTGACGAGTGGCCAAATAGCCCGAAACCGGTCTGTGCAAGTGTGTCCGTCCCTATAATTGAAAATCAATTCCTTCATTTGTATCGACGAAAGCAAATGCAGGATTTACTTCTGTGAAGAAACCTGCACTGGCACCGGTCGGATATAATTCAATGCCCTTCGTGGTATTAGCCAGGGGAGTAGTTGTTTTCTGACAGGTGCTAGCCGAAACCTACTGTGTAGGTAATTTGAGACTGGCTTGAACAGATTGTTCGAAAGATTATTTGATTTAACGCCAGTCTTCAAGTATGCCCACTGACTATATCGAATGATTCCTCTTATCTTTTTGGAGGAGTTTGAGTATATGTATCTTTCCGCCTGGTTTCTCCCGATCCGTAGTACTGTTGTTCGTACTTGCTCTTCACATTGATTTCTGTGCACTGCCATTCGAACGAGTAGGCGAAGGCTCCTGACTTCTCGTCTATAAAGGCCATGCTCTTTCCTTCGTTTATCGGTGGACACGCTTCCCGGCGCCCGTGTCTCAGGAAATTCTGCAAATTCCATTCCATTCTAGGTGTGGTTCGTTCAGCCGGTTTGCGCATAGCCGGTCACTTGCTGCCTGGAGTGTGCTTTCAGCTAGCTCCCTCCATTGTCCATCCGCCTTTTGTCCTCTGGGTCGAGTGTTCGTTCGAACACCCTCTTGAGGCGGCGTCGGCATCTGGTCCGAACTAGTTCATTGACTTCTTCAGGGAGTTCCTGTTACATGTCGAAAGTTGGTTTTGGCATCTACATTGTTCTGCACTCAATGGCTGTTGAAGTTGCTTGACTGCTTTCTCTAGGTCGATCCTTGTCGTTATAGCTGGGATGTTCTCGATTGTGTCTCATACTAGTGTCTGATAGCGACTCCACTCCACTTCCTTTTTTCTATCGGTGTTATCTCAGTAGTACGGTAAAATGAAATGAATTAGTTTGAGAATACTTCCGAGGAGGACATCTAGATACCGCCACACTGAATTCGGGAAAAAAATCTCATATGGTTCCATTTTGAATGGAAATAAACACTTATACTATATACAGATGATGTCATATTTTATCATATTATCTAGAGAATGAACAAAGTTTCATAATAAACTTTCGACTTAGTCAATTTCATGCAAAACCGGAAAATATTGTTTCATTTTTGAAAATATCGGATTCAAATTATATTTCAGTTCCAAATATCATATTTCTAACCGACTATACAACTGAACTACATGGGGTACAATGATATTGTCCTCACCCGGTATGAAGCAGTCTAAATGATAATATTGTCCGTGTCTTTGCTCTCAATATAATATTTATAAATTTTTCAAACAAGATGGCTTTACCCTAGCTGCTAACAGAGATTATGTTGTTTGTGTTTTGACTGACAGGAACTGATCTTTCGCAATTTGAATGAACCTCAACAGCAATTGCAGATTGAACAATAAAAAGGTTTGTATCAACGGAAATATAAATGTGAGATATATTCTGGGAAAAATGCGTTTTCTGCTGGATAAGTGGGTATTGGTGTTGTCATATATACGACCGCAAAAAAAATCACCATTTTTGTTGATTGCAGCACACTTGCTAAGTAAGATACTACACAACATCTTTGTTTTGATAATGCGTCCTTTTCCAGATATATTCTATTCGAAGTAGCGATATAAAAGATACATGTCTCGCTACAAAAATCTAAACAGGACAAAGAATCGGTCACTTGTGGAGTAACTTTATTCGTGACCTGGGTGTGTATCTCTTGATTTGTCGTTTTTGGTTCTCGACGTTTCGCCAGAATTTTAGATGGCATTTTCAAGACTTATCATACTGGCTCTTTCTCGTGAGATGTTCGCAAAACGTCGAGAAACAATGATGAAAAACCAGCAGAAAAACATCCGGTATGACATTACGCATATTCATCCATTCAATTGAAGCTTCATTGTAACGTATCATTCAGAAGTATCACACACTAGTATAAAAAAATACTTCAATTGAAAGGAATCACATTTCCTGATAAAAAATATAATATAAGCATAACTTTGAAAACTCAAAATTATTTCATTCAACAACATATATCACAGGGACCTGTACGATTCTCAATAAGTATTATTTTAGAAAACCGCGACACGTGTTTCGCTATACAATCGCTTCCTCAAGCAGGATAAATGAATTACCATCCTATAATACAATATTCAAACCATCATAGGCCTGACCTACTCTGTAACAAAAGTCCAACATTCAATCCTTAATTCATTGGTCCTAGTAATTTATGGACCACAAATTACTGGTTAATTGTATAGGGTGATTATTTATAGGCATGGGCTAGATTCAATCAATCAGACGGAAACATATTCGACAACGTTGTGTTTGTTATTTGATTCAATCTGATGATTCAATATATATCCCGAATTTTTACCTCTATTGATTTGCAAACTTCCAAGCAGGATTTCTTTCAAATTGCCGTATTTTGAAATCATAGTTGAACTCGTAATCAGGATGATATGCCTAATGAGAGAATTTTTTTTCATTATAGGAAGTAGTTTTGTGTTGTTCTTTCTTATATAAATTGTCGGACATGATCCGAATGATAATTCATGGACTTCTGAATTCTGCGACACTTCATTTTTGTTTTTTTTTCATCGATCATTGCAGCTTCTCCCTCATCAGGAAAACTGTTCACAATACCAGACGCGAATTACATTTTATTAATCAGTGCTTCAGGAAATTGTCTCTGGGAAATATTCATCCAGTCATTTGGGGCACTCTCTTCCGAATATCCCACGACGAAGCTCTATACATCAGCAACAAAAAGACCAGTACACGTAAGAATAAACTAACAACTCCAATCGAAAACATCACACCTCTCCCACCAGCAGCAGATCCTCCAGTATTGGTTCACAATTTCTTTGATACTCCACTCGATGAAAATGCCCATGCAATTTTGTCGAAAGGCTTCTACTTCTTTGTTACCCAGAAATCCATTCCAATCGAAACCATCATAACTCAGACAGATTCAGCTATTTCTCGTCTTCCCGAAAATAGAGCCGAATAAGCTTGGCAAGATATCGCCTCTTTCCTGAGAAGAGCAAAAATCCAATGTCACCTCGACCGAAAGACAAGCTCTCAAAAACCTTCGTAACAATTCCTACATTATCATTACCCGGGCCGACAAGGGAAACGCCACCGTAACCCTCAATACCACAGACTAAATTGATAAACTAACAGAATTGATCAACTTTCCTAGATACCAATTAAGTGCAAGAGACCCTACAACCTATCTCGAAAATACGACAAAAACTATCATCAAAAACTCCAATATTACGATTGACCAAACGAAATATCTGATTCCCAGGGAAAAATCTTCACGTACACCTTGAATATATGGCCTTCCCAAAATACACAAGCCGAACATTCCACTCCGCCCAATGGTTAGTGCATTCGCCTCACCAACACAAGCTCTAGCTAAATATCTCACAAACATTCTTCAACCCCTTGCAGAACAATCCTCATCATATGTTCGAAACTCATTCCATTTCATAGAAATCATCAAATGTTCAACTTCCGACCCACAGACATCCTGGTAAGCTTCGTTGTAGTATACCTTTTTACAAACATCCCCTTAGCAGATACACTTAGCATTCTGAAAACCGAACATTAAATCTCCCAAGACACGCTCAACCTCATCAGTAAAAAGTATGTATTGGACATACAATGCCAATACATCCTTTCTTTTCCAGGGCAAATTTCACAAACTTATTAAAGGCGCCCTTATGGGTTCTCCTCTTTCGCCAGCACTTGCAAACCTCTACATGGAATATTTTGAGTCTAGAGCCATGTATTGACGCCGACGTGTTGGCTGCGTTATGTGGATGATGTCTTTGATATTTGGCCTCATGGATCCGAAAGCCTTCACACCTTCCTCAATCACCTTAACAATATTCACCCCAATATAAAATTCACTAGGGAAATGTAGACGAATAACGCTATTCATTTCTTAAATGTCCATATCACAAAATCCAACAATTATTTCACCCAAACTGTCTACCGACGCACACCAACAGATATCTCAATGCCAACTCCCACCATCATCCAGCCCAAGTGAACACCGTACTGAACTCTCCTATCAATAGATCCATGAAACTCACAGATGACCACAATAGACCTAGTGAGCTGAAAAAGCTCATATCCTTCTTCAAAACGATTATTCCTACCCCCAGATCCAGAGAAACATTCAACGCCAACAAACCGGCCTCTCGCATCACAAATCACCGGAAGACCCGACTGAACGCCCGAAGGCTCTCCTTTCAGTCGGAGAGTCACTGATAAAGTGAGCCGAATTCTGACGAAAAACGACATTAAAACAGTTTTCTCAGCAAACAATCGAATGTCCTCTTTCCTTTGCTCACCTAAAGATATGATTCCCAACGAATCACAAGGAATATATGAAATTCCTTGTCACGACTGCCCGAGAACATGCATAGGACAGACGAACCGACGAGTATCAAACAGTTCCTACGAGCACGAACTAGCAGTACGTTATTCGGACATGACCTCGACTCTCTTCAAATATCACCACGAAACCGGACACAAAATTGACTTCAACAAAACGAAGACCAACGCCACAGCAAAAACACTCCACTCCAGCATAATTCCCGAAGCAATTGAAATTAGAAAACGCACTCAATGCCTCAACAAACGAGACGACTCACAAAGGCTTTACAATTCCTGGAAACCATTAATATCCCATCGAACAAATCCCTTAATTAATCCTTTCAAACCAGACCCACATGGGGTCCGACCGAAGATTCAACGTCGGACTCCCATAGAGCCATAAATACCATCCCTCTATCCAGAAAAGCACAGTCTTTACTTTGTCAAGGTGAGAGATAGGGGTTAAGGAGACTTAGACCTTGGCACATCCAATTTCCAATAGTGTTCTGGTCTCTCCTATTTAAACGCAGTTGTTGGTTTCGATGTTTTCATTTGGTGGTCGAGTTTTTGTAAGCTGGCTGCGTATTGTCTTCCATGATTGAAAACAGACTATGACGATGAATTTCCATCCCATCCTCTTAAGTCTCTCCGGAAGTCTTTTCATTTCATAGGGAATGTAAAGAACTTGTTGTTCCGATGTCATTCCCTCAGTTCGTCTGGGTCAATGACTGAGAGATACCTCCCGACCTACCTCTCAGGCCAATCATCAGCTCGAGGAATTCTGCGACCTACAGACTCGAGAAATTTCTACTTCCTTTTCCACTGTATGCATGAGGCAAGAAATTTTTTCACTTGCTGTCATATAAACTCTCGTTGAAAACGAGGGATAGTGAAAAAATTCGTGTACACCAGCAGAAATCAACGCACAAGCATGGTGGGAACAGACAATGTAAAGTACGCAACTCGAGGATAAGGCTAGTTACGTGCACTAGCTAATCGCCGCACTTGACTCATGCCCCGTGCTCCCAATTTCCACTCGTGCGTAATAGGCTACTTATACTCCTCGTTGCCTTAAATACTATTCCAAGTTGAGAGTGAGATAATTATGATTGCACCAGTTACTAACTTCGATGAGGGAGTTCTGTAGAGTTATACAATTTGTTATATTTCTAATATTTTCAAGCAAATAAAAATTGCGTTGAGGTTATTACACTGGAAATGTCATCCAAGTACGTGGGAAAACGTGGTGAACCCAAATTGAAACCATGAGGTACGCCGGATCTTGAAACAAAATGAGAAGATTTAGTGCCAACGTACTCGACAAACTGAAGACAATTGGTCGAATATAATTTCAAAGTTATGACAGTGTTTATACATGCTAAATTGGTGATTGACAATTCTTTAGGAAGGAATCCATGCTGATAGATGTATAATAAGGATTTGATAAATGAATATAAATACGATATAGAGGATAATTTCAAGTTACACAGAATTAAATATTCTAAATAAACAATTTGTTCAGGCCACCCTGTGTAATTCACTTACACTGTAGGTTGACGGACAAAATTAATTTTCAATTATTGGGTCGGGACACACTTGCAGACCGGTCTCGGGCTATTTGGCCTCTCAGTCAGTGCAAGGCTGTGCCATCATCAACATAAGTCGATGACTTTCAATAATTAAAGATCATATTCGATCAGAGTGCCTTTCCTAGACCAAGGCTGACACAAACAACAAGCAAAATAGCCGTTGCTGCGCCATCTGCCCGTAGACTGGGTACTGAACAAGAGCATATCCGCATGCAAGAGCAAATATTCTGTTTATGCTTGAGGACTGGCTTTAAATCAAATAATCTAAATGAACAATTTGTTCAGGCCAGCTTCAACTCACCTACACTGTAGGTTGATGGACTGACACCTATCGGAAAACACCTCGCACTGACAGGAGGCCAGATAGCCCGGAACCGGTCTTTAAGTGTGTCCCGCCTGAATAATTGAAAATTAATACTGACAGTTGTATCGCCAAGATTATATGCAGGAATTTCTTAGGTGTTAGTCCGTCAACCTACAGTGTAGGTAAGTTGAGGATGGCCCGAACAAATTGTTCATTTAGAAATTTAGAATATGTGATTTAAAGCCAGTCTTCAAGCATACCCAGTATATTTGTGATATTACACAGAATTGCTATAGGTCTATAATTGTTAAATAATGAACGATTTTCTGATCTATGGAGACAAATTTTGGCAGTTCTCCATAGTTCAGAATAAGTTCTAGAAGACTTTATCAAATTGATTATATGAAGAAGAGGTTCGATTGATACAAAAATACTATCTTTGACAAGAAAGTTCGAAACACGATCTAAGCCAGCTGGTGATTTATTTTTTATCTTTCAGATGCTGCTATTAAGTCACTTTCAGTAATTGTTTCCATAGTCATGTTGAAATTCTTAGGAGGTTCTATAATCCTTTATTATTAGATGTTAAATATCAGGTAGACACTAGAAAAGTAATTGGCAAGCCATCAGGTATAGGTTAAGAGGTATTAAAAATTTTGTCGTTGAGATACATGACGCCAGGATCCAATGTTGTTTTTATTAATAATGGTAAAAAATCTGTTGACGTACGCGAATATATTCGATTCGACCTCTGGTTTATATGCTTTGTATGATATTCCAATTTCAGATTTAAATAGCTTCCTTAATCTTCTGAAGGTCTGAAAATAGTAAAAGGTAGTTGCCTTTACTGAAATTCCTGTGTGCGGTGTTTTTTTAATTTAATGAAATCAACAATTTCTCTAGAGAACCTTGGCGGATATGCGCGCTTGTTATGTGAATTATTGAAAGTTGATCTAGAAGTAAATATATATATTTAAGAGGGGAGAGGAAGTCTTTGCTGATGCTGACAAGTTAAGAACGAAACTTGGGAATTATTTTGCGACAGCAGCGAAAATTTACTCATATAGCAATATATTTCCAATATTTCGACAAACAGTTATTGTCATCATCAGGGAGCTATCAAAATAATGCTAATGAATGAAAGTGAAACAGATTTTCATTATTATCCTTACTTACATTGTTAGTGAGGGTGGTCGCTGAATGGTTAAAAAAGTCGGTTGACATGACCGTTTTAACCATTTTATTCAGCGACCACCCTCACTGAAAATGTAAGTGAGGAAAATAATGAAAATCTGTTTCATATTTTCATTATTTTCCTAGCCCATCCCTAGAAATAATCAGCCCATACCAGTGTTTTCCAATTTATAGGTCGCCACCCACCGGTGGGTCACGAGCGAATTTTTAGTGGGCCCCAAATACCGAAATTAGTTTGACAAATCAAACGCATTGAGAGTAAAAGTAACTTGAGTTGAAGTTGACATCAAAACAACTGCATCCTTCCCACAAAAATAACTTTTTGATGTAGTAATTCGATTAAGTATCAAAAATTGTATTTGAACTTGTTTCTCATTTGAAAAATATCTTTATTCATATTAGTAATGGTTAAATTTCTTAGAGGTGGTTCTTGAGTTTGGTTACTTGTTTTAGATGGGTCGTAGTCCAGAAAACTTTGGGAACCACTGGCCTATACCATTGGACCAATGAATTGCAGGTCGAATGTCGGACTTGTGTTACTGAGGACGTCGGTCTTACGATGGTTTGAATATTGTATAATGATACAGGAAACGTAGTACAGGAAACTATGATATATTTTGTTGAATATTGATTTTTATCAAGTATCGACCAGTTCAATTCAAATACTTTATCAAGGTGAAACTTTGCGTGTGGACTGAAAATCAAATTCAGAAAAACTTTTAATGATAACTTTTTTGCTATATAGGAAAACAGCTCCTCTCCTGAAATTTCTTCAGCAAAAATTTCAATCAGACAGATAATGAGAACCTCATAACAATATTTTTTTTTACAATATTTCATCTCGACCAGAGAAATTGATGAATAAAATAATTCCATATGATGCGGACTCTACTCGTCACACTGTAAAAATATATTATATCACAGTGAAAATTTCATCCTTAACTTCGTTAATTATCTTTCACCTAAACTACATTTTGAAATTTCAAGAGTGATTCAACATCCTTTCATTAGACTTGAGGCTCAATTTCACCTGAAACTTCTTGCAGAGATCAATTACCCTAACACCAATCTGATATAATTTGCAGTCGACTCGCGTTTCGTAAACACGGTTAGCATCTTCGGGGAAAGAAAATTGATACTCGAAAAGTCAAGGTTCCAGTCTCATCGTTTATTCAAATTCACACAATGAATTCGCGCATTACGTTACGAGCGCACTGTATGAGAATTTTCAACAGTGCTCACTCCTTTTTCAATAATTCTTTAATGTTGTGATAATTATCCCCAGCCGCCGTGACAAGGCTCGATCATTTTGAAGCTTTATACAAGTTTATCCAGTTTTCATGTCGTTGAATATTAATTAGTTATTCGACTATAACCATCAATCATAACAGCAGCACGGAAAGAATCTGACCAATTATTACTGACTGAACAGTCTTTCGGAACCATTCTTTCCCAGTCGTCTCGTTTTTGTTTCCGGAGAACACAGTGAATATAGCCCCAAACATTTCGGCAAACAGTGATACCAGCCAGTTGTGATCGTATTTCGTGAATGAATGATCGATAAGAGTCTCTCTTTCGGCTAGTGCAAAAAATGGATAACGGATACAAACTGAAACTCGAAAATCCACAAAAAAATGCAAATATATTTTCTAAATTGTGTTTTGGGTAAGTTTTGAATCATTCTTATGTGGTGCAACTTCATGAAATATTGAATACTTTCAACTGGGTTGAATTCAACCATATGCCAAGCCTTTATCGGCCATTATATTTTTTAATCGAAAAGGAAAAAGAAGCTGTGATAATGTTCACCCAAAGATGTTTTCAAAATATATTTTGGAGACGAATTCAATGAAAGAATTAATCGGGAGTAATTACACAAGTGCTTCAAAATTACCGATAATTTTCCATGAAAGCATATTGTCTAAAAACTGCATGGGTTTATTTTCATATTTTGTCGGAAGAGCCCGACTCCGAAGGAGCAGGGCTCTTTTAGCAAAATATGAAAATAACCAAATGCAGTTTTTTTACTGACAACATGCTTGAATGGAAAATTATCAGGTTTATTTTGATGCACGAGTGTAATTCGGTAGAATATTTCCGGAGTTAAAAATTCGGTATTTATGCCTGTCAAGATGACAAATGTATATTTCAACAATCGTTACTATAGATACACGGACCGAGCGGGTATTTTTCGATACCTACCGGGTATTTACCAGCCCGAAAATGTCCCGCCGGGAATTTATCGGGGGTTATATCCCAAGTGCACCAAGTTTAATCGGTTAAAATGTGTGCTGCACTTCCATGATTCTCGAAATTTCGCTTATACAAATGACATGAGTGTATGATAATTTAATAAAATCCCGAGACCTCAGGTCTCGGGATTTTATTTTAAATTATTATACACGAAAGCATTTGCTTGAAAGCAAAATTTTGAAAATCATGGAAATGCACGCATTTTGGTCGATTGAACTTGGTGAAGGAGGGATATATTTTTAGATTCTTTCCAGAAAACGTGTAAACTCAGGAAACATCAAAAACGAACACAGGAACAATATAGTACCCGAGATAGGTCCTGAAAAGTGATCCAAACGCCCGGTTTATTTCGAACATTTTAATCGGTTAAAAGGTCTAGTGCATTTAATCGCTGTAAAACTCTGTAAAAGCAGTCTAGCCTTCAACTGTTCCATCGTTTATTCGCATTGAGGGAAATAATCGCTGTAATTGATCGAAAATGTCCCGCTTCATATGGGATTTTTAACATACGATGGAAATATTCAGAAACATAGCCCACGGTGTAGACAAATTTAAACATAGGACTGTTTACACGTCTTTCAAATGATGAAAATTACTGCGGTAGGATTCAGGAGGAACATCCCTATGAATTAACTGGATTATATTTTTTATGAAACCCTCCTTTCAAATTGTCAGTAGCTTGTGTTTTCTAATTGAAAAATCGAATTGATTCAATATGAATATTTCTGAATAGACACCAACCTTCGTCAATTTGTAAGTGATGTTTCAATTCAATATATTATGTCCACTTCAACGAAGATATATTCCTCAGGAAGCAATCACTATTTCAGCAACTTGTCCCCTCTGAATGACTATAAAATGAAGAATGCTTCTTCAATGTTATGTCGCGAATCCCTTAAAATAGTCTGATATTTTCGGAAAGTTCGAAGGCTGTATGGAATGTCATGTGAATATTCATTCGATGGGATTTATTGGGGTTGTTGTGAAACTAATCAAATGTGTACATGCAAGAAAATGATAGAAACTTTCACCAAAGAGAAATAGTCACAATATCTTCAATCGAAAAACCTCAACGACTTTCTTCTCTAAGACAAATTTTATGTATTCGATTCCCCTGTGGGAATTGGTCTGTACCAATTGATGGATCTTGAGCTTTGCTTGAATTTTCCAAACATCAACCATCAATGTCTCGGTATTCGCTAGAAGAAATTATAGAGGGTATTAGGGTATTCGAAAGTAACATATAATATTCATAATTTCGAACCGAAAGAGTACTCCAGTAAAGGAAGTAAAAACTGGCTGGACTAATTCGAGACCAATTGCAGATACTTGGAGTACCTTGAGTTTCGTTTAGAAAGGTGCCCAGTATCCGAGTAAACAACTTCCGTTACTGGGAAAAAGCGCGGGGTGGAGGGGGTGGAACTCATTGGGGGGTTGGTTAAAAAAATAAATAATGTAACCAATCGATAAATTATTATTTTTTAACATAAAAACATCGATTGCAATTTTTCATAAAAATGCACCCCTTTCGAGCAATAGCGCAAGGAAAAGTGTGATATTTGCAAAAAAAATCAAAAGTTTTTAAAGTTTTTATAAATTTACTGAAAATCTGTTAGTATTACAAAAAAAATTATATATTACTTATATGAAGTATTTTAGTTGACAAGTAAAGTGGTTTTTGTTTTATTTTTGTACGATTAAGATTAAAGGAGATATGACATGGCAAAAATGGTTGCTTAACGAAAAATGAAGAAACCGGATCGTTCTGGCATAAATATCTCGAAAAATATAACTTTTACAAAAAAAATTATTCCTATCATATTGCAAGATGACAAAATCGGGAACCGTTCAAAATAAGAAGAAAAAAAGTTATATGCAAAATATTTTTTTTTTCAAAAATTTTTAATGCCAATATTTTAGCGCCATATGGGCTAAGGTGCTTGGAAAAAAAATCCTTTGGTGAAAAGTCAGAACACTTCGTCCCAAATATGTCCAGCCATTTTTGGCCCTATCGGGTAATTATTGTTTATGTTTTGGCCAGCTAAGGTTGGGTAAAATCGTGTATTTTTTAAAACATTTTCAGTTTTTGGCCAGCAGCGTGAACATTATTTATTTCAAACAGCCAAATTTTCCAGCATTTATTCCAGGATAGTTGTATTTCAATTTCTTGTTATAAGTTTTCATCTGTAAGCAAATTTGTCCGTTTAGAATTGCCTATTTTATGTTTATAACGGTAAATGCTCTTCTTTGTCGGGCGAAATAAAAAAAATTGGCCCATCCAATTCAAATGTTGCATATGACATGAAATTTCGGCGATAACCTTAGCTTTAAAATGGTTCCTGGTACATCTCGTTATCATTAGCCAAAAAAAAGTTATGGCCAAAAAACCTTTTTTTTATCAATCACATAAAAATTTTATATTTAATCCATTGGGACCCTCTATTTATAAGTTTTATGAACATTTTTCGTGCAGTACTGTATGTTTAGATGATAACCCAATTGAATTCTGCTGTCAAATTTCAAATCAAAATATTTAAAAAAGAAACCCTATAAAGGGTAGTTTTTACGGTTTACAGGGTGTTTCGGAAATTTCTCACATTAAAATCGTAATCAGTGACCCCAAAAAACCCCCGGTACCTATTTTCACGAAAATTCATTCAATATTGGCCGAGATATTGAATATTTATTAATTTTGGACCAAAAAAACAGTTTGACCAAGTTTTACAGCGTTTTGGAGTTTTGCCCAGTAACCAAACTTGTTTACTCGGAAACTTGACACCTTTTTTGACAAATTCCAAAAAATTTTAAGTTGATCTGAGTGGTCTCGAATTAGTCCTTCATTTTAAGAAGAAGAAATTAGAGTATGTACATTAGTATATTGGGGAATACACATAGTAACTATATTTTAGGCCTAGTATATGTATATTATATATGTATATATGTTACCGGCAATGTGTATAATTCAGGCATTGTATAGAATGCCTAGGCATTCTATACATTGTGAATCCAGGCAAAGTATGAAATAAACTGATTTCTTAACAATTGTACAAACTTTGCCTAGGCATTGTGTATAATGCCTAGGCATTATATAGAATGTCGAAAGTTTTGCAGGCAAAGTATAAAATGAACAACATTGTTAAAAATTGTTTATTGCAAATCAGTGGCGTAACTAAGGTAAGCCAAGCCCCTTGGCAAACATAGGCTATACGCCCCCCCACCCTATAAATAATATTTGATATATATATATATATATATATATATATATATATATATATATATATATATATATATATTTATATATGGTAAAATTCCGTTAATCGGGCTACGCCTCGAATATGAAAAATTTTTGGTGGAACTTACGTATTTTGGCCTCCTGAACAAAAAAGTCAAATGAAATTTTTGGGGCTCTCAACTCGTTTCGATGATACTGCCCCTCAAATCGGGGTTTTACGCCAATGTTTGTTTCTCAGCCAATTCCGCTCGAAATTCCTCCTTTCTATCAGCAAAATATACACATTTTATATCAACTTCTTCATCACTTTCCCACCGAATTATACGAATTTTTCCATTTTTCACTACAAAACTCTAAAATTTCTATGACGATTTACATTAAAGAGTTTTGTAGTGAGAAATGCTTATAATTCGGTTATAAAGTAACGAAGAAGGTGGTATATAATGTGTATATTGTGCTGATAGAAAGGAGGAATTTCGAGCGGAATTGACTGAGAAACAAACATAGGCGTAAAACCCCGATTTCCTGTCTTTGAGGGGCCGTATCTCCGAAACGAGTTGGGAGCCTCAAAAATTTCATTTGACTTTTCAGGACGCCAAAATACGTAAATTCCACCAAAAATTTTCCGTTTAAAATCAATTCAAAATAAGTAATCACTACCAGCTCTCAATGCTATTGAAAACAATGGAACAGAACTCGCCCCGACTTTGAAAATAAATGCAACGAGGTGATTCAGGTTATTGAGAACGCGCCCGGATTGTTTCGGGCATTCGGGCGTCAAATCGAACGCAACTTATAATATAATCAGTTAGAACTTAGACTGCTTAAATTTCTTTAATGAGTAGCACATTTCTTGATTTTTCAATTGTCAATTGTGTACCTCTATCTTTATCTATATGACATTCATCAGGTTTATTCATTTCAGATATTTTTTTTTTGTCATTGAATGCCTTTTGTTGCGCCCCCTCCTGCACTGCGCCCCTTGGCGCCGCCAAGGTTGCCAAGGCGTTATTTACGCCACTGTTGCAAATAACAAACATGAAATGTATTAAACATAGGATCTGAAAATCCTCATATTTTACTAGAGTAAAATTTAAAAGTGAAACATTAATTTAAGAAATTACTTGTTACAACAGGAAAGAGAACTATGGTTAGGTTAGGTTAGGTTAGGTTAGGTTAGGTTAAAAATCTGTCTGTTCCATTGTTTTCAAGTAAAGGTTAACCTAACCTCACCTAACCTAACCATAGTTCTCTTTCCTGCTGTAACAAGTAATTTCTTAAATTAATGTTTAACCCTTAAATTTTACTCTAGTAAAATATGAGGATTTTCAGATCCTATGTTTAATACATTTCATGTTTGTTATTTGCAATAAACAATTTTCAACAATGTTGTTCATTTTATACTTTGCCTGCAAAACTTTCGACATTCTATATAATGCCTAGGCATTATACACAATGCCTAGGCAAAGTTTGTACAATTGTTAAGAAATGAGTTTATTTCACAATGGAACAGACAGATTTTTAACTCTGCCTGAGTTCCAGCAGGCATTCTATAGAATGCCTGGGCAAAGTATGAAATGTTTAAAATTCCACACTTTGCCTGCTTACTTTTGGCAATGTATAGAATGCCTAGGCATTCTATACAATGCCTGATTTTACACTTTGCCGGTAACATATATACATATAGTTCCACTAGGCAACGATTTTTTCCAAACACCCCCCCCCCTTTGAGGATGAGATATTCACAATTTTTTTTCATGGAAAAAATTGGATTCAACGTTATTTCCTTCATACCTCGGTCAGTTTTGATGCTAGAAACTTATATAAATAACAAAAATGAAGTATTTTTGAAGGACTTCAAAAAAGGTTCAGTTAGCTTTTCCCGAAAAATGCATTGGTTTTTGGTTATTGTACGTAGAAACTTTCCATTTTGGCGTTTGAAAATACCAATCAACTTTCAACAAGCAATTATTCAGTTTGTAGTGGGTTTGCATACATCAAAAATAAACAATCGCCTTTGTTTTTTCAAAAGCTATAATTTTGCTCCCTGCAGGTTTTTCGATTAGATGCATTATTTTCCAGTTATTCGCGAAAAAGGATCTGAAAACGTGTTTTTTTGACTGATAACCGACAATTTCACTGGCGGATAAGTCGAAAAGTATTGCTTTGCAGAAAAAACTTCATTGAACAAAAAGTGCTTAGAATCAGTCAATCTATTGATTTCCGCACTTATTTCCAATAAAAATTTTTTCACCCCCAAGGAGGGGTGGCATCCACCCCCAGGGAGAAAGCAACCCTCGGCATGGGGTAGATTTTGGAATAGAGGGTAAGTAGAACCTATATCCCAATTTTCATACTAATCGGTGCTGTATGGGATGAATACACAGTTTACACTTTTTTCACCGTCATAGCCTGGAGTATGATAATTTTATCGAGATGAATGTCCCCAAACAAGCGAACAGTAACACTTATCGCTGCTAACCTTTTTTTATCACCATAACCTAATTCAAATTTATCAATGTTTCTTTATTTACTTTTTTCGCAATTCTGTGATGATTCGTGCAAGTTCTTGAGATTGTTTAATTCTCATAGCAAATTCCGAATAGGAAAATTTCTGAATCATTATCAAATTCACTAATTCAGTACCAGACCGCTGTTCCAACCCGTTTCAATCAAGTTTGAGTCTTATTTGGTCATCTTATAGATGGCGATTCGCCTTCATGGATTACACCACCCACACTAGATTTAGATTTTTTCTACATGAGGAGCCGAGTTCGGAATGCCTTGTGCTCGCAAGTCCTGCCGTATGCCACTGGCGAGACCTATAGCGGGTCAAAGCAGCTGTCTGGCTTTGGATTTAGGAAAGCTATTTTTTCAGACATCGAAATTATGATGAAATAAGTTGACAGGGATGAAGTTTCAGAAATCACGATAAGTGTGACCATGAATTTCTTTCGTCGAAATCCTTAGTTTGGTAGACGCAAAACAATAGAACTGCCAGACCTTATCCCTTCAGACATGTCACCATGAGTCGAGTCCAAACAGACGAACCTGAGTATCAGAATATGTGATGAAATTGAAAATATTAAATCCGAATTCGTCTCAAACTTTTTTATATCGCCCTGGACATAGTCAAGTTAGGAATGACAGTCAATTTCAACATTTGATCAAATCATTTGCAACTATATTCAGAGATTGTACTCATAGGTGGCATGAGATAATCGACACCCTGTATGAATTTGAAACATGAGTGATAGAAGCCTGAAATAGGCATTCAAGGGGGATTTGACAAACTTTATAATATAATGGCTTTGCCGTTAAAACAAATTTCACTCAGGTCATCCGTCAGATGTGTCCGATGTTTGCCTCCAAAACAATTCCGTTTCTGTATTATAAATTGTATTTTTCTTCGCTTTTTAAGAAAGTGAACTTTTTTGAATTCACATTAGTTGATGAAGAACCACTTTTTCGAAAAAATTGCCCTAACGTGTCATTTTTTCACGCTTCAGTTTAAAGAAATGATAATATAAGTGGAAAAAGTGCCGTAACGTGTCATTTTTTCAAATTCCCAAAATGCATATTGAAATCGCGAAGTCTACGCCAAGAGCCAGAGCAAAAAAAGTAGGTTCATAATGCAATCCTGAATATAAATTCAAGTTGGCGGGACAGGGGGGGTTGAGCTTCAGCCGCCATCTTGGAAAACACGTTTTATCAAATATCTCGTGAACCGTGCATCGTACGACAAAAACAGTGGGGATCATTTTCGTAGATAATGAAATTCTCTTCAACTTTTATTCGAAACTTTTTTCCGTATAATGCATAGGTTTTCATTCATAGCGCGCCAAACTGTTCCCAGCATGGTTATTGCTAAATATATAGTGAACGGTTGATGAAACAATATAAATGGCAGTATTTTGGCGCGCCATAAATAAAAACCTATGCTTTATACAAAAAAAAGTTTCGAATAAAAGTTGCAGAGAATTTCATCATCTACAAAAACGATCCTCACTGTTTTTATCGTACGATGCACGGTTCACGAGATATTCGATAAAACATGTTTTCCAAGATGGCGGCTGAAGCTCAACCCCCCCCGTCCCGCCAACTTGAATTTACATTCAGGGGACACCCCCGAACATTTTCCAACAAGAATATCAATTCTGTAGAAGATTGCAGAAAAAAAAGTACCTGGTTCTTGGACTAGTCGCCTATGAACATCATTACAGTTAAAAAACACGATGGTTGGAAGTCGTCTACGTTTGCAGAGGGATATGTAGACAGTTCTCTTGATGCGACACTCATCTGTTTCTCCAGAATCCTCTCCGGAAACAACAACGACGATTTTTTACCATTACATTCGGGAGCTTCTGTTACCAAAGAAGTGATGATGATGAACTCATTGAACATACAATATCTGTAACACGAAACTCATAAACTTCTACACAACTGAATCAAAGCTTAATATAAATAATCCAAATGATTGTACTCACAAGATATATTGAGGATATGCCGTCCTTCGGAGGGGACGTTAAAGATCCCTACCTCTGGTTGGAATACCAGAGGCAAAATGGTTGAGGCTTTTGCAAAAATTCCCGGTTGGGGGAAGTGTGCTCACCGGTGTCGGTGATTGGCCTCGGTAGCGGAAATAGGCCGACGTTAAATAAAGAAATTAAAAAAAATGATTGTGCTATTAACATTACTAAAATGGAATTTAATGCTGGAAAAAACAGGCATTTCTCTTCTCAAAGGTAGCCGATCTATCTTCATCTAGTATTCAGATATCAGGAGTGACTATTTCAACAGTTGAGTATCTCGATGCTAGGAATTACGATCATTAATAATCCTTCATGGAAATACCATCTGAGATCGATCGCTAAGAGTGCTTCGCAGAATCTTGGATTTCTATTTCGGGCGAAAAAATACTTCACTTCTCGTCAGCTTCTGATGATCTACAAAGCACACATATGCAGCCTGATTGGAATATAGTTCCCATTATGGGGTTCGGCACCAAAACATTCATTGAAGCTTCTGGGTTCTACTCAGAGAGAGGCAATCCGTCTTGTTGGTGATTCTTCACTCAGAGACTCGCTCACTTCGTTGGAACATCACAGAAAGGTCGAAGACTTGTCTCTCTTCTATTGATATTTTCACGACCGGTGCTTTTCTGAATTGTCGTCAATCGTTACACCATTGCCAGTGACTACACAGATGAGCCGACGAGTACATAATTCCCACACGTTTGTTGTGAGCTTGAAGACCTGTCGAACCTCTCTTGCTTATGGATCTTTCTTCAATAGGACAGTTGAACTTTGGAACTCCTTGCCCAGAGCAGTTTTTCCTAAGGCTCACAAACATCAATAATTCAAAGTGAATGTTAATTCGTATCTGCTGTCTCTTGATTCACGTGTGAAAAAAACTATAATAAAGAAAAACGTTCAATAATTTCAAAGTAACAATCGTTTCTATATAATTATAAATTAGCTCAACAATTAAACTCATTTGAATATGTAATGTTTTATTTATCACGATCGTATGAAAAATATTGTATGAAACACTTTTTTTCACTTATGATATCGCGGCACTCACCTACGGCTCGTGCGCGCAAAGGACCCCGCCTTTTTTATAGGTAAAATGGTTCTCGGTGAAATTGTGTGAATTTTTAGTATATTGTAGTATTCGATGTACTGATTAAACGTGCAGAAAATAAACTTTTTTCGTAAAATTCTCGCCTACCCGATAAGTAGCTGTGGATTCCGGCAGAAACAGGTGTCCTTATTATCCCCTAAAGTTGGCGCCAGATTCTGTCCGTGCGTTTGAATGCCAGAAATCATTTTTTTTTGTTTTTGCTTTTATAATGAAAACTATTGGTCGAATCGGAAAAAGTTGAATTGAAGGTTGTAGATAATTGAAAAATCTATCGATTAGCGTTGGCCCGATGTCGATATTCTAATTTTTTGCTTAACTATTGCGCTCGGAATTAAAAAAAAGACGTTTTTTCCATAACTCTGTTAAAAAATGTTGAAATGCATTTGGGGGGTTGCAACTGTGAATTTGGGAAGCTTTCAACTAGTAGAAACCACAGTTTCAATTCAGTTGAAAAACAATTGATAGGTTAGCAACAATCTAATTTGTTAGTGAGAAAAGTGTCCCACTAGATTGTTATTTCTTGCCCTACAGATAATCGCAGAGGAATGAACAAAACGGTTTTGGATAGTCAATGAGTTGAACTACAAACTATCATTTCTGGAAAATCGATTTTTGTAATGTGATACCTTCAAAAATGGCGTCAAAAAAACAACGTTATTCAAACTAAAAAACAATGAGGAAGAAATGGTCGTATCAAAATGCGACATAATGCATTGGAAAGCTGCGATTTTTCCACGAATTTTATACATAAAAGTTACAAAACGGAGTGAATGAATAAAGTGAATTTGAAATAAAGCTTTATTGTTATTATTTTTATAATCAGGCGAAGACCGAATAATCACGCACACTCTGTTTGAAGTAAGATATTCTGATATTCTGTATATTCACTATGAATTAATGAAACGCCATTGCGCTTCAATGAAGATGAGAATACGTAGAATCAGAAATTATCAGTCGATAAGGGTTCTTTGATGATTATTATACCATCAAAACCAAATATAGGTACCGACTTATTTCAGATTGAAACTAATGGTCGCACCATTTCAACTCCTGCCACCGCTTTCATTTCTTACAGTTCCAACCTCCAATCACCGCAAATGAATATCATAAATTTTTAGGGGGATTAAAAACTTTTCTCTTCAGTTTTCAGATTTAATTCTTTGGTACATAGTAATCCGTCGTTGAGTAACGTTGTGAAATTCATATTTCTAAAATTCTTCGAAAGGTCCACCGGCTGCTGTTGTTCACATACTAAAAATAACTTCTGATAATTACATAATCGCACACAATAATGTTACGAAAACCCTTACCGTCGCCGCTGTGGGTCGTAAAATGCAAATTCATAAGAGAGGTCAATGGAAGAATGTTTACCTTTTACCTGCCAACGATTCCCGAATCGCCTCAGCCAGCGTAGCAATTCTCAATTCCCGTTTTAAGTAGTGATAGGAAAAATCGAGTACTATTCAGAATCGAGTGCACGGTACTCGCCAACTCCATAGAATCGAGTACCCAGACGAGTACGGAGTACTTGACCAGAAATTTGATAATTAGCCATCCACAAGTACCAACTTCGATAATTATTTTGGAACTCACCCAGTAAAGTTCGAATTTATGTTATGGTGGTGATAACAATCTGTATTACTGTCTTTCATTCTCCACAGACCATTGAATTTAGAATTCAAATGACATTGAACAACGAGTACCAAAAGTCGGAGAACCGAGAACTGAATGCTTTCGATTCAGGCCGATTCATCTGCCAGCCCGGCAAAACAGATCCAAGTACAAGATTACTCGTTTTTCCTCAGTTTGGTCTTGAGTACAACGAGTACTCTTGAGAATCGAATACCGACTACAAAAATATGTGTGAGTCCCCCCATCACCAATTTCAAGTGAGACTATCGAGAGAAAGTAGAACTTAGTAGAAAGTCGAAATTAGTCAGTTTTTAGTAAAGAGCGTTGGATGTTTCAATATCAGTTGAGAAGTCTAAGTATTTTGCTAGCGATTCATCAGCCAGTGCAGTAGTTGTATTGTGAAATGAAATGAACAAAAAATAGTTGAGTGTTGTTCGGGGTATTATTTTAACAAACAAACCCAGGAAATATCGTAACCACACTTTGATTAAGGAAATGACAATATAAGAGACTCAGAGCACAAGCTTATTGGGCCAATGTTGAATATTGTCCCACATTTACTCCATTTCTATTCTTGAACAATTATACGGATTTTCGGAAAATCTTGAGGCATCAAAGTATTTGGGTTACCCTGTGAATGAATAGAATTTTATTTCCATCATGCTAATGTTGAAAAAATTGAATTAAATCTTCCCCTCTTACCTCTGAAATGTCTACCTCAATTATTTGAAGACAATGGAATAATCCGCAACTTCTCATACATTGATTATTCATTTTTGGCGCCGACTCTGAACAAAGCCTCTGAAACGCGAAATCAACTAATTTCACTTATGCGTAAAGGTGGTTTCGATTTGAGAAAGTGGTCAAGCAATGAACCCTCTCTTTCATCAGACCTTTCGGTATCTTTCTTGTCCCACCAACCTCTTGATTCTCAAAGAGATTCAAATAAGGCGTCTTTGGAAGTATTGGGTTTGCAGAAGAATCCTTCTCAAGATAGTTATGATGTGGCATCAATACAGATCCTAACCTCAACTTTTATCGAAACTTGACATCCCTTGTTCAAGGCTTGTAGCTCATTCAAATCATTCGGAACTGTAGACATTAATTGGACTGGCCTTCATGACAGTTTTATGGGCCTCCAGTTCTTTATGAGTTGGTACCTCAAGGCAATTCCAGGTGAATTAGATGTTCCACTTGTGCAAGGGAGGAAATTCACTTTTTCATCCAACATTCCAGCAGGAAATTTTATTAAAAGTCTACTCAATCCTCATTCTTTTTTCATTATTATACAGAGATTCGTACTTGGTTGTGCGTTTTCTACAAAGTTAAAAAACCTGCGTGAATAACGAACTGATGTGCTTGGTGTTTCCGACAATCATCGGCTTTAATTGAACCTACTCCTGAAATTCACGATAGGAAAACTTGGTACTTCTATAGATGATCTAGGAGTTCTCCGAGTAGGTGATCGCTTGAACCACAATATTCCCAACTACAGTACTGAACACCAATAATTCTACTTCCCCGTCGAAGTCGCCTCACGACACTGATTGTTGAATTTTATCATCCAAAGAATGGTAAAACTTCTGTCGCATTGAGCAACTCCATTTTCAATTTTTTGTGGAACTCAAGCATTTCGATCTCCTCGTCAAAATATTCAAATAACATTTTCGGCGGTCTCTTCACAATTTTTCACATCAAATTTCTGTTGCTTGAACACACAAAAACATTACACAAGTCCTTATTAACTTGTTTCCAACATTTTTGAGCAGAAAAAAAAAGATTGTTTCGAAAAATACATATTTCTCTTAATAATGACTTCTGTGTTGTTTTGATAAAAAGAAGGACGGATTTTGTGTCCCCAAACAACAGGAATTTGATTTGAATAATTGTGAAGTTTTATAATAAAATAGACCTTCATCTCCTATACTAGACGAGACCGCCGAAAATATATATGAATTTTTTATAGGGGAGACTGAATTACCGAAGTTCCGCAAAAAAAAATTCAAAGTTCTCATAGCAACCAGAGTTTCAATAAAGTCCCAATATCCTTAGTAGTGACGAATCAGAATCGAGATTCAACTCTTTTTTCAAATCATCATTAAGTGACCAATGTTTTCATAGATATTTCGAATTGGTTGCCCATTTGAAAAGTTCTGACCCTCTCCAGGAGAATCTAAGCAGTCCAAATCGTCGACACAACTTCTTTTGGTAATAGCATCGGTGCCTCTCTTTGTCTGTTCAGATTGTTCTACATAGAGGTTTTTTACGTTCTGGGCGCAGGTAGTTGGACACGATACTATAAATATTATAACTCGCATTTGATAGACTTCTGGCTCTGGCTAAATGATACGGATTCCATCTCTCCATAGAAAACATTGAGGATCTCGGGGTTCTAGTGGTATCACATCTCTGTGGAACATTTATCTAACGTCACCTGAAAATGCAATTTTTCATCCTCTGAATTTAAATATAACTGTCGTTATTGGTTGAAGAAGATCAGGTCCCGAAACAAGGCATGAATTTAAACTGACACCTTGTGATTTTGCGGCAGTATCGAAAACTAATCCAAGCTTGTCCGGCTTGTTGGAATTGATGACTACAAAGTGTGGCGAATACCACGTTCATGGCCGTGAATCGCTACCTCTTCCCTACTCAGTTTTTTAAATATATTCATATTCATAAATATTCTCAATGTTTTATTTTTGTGAATATTTTTTTCTTTGTTTCTCTACTCAGTACAGCAGTCGCAAAGATTCATATTCACTTTCGTGGAGGGTACCACAGGGTAAATATTAATTTTCTGAATATTGTATGGTAGAATTATGTATTGCTATGAACTAGTTTTTAACACACTCAAAAGCGTTTTATCGAAAAATCAGAATAGACGTTTTGTTTTGTTCACGTCTACTCTCCAAATCTTTTTTTTTTTAATTTCAATCGAACGACGTCATAAGCATCCAACTCCGCGAAAATATTTCCAAAAAAAATCTAATGAGGATTGTGGGAAAACTATTAATCCGACTGTATACAGGTTTTGCATTCATGAAGAGCACGTCAATAGCTACTTTCCTGCAAAGTTTCAGCTCTTAATATTAAAATATGGCAGAGTAATGAATTGAAAAAAAAAACACAATTTTCCGGTTTTTCCTGCTTTTCTCCAGTTCTAATCATCCGATCGGATTGTTTGACCCGTCACTCATTTCGGAATTCAATTCTCTACAGTTCATCCCTGTGCACCGTTAACACTGCTTCAATAGTTTTCATTTTACAATAAAACAACTAAAAAAACGCGTTTTTTTGTTGTTTATTTTTTATAAAAAATTGTATTTTCAAGTAGAGGAAGAAACTACGGACTGTCCTGCACAGAATGGCACAGGCGGCTTCCAGGGTAGTATTTTTGTCAAGGACAATATCTCTATTGCTTGGCCTAATCGGAAAATATTTCTCCACTGAAATGGATCTTTCACGTTGAAGTTTCCGAGCAGAGAATCCATTGTTTCATATAACTGACTGACTTCAGATTTTTTTAATGGTAGTGTTTTATTTGCGCTTTTGTCTTTCAATTCTTCATTATCCAAAGGTTGCGCTTTTTCGACCTAATCGGCCACAAGATGGGGCACAAGATGAATGAGAAATATTGTCCTAGTTATCAAATGATATATTTCGACTCTTGTAAGAAGTTGATGACAATATTTTATCACCGGAAAATGGATTGCTTTCATCTTGCCTTGATTTCAAAATCCTTGTCTCAACTGACTTTGTTTCCACATTTTGTGTGATTTCTGTTTCACGTCCTCTTGCTTCCATTTGATTGATTTGATTTGTTGTGAATATTTCTGTCTTTCTATTCCTGAAATTTTCGTTTCTGGGTAGTGTTTTTTTTCAGCCTTGAGTGTAAGTTTTTTCTTCAGTATTTCGATATTCGAGGTAGCAGAAACTATAGAATGTTTGGAACTTCTTTAATGATTATCGGATCTCCTCGAATATATTTTGTCTATGTTATTCGTTTCTGTTACGCATCTCGTCATTTCATATTCCTTATCGGATTCGGAAGATATTCCAAAAACTAGTGGCCATCAGAAATCAGGATTAAAACTGCTTGATCTATTGTCCATATGTTTGAAAAAGAAACGGTTTTCTTTCTGACTGTGTTCATCCACAGGACTTCTTCAATAGTTCAGAGGACCAAGAAGAATTCCGAAACAAATATGCAACTTTCAAAACACGAGTAGAATTTTATTTCTTCATGGATATGGTGAATGAACTATGAACACTCTGATATTTAATCCTTGAAACTATTAGAACTGTAACTTTACCTGTAACCTGCACTTTATATCATATAGCTACAAATAACAATGACGAACCATCGGAAATTGTGATTTTATGAACAGGAACCAAAGTCATGTTACCAAATACTTATGCACTGTATGACTTTACTCTGATATTATTCACTTGCTTCATGCAGTATCCAAAATTTATATCTTTATGTTGTTCTGTAGAGTTTTTTGGCTACCAATATTGTATAAGATATTCATAATGCATATGTTTCTTCAAGAATAACGATATCCATCGATCACTAGTGATCTATTATTCCCTACCGTCATATTGATGGCAGTGAATGATAATTTCATTATTCACTAGTGATTAATGGATATCGTAATTCTTGCAGAAACCCATGCGTTCTGAATATTTTTTATTTTTCTGTTAAATTTTTCGATATCATTGATATTGCCTGTGTATCCATTCGAACAGACTGTTATAAATTTTGATTTTGGTGAATTATAAAGATTTTCTTTTTAATATTGTTCTTGGAATGTACGGTTTATAGAACAATTTTGGACAACGTATAGTATTCTACTCGCTCATAATAGCCGTTATTCTCTCAGTGACCGTAAACTTCACCTCGTGAATAATAGCCATGGTTATACGCTTGTTGGATAATATACTATTTCTAAATAGTTGTAGAATGTCAATGTAAAAAATTTCTTTTGGAAAGTCTTCATTCACTGTGCTTCCAAGTGAAAGTGATTTCGTTTCATAGAGTTAAAAAAATTGCAAAAAGTTCTCTTAATATCTCTACTTGAAATTTGGAAAGAGGTGAAGAGATCTCCAGGTAGTTTATCATAGCTTATAAAAGGAAAATATCGTTTCTACGAAGAGTCAGTGGATTCAGGTATCCAAGCTACTTCCAGGAATGCCGTTGGCTGTAGATAATCGTCAGGTGACTTTCGTTACGGGATCCACAAGTTTTTCATCTGAATCAAAATACTATGTTCAGGTACTTTTCTGAAGAGTTCTCCAATTTTATTTCCCAATTTTCATGTTACTTTTTGTTACAGCTTCCTTTTTGGTCGCGTTGTCGATCTCTTTTCGTTACTGTTGCTATGACGCCTTCTCCTACTCACTACACTAGCAATTACACTCGACTTTTCGAGTTTTTCCGTTCTCTGGAATCTTCCTTATTTCTTTTTATACTATATACTTACTATTATTCTACCCAATTTTATGTACACATAACATATTTACAAGGTATCCACAGTTAATTTTTTTTCATGAAATAGATATTGGAAACTATCTTGACAACTTTCTCTTCGCAAAATATTTCGTCATTCAGAAAATGTACTGATGTCCCATGCAGAATGTGCTGATGTTACCTGTATATTCATTACAAGATTATCTTAAATTGGATGTTTTGTGATTACAATTTATGGTTTTTTCTGATAGGTGTGGTAAAATCCTTCTGTTTTTTGTTATAGCGTCTACCAAGGTTCTTCATGACTCCCTTAATGAAAGGAAGGATAGCTTTCGAGCGTTCAGTAGGATCTTTTGGTGGTTTAGGTTGCGAGGAACGGGTTTGCTGGTTTTGAATGGTTTTCTGGATCTGGTGAAGGGAATAATTATTTTAAAGCAGGGGAATTTGAGCTTTTCCATTTCATTTAGCTGAAACTTTGAACTGAATTTAGGAAAATTTTCAACGATAACTTCTTGTACTGTTTTGGGAAATAGCCCCTCTTGTGGAATGTCTTCGGAAAAAATCAAATTGACGCAACGGTTACATTTGATTATTTTTCATTTCTACCAGAGCAGAAATTGATACAGTCTCATTATGGATAAATCAATAAAATAATCGCATACTATGATGCGCGGACTTTACTTGTAACACTGTATAAATATTATGTAATTTTACAGTAAAAATTTTACCTTGAACTTCTATAATTATTTTTTATTTCGACTACATTTTGAAATATCCAGAGTTATTTAACAGTCTTTCATTTTTAAGACTCCATTTCACGTAATGGGTTCGCTAATTACCTTACCAGCGCACGGCATGAGAATTTTCGACAGTGTTCATTCCTTTATCAATACTGCTATAATATTGTAATATTATCGCCAGACGGCGAGGCTCGATTATTATAAAGATGTATACAAGTTTATCCTGTTTTTATGTCGTCGAATATTAATTTGTTATTTGACTAAGACCATCAGTCAAAACAGCTACTCGGAAATAATCCGACCCATTAAATTACTGAACCGCCTTTCCAAACCATTCCTTCCCAGTCGTCTCGTTATATTATCGGAGAACACAGTAGATATAGCCCTAAACATTTCTGCAAACGGTGGTAGCCAGTTGTGATCGTATTTCGTGAATGAAGGACCGATAAGAGTGGCTCTTTCGGCTAGTGCGAAAAATGGATAACGGATACAAGTTGAAACTCGAAAATCCACTAAAAAATGCAAATATATTTTCTAAATTGTTTTTTGGGTAAGTTTTGAATCATTTCTAAAGTGTGTGAATTTATGAAATTTTGAATATTTTCAACAGAGTTGAATTGAACCATATGGCAAACCTTTATCTACCTTTACATTATTTATTCGAGAAGGGGAAAGAAGCTGAAATAATGTTCACCCAAAGCTACTTTCAAAAGAATATTTTGGAGGCGAAGTCGATAAAGAAATCAGTCAGAAACATAGCTCATGATGTACAAAAATTCATACATAGGATTGTTTACTCGTCTTTCAAATGATAAAAAATACTGCGGTAGTGTTTCAGGAGGAACATTCCTATAAATTAACTGAACTATATCTCCTATGGAACCATTCTCTCAGATTGTCGATATCTTGTGTTTTCTGATAGAAAAATTGAATTGATTCAATATGAATATTTCTGAATAGACACCAACATTCGTCAATATGCAAGTGATGTTTCAAATCAATACTTGTCCACTCCAACGAATAAATATTCCTCTGAAAGCAATCAATATTTCAGCTATTTGTACCCTCTGAATTACTATGGAATAAAGAATATTTGTCTTCTTTTATGTTCTATCGTGAATCATGTGAAGTCTAATATTTTCGAGAAGTTCGAAGGCTGTATAGAAAGTCAGATGAATATTCATGGCATAAAGTTGATGGGATTTATTGGGGTTATGAAACGAATCAAATATTACCATTAAAATTCAAGGAAAGAATAGATAATAACTAATGACTTTCTGCTCTAAGATAAATTGTATGTATTCGATTCCCACAGACCAAATTGAATGAAGACTCTTGAGCAGTAAATATACAGTGTATCCGGAAAGTAATAATATTTATGATTTCGAACCGGAAGAATTTTTTAATATGATATGTTGTATACAGGAAAATCCTTTCACTATTTAGAGCACTGATTCCCAAGGTGGTTCAGGTGGACCCCCAGAAGTCCTCGGGAGACTTGACAGGGGTCCATGTTGGCATTATCAAAAAATGAGGAATAAAGAAATATAGCGGCAGGGGGTACAACGGAACCAGATACATTTTTAAAGGGTTCAATGAAAAAAAATAAGTTTGGGAAGCTGTGATTTAGAGTAATGACCTGAGTGATATTTTTTGGCATATCGGTATATTTTTTTTTTCGTATCCCTATGGATGCTTATTACAAGGATGCATCACTAGGTATCAAATTAATAGCATACCAAAGTATCATCAATAAGTCTTCAGCTTATACAGAGTGGTCCAACCAAAAGTGTGCACGTAGCTTTTCTCTTTTGTTTATAATGAAAAGGAAAAATGCTCGGACACACAGAGTTTGATTGTCAGGGAAAAACATTTTGGACGAATTTTTTAACATATGCATTCAACATCCTAGCGAGAAGATGTCACAAACCTAAAATTCCAAAGGAAAAATCAGTTCGAGTAATACATCATGTGAAAAGTTACAAAATTATCTTTCCAATGATACCCTGTTCATTGAAATTTACTTCAAAAATCAATGCGAAATGGGCGTTAAGACCATTAACTCAATAATTTGGTAGGTATCGATGAAAATACAACTCAGTTTTGGGAATTAGGAATCAAAACATTCACACTGAGTAGTAGGTTTCGAAGTTTGTTATTTGTAAAGGGGCTTTTGTGAGAAATAGTGAACAAGTTGTTGAATTGATTCATCGAAACGTTACTTCAACAAGGGTCGAAAATGTGATCCATCAGCTTCCATACAATATCATAGTTGCTTGGCAATGTACGAATCAATATGATGAATGTCCAGCAGTAAGTAACAAAACCATTTTTTAATGAAAGTTAAGAATTTCAACTCGTTCTGGAATGGAGTAAACCAGGTTTCATGGTGAAGTTGAAACAATTTTCAAAGAAACCAAACTGAATCAGTGACAAGACTGAAATAATCGTTTGCCTTAATTATTTCCCTACACTCATCTGCAGTTTTTTCAACAAAATGAAGCTGTCGATATAAATGATGAATTTTATTATAATGGAAACTTCCAACATTGAAATCTTGCTTTCGTTAAAATGCAATGATTCAGAACTGTTTGCAGTTATTCTGTTTCTTGAATCCCAAAATTCCCCCGGTTTTTTCCATCAGTACCAAAAATTATCGGGTTGATTTTCTCAACACTGATTCTGCATTGAATGTGTATTATGTGTAAAATATCAAATGTCGATAGCCATTTGAGCAAAAATGTATTTTGTTCAATAAACTGCATTTATTATTATTTATTATCAAATGTGTCCACTTCAAGAGTAAACTTTACGAGCCCAAGCCAGTTTTTTCCGAGGAAACCTAGTTCTTGTTGGACTACTTCGTGGAAACTATATATTTAGCTATATATTTTCGAAAATAAGGTTGACCAATACCCTTCTAACCACACCCTAACACTAATTGTTGCATATTTTTTATCACCTTCGCCAAATTCAAATTCATCAATATTTCTCTATGTACTTTTCTCGCAATTGTCTGATGATTTGTGCAAAAGTTCTTGAGATTATCGTATAACAAATTCGAAAGAGGAAAATTTCTGAATCAATCTCTGTTGTAATTTCAAGAAAATAAAACATGCTCTATCTGATGAAAATGCTGTTAACCTCAAAGGCAAAGACTTCTCCTACAAACAAATAAGTACAGGGGATATCTAACAATAATCGTAACAAATGACCCGCCGCGGAAAATAATCGTATTCGATCTACTTGCAGAGGAAGCTACGAAAGCGTAGAGCGGACATGCAATATTTTTTTCCTTAATTTCGACTTTAAAGTCGAAATTAACTAATTTCGAGTTGTAACTCGAAATTAGCACTAATTTCGACTTTTAAGTCGAAATTAAGCTAATTTCGAGTTGTAACTCGAAATTAACACTAATTTTGACTTTTAAGTCGAAATTAAGCTAATTTCGAGTTGTAACTCGAAATTAACACTAATTTCGACTTTTAAGTCGAAATTAAGCTAATTTCGAGTTGTAACTCGAAATTAACACTAATTTCGACTTTTAAGTCGAAATTAAGCTAATTTCGAGTTGTAACTCGAAATTAACACTAATTTCGACTTTCAACTCGAAATTAAGCTGATTCGAATTATAAGGCTCAGTTACAAGAACACATAATATTCTGAGCATACCGTCGATTGGGTTGTGTGTATATGAAGTGTAAGGGATACACCAGAAGAAAAAAAACTGCATTCTGTGGCCCAAACCTTTTTTGTCCATTCATAAGTGAATACAAATTTCCCCACCTTATGAGCTACACCCCACCAATTCTTGAATGACCTGTTCGCCTACACAGTAAGGTATTTTATAATGGCGTTGGTAGTTGGAGACAAGGCCTACTTGTCGAGGGACTTCTGTTGAAGTCAATAACGTCTGATATACAGGGTGGGGCACCGAAAGGCCTACTTGTCGAGGGACTTCTGTTGAAGTCAATAACGTCTGATATACAGGGTGGGGCACCGAAAACGAAACAGATCGAATATCTTCAAAACATGTTTTTTGAAAAAAATGCAACTCCGCACTCTTGCGGAAAAAAAATGGTTCCGTATTCCAAATTATGATACTTCATTTGCAAGCTAGTTTGACATGAATTCGGTGACAGTGCATTAAGGAATTTTTCTAATGGGAAAAACAAAATGGCGGCGCCACAATGGCGGACAAGATTTGAAATTATGATCCGATTGATTCAAGATTGACAAGTGGTGGTTTTCAGGGGCGGAAATTATGAATTGTTTGTCACTGCAAAAAACAATATGGTGGCTCCAAGATGGCGAACGAACTTTGTAATTATGGTCCGATTCGAATAAAAATTAGTATGTGGGGATTATCAGGGTGGAAAATTATGATTGTTTTGTCGATACAAAAAATAAGATGGCGGAGGAAATTTGTAATTGTGGTTCAATTCGATAAAAAATTGGCATACGGGGGTTTTACGAGTTTCCAATGTGACTATTAGACCTAATCAAATTAATAAAATAAAGCTTTTATACAAATGCGCAAAAAAGAAAATTAATTTTTTTTTACGTGTACGTAGGTCATTCTGTGCGTGACAGAATCGAAATTTTACCGCGCAAGAATACCTATTTCGTACTCGTGGCAAGATTTTCTTTTTCTTCTCATCGCATTTATGAGAAGCTTTTCATTCAATTTCATTCAATTCTTTATAGTTTTGCTGAAAATCTGTATCCAAAATCCTCACAAGCCAATTTTTGAATCGAATCAGACCATAATTACAAATCTCATCCGCCATACCCCATAATGCATTTTTATCGCAATAATGAACACCTACCAAAGTTCAAGTCTTGGTTCAAGTTGATCGGACAACAAGAAGTAGGTCAAAAATGTTTGTTCTTTTCTCGTGAATTGTTCACATTACCTTTCATATAAAATATAAGTTAAAATACGAAACAGTTGTTTTTCCTGTAATAGAGCGCCAAAATGAAAAGTTAAGTGGCGAACACTCACATGTCCGAATTCCTTATGGAATTACCTTTTCAATTCTGTCACACTCAGTACTTTCCCTATTCAAATTGTATAAGTGACCAAGGGGTGGGGAGAGAAGTATGACAGTAGAGGTAACGATAGGATTTGTTCCCCTTGGATTTAAAATTGACGTGTTTTTGCATTATTATCACAGCACATATGTTTTGAAGAATTCGTTTTCGGTGCCGGGTCGAATCGAACCATAATTACAAATTTCGCCCGCCGTCATTGTTGAAGGATTGCGATTAGAGCTTGTTCTAGGCACCACACCGTCACTGAAGAATTTGTTTCTCTTCAAAGGTACCCTATCCAGCATTTCCTCCAGAATGAAATTCAAAACATAGCCTTTCTTCTAGGTTGAGTTCTTCTCTTGTCATCTTTAAAATGTGGTCATCCAGTACCGAATAGTTGTTCTACATCAAGTGATATAGAGGACGAGCGGCCGAAATGTTATTCAATCTATGGAACTTATTCTTTCCACATACGATTCCTGAATCAAATCGTACCATAATTAGACAATTGAACGAACTTACCTGTGAAGTTCAGTCGTGAGTATGAAGCGGCTGGTCCGAATATATCACTAGATGTAGTACAGCTGTTTTTTAATGGATGACCATAGTTCAAAGCACAAAACAAAGAAAACCTATTCTCGTCCCCTTCCGGAGGTCGAGCCTACGTCCTCCTATATCACTATGTAGAGTTTAAAGATTATGTTTCAATAAACTTCCATCCAAAAAGTAAAACTCATATGGAGCTAATAGTTCACAAGCATTTCTTACCAATCTTTCGGGACAGACCTCTGCCCAAGTCTCATACGAATCTTGCTAAAGTTCATGCAACACAGAAAGTTCTTAGAAAATCCAGCATTTCTAGGACATGTCTGAATACAGCACCGATCCCATTATAGTTTCTAATAAAGTCACATACCTAGATTCTATTTTCAACTGCTCCGAATATTTGGGATCGATGCCTCGAGCATTCTGAAACCGTTTCAGTATCAATTCCTGCTTCTGCTTGAGTAATAATTCAATCGAATCCAACGAGTTATTGCGTGGATGATATTCTGGTGAGTTATTTCCTACTTTACAACTGAGTCCCATGCCCTGTTTATAATGACTGCGCTTCGTTCAATATGTAGGCGAATATGTAAGTATGCCGACAAAGCTATGAGACCTCGTGAAGCTGGGGTAAGATATAAGATATCCCTGTACAAAACTACATTATTCATATCATTATCAGGGCCAGAGAGTGTATACAGACATAGAGAACCGTCTGAGCTGTAATGAGAGTCATAAAATGGGTGGAATATTTTTTAACAAACTTCTTCAAGGTACGTAACATTCCCCACACTGTAATTTTCCTATAGGGATATCCAGATCGAGCCCAAATATTCGCAGCAGTTGAAAATAGAATCTAGGTATGTACCTATATTAGAAACCATAATGGGATTGGTGCTGTATTCAAACATGTCCTGGAAATGTTGGATTTTCCAAAATCTTCCTGTGTTGCAAATGGAGTTCAGCAAAATTCGTATGAGACTTGGGCAGAGGCCTGTTTTGAAAGATTGGTAAGAGTAATAAGAGTATGATAGTTGCTTGTGAACTATCAGCTCCATACGGTTTTACTTTTCCGACGGAAGTTGATCGCAACATCATCTTTAAACTTCTACATCTAGTGATATAAGAGGACGAGCCGCTGAAATATAAATATAGGATTAAACGAATTTTCTGTGAAGTTCCATCGTGATAATATGAAGCGGCTCGTAGGAATATATCACAACCCTCTCAGGATCCCGCCCAATTGGAGTTCAAGAGCAGAACAGCTAGATAGTACGGTGAGAATAACTCTGGAAAGTGATACCAACTTTTATTACAATTTGAGGGTATAATCACAGATGGCATTGGAATCTGTGGCATAACTTCCTTGGTTCAGGATGCTTCAAACAAATGGCAGATGGACAAATGGTTGCCTTGCCTTCGGACGGTGGCTAGAACTCCGGAAGGGAACGAAAGTAGGTTTTATTTGTTTTGTGCTTTGAACTATGGTCATTCATTTAAAAAACAGCTGTACTACATCTGGTGATATATTCGGACGAGCCGCTTCATAATCACGATTGAACTTCACAGGTAAGTTCGTTCAATTGTATAATTATGGTACGATTTGATTCAGGAATCGTATGTGGGAAAAATAAGTTCCATAGATTGAATAACATTTCGGCCGCTCGTCCTCTATATCACTTGATGTAGAACAACTATTCGGTACTGGATGACCACATTTTAAAGATGACAAGAGAAGAACTCAACCTAGAAGAAAGGCTATGTTTTGAATTTCATTCTGGAGGAAATGCTGGATAGGGTACCTTTGAAGAGAAACAAATTCTTCAGTGACGGTGTGGTGCCTAGAACAAGCTCTAATCGCAATCCTTCAACAATGACGGCGGGCGAAATTTGTAATTATGGTTCGATTCGACCCGGCACCGAAAACGAATTCTTCAAAACATATGTGCTGTGATAATAATGCAAAAACACGTCAATTTTAAATCCAAGGGGAACAAATCCTATCGTTACCTCTACTGTCATACTTCTCTCCCCACCCCTTGGTCACTTATACAATTTGAATAGGGAAAGTACTGAGTGTGACAGAATTGAAAAGGTAATTCCATAAGGAATTCGGACATGTGAGTGTTCGCCACTTAACTTTTCATTTTGGCGCTCTATTACAGGAAAAACAACTGTTTCGTATTTTAACTTATATTTTATATGAAAGGTAATGTGAACAATTCACGAGAAAAGAACAAACATTTTTGACCTACTTCTTGTTGTCCGATCAACTTGAACCAAGACTTGAACTTTGGTAGGTGTTCATTATTGCGATAAAAATGCATTATGGGGTATGGCGGATGAGATTTGTAATTATGGTCTGATTCGATTCAAAAATTGGCTTGTGAGGATTTTGGATACAGATTTTCAGCAAAACTATAAAGAATTGAATGAAATTGAATGAAAAGCTTCTCATAAATGCGATGAGAAGAAAAAGAAAATCTTGCCACGAGTACGAAATAGGTATTCTTGCGCGGTAAAATTTCGATTCTGTCACGCACAGAATGACCTACGTACACGTAAAAAAAAATTAATTTTCTTTTTTGCGCATTTGTATAAAAGCTTTATTTTATTAATTTGATTAGGTCTAATAGTCACATTGGAAACTCGTAAAACCCCCGTATGCCAATTTTTTATCGAATTGAACCACAATTACAAATTTCCTCCGCCATCTTATTTTTTGCATCGACAAAACAATCATAATTTTCCACCCTGATAATCCCCACATACTAATTTTTATTCGAATCGGACCATAATTACAAAGTTCGTTCGCCATCTTGGAGCCACCATATTGTTTTTTGCAGTGACAAACAATTCATAATTTCCGCCCCTGAAAACCACCACTTGTCAATCTTGAATCAATCGGATCATAATTTCAAATCTTGTCCGCCATTGTGGCGCCACCATTTTGTTTTTCCCATTAGAAAAATTCCTTAATGCACTGTCACCGAATTCATGTCAAACTAGCTTGCAAATGAAGTATCATAATTTGGAATACGGAACCATTTTTTTTCCGCAAGAGTGCGGAGTTGCATTTTTTTCAAAAAACATGTTTTGAAGATATTCGATCTGTTTCGTTTTCGGTGCCCCACCCTGTATATCAGACGTTATTGACTTCAACAGAAGTCCCTCGACAAGTAGGCCTTTCGGTGCCCCACCCTGTATATCAGACGTTATTGACTTCAACAGAAGTCCCTCGACAAGTAGGCCTTGTCTCCAACTACCAACGCCATTATAAAATACCTTACTGTGTAGGCGAACAGGTCATTCAAGAATTGGTGGGGTGTAGCTCATAAGGTGGGGAAATTTGTATTCACTTATGAATGGACAAAAAAGGTTTGGGCCACAGAATGCAGTTTTTTTTCTTCTGGTGTATCCCTTACACTTCATATACACACAACCCAATCGACGGTATGCTCAGAATATTATGTGTTCTTGTAACTGAGCCTTATAATTCGAATCAGCTTAATTTCGAGTTGAAAGTCGAAATTAGTGTTAATTTCGAGTTACAACTCGAAATTAGCTTAATTTCGACTAAAAGTCGAAATTAGTGTTAATTTCGAGTTACAACTCGAAATTAGCTTAATTTCGACTTAAAAGTCGAAATTAGTGTTAATTTCGAGTTACAACTCGAAATTAGCTTAATTTCGACTTAAAAGTCGAAATTAGTGTTAATTTCGAGTTACAACTCGAAATTAGCTTAATTTCGACTTAAAAGTCGAAATTAGTGCTAATTTCGAGTTACAACTCGAAATTAGTTAATTTCGACTTTAAAGTCGAAATTAAGGAAAAAAATATTGCATGTCCGCTCTACGCTTTCGTAGGAAGCTGCAACCCTCCACAGAATTCAGAATTTCGATGTTCGAAATGATTGCATCCGCAAATATAATGCCCTACAGCCGTTTCGACTCGCTACAGGTCTCATTAGTGACAGGGGCGCCGGAACTATGGGGGCAATGGGGGCTCGAGCCCCCATAGAGAATTGGCTATGGGGGCGGAGCCCCCATAGTGAAGTTCTGGTTTGCGAAACTGTTACCATGCTCTCATAGCAAAATTTTTTCGTTTAGAACAAATAATGTATAGGTCTCATTGGTGTCGGGTTATAAAGATTTTTATTATCACGCTGGCAACAGTGTCAGTGACAAAACCGCCGCAGTTACTCAAAGCCGTAGTCACTATTAACAAAGGTGCGTACGTGTCCGTATATATTGTAATAAAAAATAAAAATATGTGATATCTGATATATCAAATCAAAAACGTAATCACGGTCCACGATGAGACAGCAAAAACTAAACGATTAAGCTATTTTGAACTTCTACAGAGCTCCATCTTAAAGAAGTTAGTAATCCCGAGTTAGCAAATATTTTCATTTTAAAAAATAACCAAAGACGGCAGACCTTCTAACATGAGTAAAATTATAATTTTAATCCTATTTGTTACATATGTATTATATAGTTCATGCAGAAATTGGATATTTGTTTCTTTAACAATTTTAAACAACAACAATTTTGTAGTACTCAGACTCGCCATTCGGCATTTGAGGTTTGAAACTGGCTGTGATTATCAGTTTTTTTGTTTTTTCTATACTTCACCGAAGAGTTTGGTAATTATTTTCATTACTTTAAACATGTTCTACTTGGGCCGTTTTGGATTAGTATTCACTTTGTGTTTTTTGTATGTATGTGAACATCACCTGAATATATGATGTTCTAATACACTGGCTTTATTTTACCTATTTTATTGAGATATGTGAGAGATATATAGATATATATATATATATATATATATATATATATATATATATATATATATATATATATATTTGATCGGCTAGGCTTCCGCAGTTAGAAATGTGCTGGCTGGAACTTCCGGTTGATCCGCGTCTGGAATGATTTACTTGTCTACGTTTCGGCTCCCATTTCGGAGCCATTTTCAAGACTTAGTGACCTTGCGTCTAGGTTTGAGTTTTCTTACTAGCTGGCTATCATCACTGGAGATCTCCAGTAGCATATATTGACATAGGTATAGGTACCCCTACTGTGTGTTTACGCCTTTCAAAAATTCAAAATATGAAAACTATTGCTTTGAGGCGGATTTAAACCAAACGGACTCGCTTGCGACTAGTTTCAATTTCAAAAACAGAAACAAAAAACGTAGTTTCAAAAACAAACTCGAAACTCGAACTCCACCAAAATAACAAAAAATTAGTCTGTCGCGATTTTTTTGTGATGTGTTATCTGCCGTTATAATGATAGCGTGCGGTGTTTTTATAATCGAATCTTTCGAGCAAAAGGAGCGAAAACGAAATCAACCAAGATACTGAATGAGATCATTTTTAGGAAGACGAATAGATTATGGAACGGACTAAATTATGGCCTTTGTCGCCAGCCCTTTCCACATAGCAGACTCAGATTCCAAAAACAGAAACAAAATACCAAAACCTTTCGATCTTTCCGCCTGGCGACGGGACTTTTTGTTGTTGACAAAAACAGGAACTCGCGACACAAACTCTTCAAAATGTTTCTTATTTTGCCAACTAAAGTTTTTGTCGTGTCGAAATCGACACAGTTGCTCTTTTGTTTCTGTTTTGTCCGTTTGATGGAAATCCGCCTTCAGGTTTATTTTTGGCCGACGTAAATATAATAACGCAACTGCGAGGATGAAAGAGTACGAATGGCTCAACATGGAGAACCGATGGAAATTACATTTATTGTCATTCATCAATAATATTATTCACAATGGGCCAGACAAACTAAAAACAAATTCATTTCAAGAAATCAAATACATAATGTGAATGTTAGACACGAAAATACTCTAACAGTACCCCGTCACAACACAGCCCTCCGTCAAAGAAGATTCACTTGAAATTCTCTCAAACTTCAAAATAGTATACCTGACCATTACAAGAATAGTAAAAATCTCAAGTTCAATGTGAAAAAGAGTCTGCTATGTGGTCAGTTCGGTGCTTGAATATTCATTTCTTCGACAACTTTTTATTTCCTGTTTTTATGACCGTTCAAATGAAGCTCGACAAGATTTCTTCACGTATATATGTTACAGGCAGTCTCTATAATGTTTTTTGTTCTGAATATTATATAAGTCATTTTTTTTTCTCAATCAGCTGGAGGTTAGATGTGAGAATAGCTTCTCCTGAATCTCGCCTCCAAGTTCATTATCAGTTATGTGAATTTTTCCATGTGAAAACAAATAAAGCCGATTTATTACTATTGATTGGTAGAAATCCGAGTATTTCCCCTTGAGGAACTAGCCCACCTACTTCAAACAATGAGTTTCATTAAGAAATATACAATTTTGTAGCGTGAAACGATAGCAATCAAATATACGAGATTTTTCAACGCCACCTCTTGGATTTTTTTCAACCAGCTATATATATATATATATATATATATATATATATATATATATATATATATATATATATATATATATATATACCTATATATCAGATTCAAACGAAAGGAAAGCCCAAAGAACACCGCGTGAATCGAACGACAGGAGATGCGAATTAAAATTCACTTTGAATTTTTGAAGTTTGTAAGCCTCGGTAAAAACAAATTTCAGCTCATCTATTCAAAAAAGATTCCTGAGCAAGAGAGGTTTGACAGGTCTCCAAGCTCACAACAAAGGGGTGGGAATTCTGTTCTCGTCGGGTCATCGGACGATTGACGACAATTCAGAAGAGAACCGGCCGTGAAAATATCTATAGAAGAGAGACAAGTCTCAGACCCTTCTTCCAACAAGACGGATTGCCTTTCTCTGAATAAAATCAAGATGCTTCAATGAATGTTTTGATACCGAGCCACATACATAAGAACTATATTCCATGACAGGCCTTATCTGTGCCTTGTAGATCATTAGAAGCTGACGAGAAGTTAAGTATTTCTTCTCACGATATACCCCATTCTATTATTTTCGTTAATTCGTTAATTTTATTCACGTGAATGTTTCTTTGAATTTTTGTTCGAGCTGGTATGGGGACTCTGGAAGAGAAAGTAGTATGAAAATTACTGTCGTTCGCAGAACTATGCAGTGAACAAAATGTTTTCTCTAGCAAATCATTGATATGAAACAGAAACAAAGTGGGCGCCAGAACTGATCCTTGAGGAACTCCTGCATTCATTGGGAGAATGTTAGTATGAAGTCAGCAATCAATTTCTTGGAAACTTTGTATGTTGAGAATGATAATGGTAGTTTCTCTCTTTCGAGATCAACAGTATCATAGCGATGATAAATGTTCTATTTAACTATTTTCCACATTACCCTTATATTTCATAGACTTATTCCCATTCTGAGTTAAATAGCTTCCGGATCGGTTCAATAAATAATTTATGATGAGAGAAAATTCAGCTCATTCGTAAAATGTTCTAAGTTCTGATTAATCAACAGATTTCGGTTTGTATGAATGTCTAACACTTTTAGGAATATTGAAAATCCGAGTTTGAAAGTGATGAAAGGGACGCAATTATTATCATGTTCAATGAACCATTATGTTTGCTGACAAAAAGCTAGACCTTATTTTGACCTTGTTATCCTTGAGGTTATTCTGTTTTTCCGTTTATAATTGAGGAACATTACTTTCACCTGGGTGTGAAATTTAACAACTAACGTACGATTATTTTCCATATTAAATTACAGTTTTTGTTTTCAGATGGATGATTGGACTAGTTGCAAAAGCAACAAAGAAGAGATTAGAAATTGCAGATCTATTCATAGCACTCGATAGAGATAAATCAAAGTTGTTGGGAGATAAACTGGAAAAAAATTGGGAAGATGAAATATCGAGGGCGAAGCTGGAATGCGTGACTCCAAGTCTCATGAGATCCCTCTACAAGACTTTTTTTGCCTCATACATGCTATGGGGGATACCATATTTTTTTCAGTTCGTGATATTCAGGTAAAGTATTTTGTGATTTCTGAATCCTAAGGCTCAGTTAGTGAAATGATATTCATAGTGAATACCATACGCTATCTACTGAAATCATGCAGCAATTAAGCCTCTACGGCGCCTTCTCATGCATGTTTTTTGTGTTCCAATTAAAATAACTCGTAACGGAAATTCCTAACATTTGTAAATTGGATTATGTAAGCAACTAGCAAAAACGGAAGTCACTAGAGAATTGATCAAGTGGAAAAATTTATTCAAACAAAAATTGGTATTGAAACCGTCAATACCAATTAGTCTAGGCCAAGAAGAATCAGTCTATGCATATTGGGAGGAAAACTTATTATTGATGGAAAATGTTCAGTTAGGTGCCAGAAACAACCAATCAAAATTCCCACCACCAAAGCAACGAAACTGCTCATATCTCACGAAGCTTGTCGGGCAAAGATTAGGCCTAGACTAACTTTCACGTTTAAAGTAGTCCATCCTATGTAGATTTTCACGAGAAGTAATTTTAGAGCACAATTTTTTTTCTTATGAGTTCATTTTCTCTGAGATAATCGTGAAAAATTTGGGTGGGTTGAAACATGCCACAATAATCAATGCTATAAAGAATCCAGATAAAATTATCTTAACAGACGGGCAGAAAATATGTGACGTTTTTTCAGAGTCTTTCGCTTCCTCATTCAACCCGACAATCGGATTAAATCGATCAGATATTAATGAATTATCCGACAGCACTTCATCCAGTCCCTATCACATTCCTCAAAATACCATTCTTAGAAAGATTCTGAATCTTCCTCAGAAAGCACCTGGCGTGGACCATATACCCACCTGTTTTTTGAAACAGTGTGCTCAAGAAATATCCCATATCCTATTTATACTATTCAATAAGTCTATCAAAGAAGGATATTTTCCAAAAATATGGAAAACTGCGCTTGTAGTTCCTATTTTCAAAAGTGGTAATAAGTTACTATTTGAAAACTATCGCCCTATATCGAAACTCTGCTTAATTTCAAAAATTTTTGAGTCAATCATTTGTGACTATCTATACTTTGATGTTGGATCCTCAATCAATAATGAGCAGCATGGATTTGTGAAGCATCGCTCCATTGAAACCAACTTGTTCATCTACACTGATTATCTTCTGAAGAACATGGACAAGAGCTACCAGGTTGATGCCATCTATACCGATTTCAGCAAAGCATTTGACAAGATAGATCATGCAACTTTACTTGACAAGCTGGCAGGAATCGGTATACATGGCGATCTGCTGAGATGGTTTCAGTCGTATATTACAAATAGGTCTCAAGCAGTCACTCTGGGGAAGTTTCGTTCTAGGTTCATTAATATCACCTCCGGAGTTCCCCAGGGCTCCCATCTGGGGCCACTCCTATTAAACATTTATATTAACGATATATCTAGTTGTTTCTCCTACTGCGATTTTTTGATGTATGCTGACGACTTGAAAGTATTCCATACTGTGACATGTATCAACGATTCACTCCTTATACAAAACGACATTGATAAACTAGTGAAATATTGCGAGAAAAACTCTCTATTCCTTAACCTTAAAAAATGTCACTCTATAACGTTTACAAGAAACAAAAATATTCACCACTACCAATATCGCATAAACAAGCAGCAGCTAAAGAAAACTTCTGAGGTCAAGGATTTGGGAGTCTTATATGACTCTAAACTATTATTTGACTCGCATATTAACTATATCGCAAAAAAAGCTAACAAAGCACTTGGATTTCTGATCAGGACTTGCCACGACTTCAGGAATACTAATTCGGTTCGTACACTTTACATGGCTTACGTAAATAGTCAGCTCAGTTTTGCTTCAGTAATATGGAACATCTTTTCTTATTCCCTCGCAACCTTCACCACATCTCTCAAACGTTCATATAATCATCTTTTTCATGTTTAACTATTGTTATCTGTACTGTAGTTGTTCAAAACACGATATCGCTTATTACATAACACAATCAAATTACAATATTAATTTTTAACTCATCATTTGTGAATACTTTCTTTGGGTTCGTCCCGTTTTGTATTCCACTGAAAATAAATAAATAAATAAATAAATAAAAAGCACAAGGTTTGGGGGGAGGGGAATTTTAATGGGTTGTTTCTGGCATCTAAATTTCCAGTGACTTTTGTGACAGACCGAGATCGGAGAGAAGAAGTACTCTTTGTTCCGGGTGAAAGATCAATCATGCAAATCTCCAGAATAAAAAAATTAACCATGAGTTTGATTGAATTTCTACTTCAGTTTCGAAATATCATTAAATATCGGCTATAAACTAGAAATTTTACATATTTTGCTGAAATCAAACGTGTCGCCTTCTTGGAAAAAACAAATGCGAATTCTTTCTTCAAATATTTAATGAGTTTCGTGAAATACCTATCAAATGATTATAAGAGGTCGTCAAATCTACATTAAATGTACAAATTTACCCAGAACTTTCATCAGGTCTAGATAATAAATTGCATATATATTACAGTGATGAGTATCATACTTTGAATTACTAGAATGGGATTTGTACAGTGTAGAGTGAAAGTTGGGATTATTGGAATTAGGAGAGTCTTATAACCTATAACTCAACCTATGACATGGCAGCATATCCTTCATATTTTACCAGAAGATTTTCCATCTTTTTTATACGGTCCATTGATTCGCTTACTTATTGAATGTCAATATAAAACTTTCCTACATGGTCTTGGATCAATAGAGAATAACTCATTTCAGCCCATGAGAGGCATAAGAAAAGCTTCAATTGAAACGTCACAAAGTTCATAACGAATAGAAACACTTGAAGAAAATACAATTGAATATTTGAAAACTTCATGGCAAAAAGGAACACAGCTATATCAATTAGCAATTATTACAATGAGGTTCGTCCATTTATCAATTCAAGTATAAATGTTAAGGCTGATGCGAATTAGTATGGGCTATTACCAGGAGGGTAATAGCCCATATCATAGGGCGTTATTTCTCTTCAATTTTGCGCTGCTATGCTGCCGGCTATAATGTGCGAGAGACCGACAGTTTCATTCTTTTCAACATCAAACATTAGTCGGGCGCTTCTCTCGTTTCCCTTATCTGTTAGATAATGAATTATTGTATACAATTGGGACCTAAGAAGGGACTCGTATACGTAAATATTTATCCCAAAGTTCTAGTGATTAATGCCAAAATTGATGAATTGAACTTTGATACAGCATCAACATTGTAAACTTGATTGACCCACACAGAAGAATTTTCTCAGGAAAATCCAATTTCAATTGAATGAATAGAACTGTCCTTTATCTTCCTTTCATCACTACAAGAAAACATTTCTTGGACCTCAGAAAGTCTCGGAGCTTCTGGGAAAATCCCTTTTGTAACAAATGTGAAATAAAATCAAAAGAAAAAGACATATTTTCAGCTCGCTGGCAGTTGATACGTAAATATTGTGAAATATTAGGTTCAGTGAACGAAAAAGCACAATTCAGTGAATAATGCACAATTCGTAATTCGGTCGATATCTCTGCATGAGAGAAATTTGGTTTACTGAACGTAAAATGAATAATTCATAGTGAATAATTCTTCATACTCTACATAATAGTGCCTAGCATCGTTTCTTTATCATCTCTACATATGATAATAATTTTCATTTATGCAATATTCAGTATGAGTTATGCACTTCGTACTGAATAAACCAGCACGTTTAATAAAATCAATTAAGTTTTATGAATTATTTAATAGAGTGATGGATTATTCACTTACTTGTGTTAAAAAAACAGCATTTAATTGAAAGTTATTCCGTGCCATCGGGAATCATTATCGACAATATTTATGAAATGAATTTGTTTTAATTGGTTTATTTCGTTATCGCTTGTTGTTGTTTATTGTGTGATACAACCATGAGACGAAAAATCAGGACTGTAGAACTATTAGATCATGAAACTAGCTGGATCCCTTAGATTTCTTGGAACTTTTTTCAATGAGAGCAAAAATGTAAAACACGTGCTGAAAGAATTTGGGGAAAACCATTTTCTCCGATTTCCGGCTGAAGAATTATTCAGGTAAAACTGTCGATCACATCAAGAATCTGGATATACCAATGAAAAGAGAATGAAAACAGAAAGCCATATCAGAAAATTTTCGACATATTCATGAGGTCTTCAGAATAAATTTTTGCTGTTGTAGCTCTGTATGTCCCACCAGTGAACCCAAAGTTATCAATCAATGACGAAACTATAAATGTCACGTCATATCATCGTCGTAGACAGTTTTCATGAACTTTCAGCATATGTTTATAAATATTCCATATAAAGTTTCATATGACTACCCCCAAATTACTCCAGTCTATGACGGCGAAAAAAGTGTAAACTGTATATTTATCCCATACAGCACCGATTCGTATGAAAATTTGGATATAGGTTCTACTTACTATCTATTCCAAAATCTACCCCGTGCCGAGGGTTGCTTTCTCCCTGGGGGTGGATGCCACCCCTTCTTGGGGGTGAAAAAATGTTCATTGGAAATAAGTACGGAAATCGATAGATTGATTAATTCTAAGCACTTTTTGTTCAATGAAGTTTTTTCTGAAAAGCAATACTTTTCGACTTATTCGCGAGTGAAATTGTCGGTTTTCAGTCAAAAAAAACACGTTTTCAGATCCTTTTTTGCGAATAACTAGAAAAATATGCATCTAATCGAAAAACCTGCAGAGAGCAAAATTATAGCTTTCGAAAAAACAAAGGTGATTTTTCATTTGTGATGTATGCAAACCCACTACAAACTGAATAATTGCTTGTTGAAATTTGATTGGTATTTTCAAACGACAAAATGGAAAGTTTCTACGTACAATAACCAAAAACCAAAGCATTTTTCGGGAAAAACTAATTAGACCTTTTCTGAAGTCCTGCAAAATTCCTTCATTTTTGTTACTTATAAAAGTTTCTAGCATCAAAACTGACCGAGGTATGAAGGAAATAATGTAGAATCCTAGAAAAAAAAATGTGAATAACTCATCACAATCATAAAAAGGATCTGAAAACGTGTTTTTTTTCCTGAAAACCGCCAATTTCACTCGCGAATAAGTCGAAAAGTATTGCTTTTCGGAAAAAACTTCATTGAACAAAAAGTGCTTAGAATTAGTCAATCTATTGATTTCCGCACTCATTTCCGATAAAAATGTTCTCACCCCCAAGAAGGGTGGCATCCACCCCTAGGGAGAGAGCAACCCTCGGCACTGGGTGGATTTTGAAAAATAGTGTATGTAGATCCTGAATCCAAATTTTCATGCGAATCGGTGCTGTATGGGATAAATACAAAGGAAAATGGTCATAGACTGGACTAAATATTAAATTATCAATACAGACCAGCATTTTTCGTTATAGTTTTTCAGCGGCAGCGTTTATTCAGTAACTAGGAATTTGATTCTCAGTCGTAGACCTTCCAAAAATATTTTGGAGGTACCAGGGTAAGATGCCTAGAAACCCTGGTGTGTTTACTTATACCTCTGAAAGTTTGGGATAAAAGTGGCGAAATCTGGATTGCTTGATTTCAGGTCTATAATTGAGCTTTTGGAGGTTTCCGTACAATACGAACAGATGTCGCCAACACGCTCTTGACAGTCTCGTCTGAAGCTGAATTCGCACTAAGTGAAAATGTGCAGTCGGGTTTTACCACTTTCATTTGATTGGCTAGTGAGAAGAGATCGCAACCTAAAGGATAATGGGTGGACAATGAGATACCAGTAACAACGTTTCGATATTTGAAAGCAATGAAATCAACAAATAAACACGAATACAACATCGTACACATCAAAATTTCAAAGTGACATGACAATATGACAATCAACTTGACACATGTCATCAAATTTGAAAAATGAGTACATAACGCCATCTACCGAAAAAATAGGGGAAACCTTCAAAAGCGTCGATTGTTTTTTTCGCCACAAAAATCTAAACAAAATCTAATCGCTGGAATCACCAGGGTTTTAGGCACCTTATACCAGGGATACCATTATTTTTCATTTGTGATTATCAGGCGAAAAAATGAGGCCTTCTTCTCAAAACGTCACATATGCGACATGAAAAAATAAATTTCCTACCGCTGATACAGTCCTGTTCGCCATCTTTTTTTTCTCTTAGTAGATGGTCTCTTCGATTTTTTCCTATTAATAAACTTTTTTCAGAAATCGGAGCACTTCCCACACTTGTTACAAAACATTTTCATTAGGGAATGCGCCCAAGTTCTACATAATCCAATTGGTTTCAAGATGCTACAAATTTTTTGAATATCAATATTTTTTGTCTTATTCAAATGGCCTATATGTATCTCGATGTGCTATTTATCATCTTTGAAATTATCGATAACTTCTTCATGCAGAACAGACTGAACTCAATGAATTATTCAGTAGAGATAACTTATCTTTCATTTATTTCCAGATCCATTCAACCGGTAGTACTCGCCCATTTGGTAACACTATTCAGAGAAACAGATGGTGTTCATACAAGGGCCGATATGTATCTTTCCAGCATAGTACTAGTGGGAATCGGTTTCATCATCATCTTCTTGACTCATCACGTGAACCATAGTTTGACAGTCATTGGAATGAGAGTCAGAGTAGCAACATCGTCTTTGGTGTACAGAACGGTACTTATGAAAACATATTACTTCATTCACTTGAGAGTGATTTATTTACAATATTTCACCATAATTTTTTTCAATAACTGCTGAAATTTGATGGATCCTCCTTCCATATAAAGGTGATAGGTACCAAACCCTTTAGGCCACGATTGATATGGATATGAAAGAATATCCACATAAGAGACTAACATCTGTCATATGAACATCACCAGTGGGAGAGAGGAAACCGCTCCTCCAATTCGAAAACATTATTCCACGTATTTAACACGATCAGTGATCGAGAGAAAAACATAACACTCTTCCGTAGAAACTTCGGAAAGCTGGGGCTTGACTCAGTTTACTGGGACCTCTGTAGATCAATTGTGATGCTCCTTGGTTATCGGAGCTTGATAATTTTGTTTATCTCATTTCTTGATGAACTGGATAATCGGTATTATTTGAAACAGGTTTTTGCTTGGTGAATTAATGAAAATAGACCCCCTTCAATTGTTACATACTATTTGCAGGCTTCAAATTTAATATTTTCAAAAATCGAGTATTTTCTGGCACTTTTGCAGAATACCTCAGGGGAAGTTACCCGCTCTTCAACTTCATATTACTGCACCAGATTTCAAGTACTTGCTGTCACACAGATTTTTCCTTTTTGTTTAGTAACTTCAGCTTTACCGATTCTGCCTAAACATGATTCATGCTCCATAATTTTCATGAATATGAGACCTACCATCAGAAAATAATGGAGGTGAATTTCTGAAGGTTTTTTTCGCTGGCAACGGGTTGGGAAAAAAATCACCTATTAGGCTTGATATTGCATGTTGGTCTTGTCTCCATCTGAGTTACAGAGTTTCATAATGGTCTGTCATATTTATTAGTCAATTGAGGAAAAAAAAATTGGAGAAAGAAAGTCATTTTGTATTTCGTGCAGAAACATATTTCATATCGAAATCATAGCAGAACGCCATAAAAAATACATGCGTATATTTTCATGATTTTTTTTTCTTTTAAATGAGTTAGCACTTATGAAGACTGTTTTAGTTGAAACCGCTGTACTATGATTTCAATGAAAAATACATTTCTGCATGAAATATAAAAAAACTTTTTTCACTAACTACATTGATGCAAGCACACAGCTTTACAATTTCCAAGGAAGAAAACATCACACTTCATGTGTGTAACGGTATTACAAAAAAAAAACTGTCTCAACAGTTTCAGTTCAGAATTGATATTTCAAATCAAATCTTTTGGTGGCGATTCAATTTCTCAGAATCACTATTTGAGTTTTCAACAATATTGAGAATAGTATCGCTTTCTAATAATTTGTTAGTCTCGAATGGTGATCCAAAAGTTCGTATAACTCCCATTATTCCATAATATGATTTGATGTTCTTCATATTTGACCTGATTAAAAATAACCCCATTTTGTGATTTTCACTAAACAATTTTCAAAACCGCTACCTACATATGTTCCATTATGCGGAAGTTACTTTCGATTGAGTGGATAGACATTGTTATTAGATTCATCATTTTCGAACACTCACCACTTACTTTTCTACGTCATGCCAGTAATATGTTGTTATATATTATTATATATTGATAATGATGATAACCATAATGAGGCAGGAGTGCTAAACTAAAATATAAGTAATCAAGTTTGTGACAATAGTTGGGGATATTTAAATGTTCCAATAAACATATTGAGATACCACTAATACGCAAATGGATGTTTTTGAGAATTATCAGAAATAATTCGAATAATTTTTCGGTCTGATAACTGTTATTTTTCAGAATTCCAAAACGTTTTATGGTGTGTGATTGTGATGCGTGAGGGCTAATGAAAGCAACCTTTGACCAAAAAAACTTATCACTTTTATCAGAAATATAATTTGATAGAAGAGCATTCAGAATAACAATATTTTTGCTTTCCATTTCCAGATGACAAGACTCAGTAGAGAATCTCTGGGAGAGACAGCTGCCGGTCAAGTGGTCAATTTACTTTCTAACGATGTCAACCGGTTTGATTCTCTTTCGATGTATCTTCATGCTCTTTGGGCACTACCCTTTCAAATTGCCGTGATAAGCTATTTCATTTGGCAACAGGTACAGATATCCTGTTTGGTAGGAGTTTTGTCGATGACTATTGTGAGTTTGCCTGTTCAAGGTGAGTGTTAGATACTGAAAAACTAGAAAGAATGGTTGAGACTAAAACAGACTATTCGAATTGATTTGCACTACTTTTGTATGATTTGACTCTTCCACCGGGCTCAAAACTATAGTCGGGCTGTTCAAAAGATAGAATTCAAGGACGCGTGAACAGTAAATGCCTGCATAGCCACTCCTTCTAAACTGAAATAAATGAAGAACTGTTTACACTGTACTGTACCCATTTGTGTTTTGTATTTACGTGTGTTACGTTAATTAAATAATATGGATGGAAACACTCTTTCACCTCCAAGAAAAAGATCAAAAAAAAGACATTTAACTGTAGAGGAAAAATGTGTAATAATGAACACTTATAAAAAAGCATCCCAAGAGTTGATGGGAGGACGACGCGGCGACGTTTTTGTTGAGTGGTGTAAATCGGACTTGTATCATTGGGGAGAGGAACATTCAAAGAGTGCGTGCCGTTCACGTGATCATTCTATCTTTTCAGCGGCTACACTATAGCACCCGACATTGTAGTCACTTGTGTTTAATGATTTCGAATATTATGATGATAAATGCGAAAGAATTTTCGAGGAAGCTTTACGTTACACTACGTGAAAGTACTACAAACCAATTGCGTAAAAACCACGTACATTACCACCTTATTGGAAGTACTATTAGAGTGTAAATACCGTTTGAGTAAGGTAAAAAGTTGGAGGAATATTCGATAGTTATCGACTGGAAGAAGTCGCTTGGAGAAATATTAATTTGATGAATGTCACAATTATAGGAAGTTGTAAAGAGCGTCTTTTTTGTTTTATGCATCCTGAATTTCGTCTCGATAATAATATTCATTATTTTTGAATGACAAGAATAGTGCAGAAGAGAAATCAATGAGATACTTATTAATATAAGATCACTTTATCATAATCATTCATTCTTGTCTCATTATTTCTTTGAACTTTCGACTGCATGCTCCATACTATATCACTATGTCAAGTTGGCCAATGAAAACGATACAAGCTTGATTTGTCACTGTTATCGACATTGAATAAACGCTGTTCCCATACAACAGTAGACATTGAAGAAAAAACGACAGGCTCAAATCTGGTGATCTTATAAAGTACTTCGTTTCTATTTCAATCCATCTATCAGGTAATGTTCTGAGCAGATACTGACGAACAGCCGTGCATAGTCCGATGGCGCCCATTTTGTTGAATTATAAAGTCGTTTTTTGCAGTTATTTCATTGTTCTTTAACCTCCTCGGTACCAAAGTTATTTCTATGTGGTTTTTCCAAGTTGTGCAGCTATATTTGCAGTTTTTGGACTATATGGATTACGAGAATAATGGACAACAAATGAAAAAAAAAATAGTTATGGCATTGCACTATTGATATATTTTTTTGGTCAATGATTTTGATATGGCATGGGAAAAGGTTCGAAACAGTTTATTTGCTACGAACAACACAATTGAATTCAACATGCATATTTGAGTTATGTGATAATTTGACCGACTTCTCTGTTCTCCAGTTGAATAAGCTGGGGAATCCGGTAGATGAACTGCATAGGGAGGGGCTAGGGAATTTATGTGCGGGATCTTCTAATGCGTCACGATCTGAATCAATTGTGTTTTCGGAATTGATGGTTATCTCCAAAGGTTTGAGTCATTAGACGTCAGACTTTAGCAATGTCAAGTTAGAGATTTAACTAATCCAGTCTGTCCCTCTGGTGCAAGTTTTGTGCATCAGCATCATTCCGATATTTCAGCCAATTCCAGCCAAGTCGCTACAGAAAAAAAATCAACGGAATTATAAATGGTACGCACAGTCTATTTGTTAGGTATGTTTCTCATATCGACTCTTATGAGATAGACGCGACGTGGCAAAGAAGTAAGGTATCACCTATGATACTTCAACACAAATACTCCCTTTATCAATACTGCATTATAATACGACAAGTTTTCGTTCATAAAAGTCTGATTTAAGCTCTAATTGTACTAATTCAAGTTTACCTACGCTTAATTTCACAGTATTTTTTGAGGGGAACGCGCCATGACAAAACAAATGATTTTGGGTTATGTCCTCCGTACATATACTGCCACAAAGCAACTTCAATCAATTCGCTAGCTACTGAAAAATCATTTGTCCTAGGTATCATATGTGATACCGAGGAACCAAATAGGATAATTCTTGTTGATATTTGATCAACAGCATCTCGTAACAATCGCAAATATATTTCTCCCATCTCATTTTTGATCGACAAACTGGACATAATGAAACTTGAACAAAAAATAAAATTGTCAGAATTGTTGTATTGAATGTTCGGCGCGCTTATTCGTTTCATCTGAAACTCCATGTATTGGCGCAAGGCTAGCTTTCTTGTTTGATGGTCGAGGTTTTCTAGAGACTGTTCGTAAATACCTGTTCTTAGGAAAAAGAAAAAATTTCTTGTCCGATGTCACTTATTTGGGGTTCCTCTGGACCGAACGGGGCAATGTCACATCCACTAATTTCTTTGGGTGCCCTTCCTTTTGGAGATCGTTGTTGAGGCTTTCTCAATTACTGCAGAAACGAACCGCCCTATCAATCAGAATGTTGAAGCATGCTCTCTTCGTAAACTAATGATGATTGGATTGCTGATTGTTCAGTGTGAGAGTGAAATCTATTTATGAAATACATTTAGCAACCCGGTTGTGCTGTGGGTTTTCTGGATTTACCTTTTCTCATTGTTGAAGTAGCAAATGCTCTTCCGTGAAAATCAGTGAGTCGCCTCAGACCGATATGCCATCCAAGAACATTAGATGTTCCTTGCCCGCAAATGGCTTTGCATTTTGGATGCACTGTTCAAAGAAAAGTTGGCTTTCATTGTTTTTTTTTGATTGTGAGCCTCACGACGTTCGTTCTGGTATGATGTCCAATTCTGCATCTCCGTAGTTTCTTACTACAGGATTATCCAGTGTATAAAATGATGAGATCTGCAGTCATGAAGAATATTGATCTAATCATTTCATATGCAGGATAATCCTGTTCAGGAATGAACTTTGGAATGTTTTGAAAGTTTTTAAATACTTCTGTCCTTCAGAGTCATGTATTTTTATGGTTGTGGTTCTTATACAGCTGACGAGTTCTGCAAGGAAAATACAAAATTTCTCTTCCTCCGAGTACATTGGCGCGAGTTCACAGCTTGATAATTTCCACAGAAGCATATTTGGATGGAATGGAGTTTGTTAGGAAATAATTCTATAGTTGAAAAGTAGAAAACAATCACAAGACATTTCCTAGAAGAATAAAAAAATAAACGTTTTCTCAACCTCAATAAAATACATAAATGTTAGCAAAGAATGAGAACTGTTTGATTCCAATCTCATTAATGAGAATATAATGAATGAATATGACTGATGTCACTACGCATTTGACCTTGTGAAACAAAGTGAAATCGGGAGATATGTAGTTGAATATCACTGAATAGTCTTGTGACGGATCAATTTTTTTTGTTAAATGACGATAACTATGACATGCCACGCTTGTATGATCCAAATTGGACCACCCGATTTGCATTAACTTCACTTCAATGTTCGATGGAAAATTAAATTCCCTGTGTATTATGATATAATATAATTATATTATAATTTATATAATTTTTTTAATTACGATTTTTCATAGAATTCAACAGTACATTTTTTTATAGGATATATCGGAAAGCTATGTGGAAATCTGAGGCAGTTCATAGCGGAAAAAACAGACAAGAGAGTCAAACTGATGAATGGAGTAGTTTCTGGAATCCAAGTCATAAAAATGTACGCCTGGGAGAAGTCTTTCGAAAAATTCATCAAGGCAGCAAGAGTCTCAGAAATCGACGATGTCAGGTCTGCATCCTATCTTCGAGGGATTCTGTTCAGTTTTGTGGGTTATAGCCAAAGGACAACCCTATTCCTCACAGTGTTATCTTATGTTTTATTAGGTATTACAAAAAAATAGAACCAGGTAGTATTAACGATAGTGAATCATGACTGAAAATTGTAGCGTCGACCACATAAATTCGTTTTTGATTCGGGATATCTGAGGCAGTGGCGGATCCACGGGGGGGGGGGGGATTCGGGTCCGGGACCCCCCCCCATTGGGAAAATAAGAGATTTTTTTCAATTTTCATCGGCTCCTAATTCCCAAATTTTGTTAGGGAACGAAATAATTTCACATGAGCGATACAAAAAAATAAAATAGAATAAATTTTTTGCTTTAAAATTGAAGAACTTTAATAATTATTATTACATTCCATTGAAAACTAAAGAGCAGGCTACATTAAATCATCTTAAAAAATCCATAATAGATACACCTTGATCAATGCCGTGAATGACATATTCATATTTATTTTATTAACAAATATATGTGAGTAATGTGTAGGAAAATTGTTAACAGAATATATTGAGCTAATCTGAACTTCTTTTTTCAACGAACAATTTCATCAATTTATTCAATTCAATAATCCTCCGATTCCTAAAAAAATTATTCTCAAGAATTAAAAATAGTTCAAACAAGATCTGGATTGAATGTTACCCAAACAAACATATTTCGCTCAAAATTTTTGGACTCACCAATTGTTCTTTCCTTTTTTTTCTGGTTCAGTCGGTTCAGACGCTGGATCAAGCCGAGTAAAATATGAAAATAGAGTCCTCTTCATGTTTTAGGTTCAAAATAAAATTCTTTTTTTTAACTATCAAATTGCAATTTTTCTCGATAAAAATTGACACTTGTCAGGCTTATCGAGGAAAAGTTCGAGAAATTTCTAACAGTGGTGCCATTGGATCCTTTTTGGGGCAGTATTTGAAAAATTAGACTTGTTACATTTGTGATGAGTATTGTGTATGCCGGTAACGATTTGAATATAGTATGTATGAGTAGAATATGCTGTTGATTACGTTAAATCAACTCGATTCGATTCAAAAAAAGTGAAGTTTCGAACCTACTTTACCTCCTGGCTACACCTTCAAATTTTACTCATGTCAATCTCTTTCACCTTTTTTTTGGCTCTTGACTAGTTGTTGGTATACGGTAGCTCATAATTATATTATATTATATTATATATATATATATATATATATATATATATATATATATATATATATACATATATGGAGGTATGGTATTATATCGACTGAATGAATACGGAGATAATGGAATTATATCGGGTATTGCAGTCTGAGTTAATAAATTCACTCTTTATTTCTGCAGAAATAAAGAGTGTACTTATACCCAATATATATATATATATATATATATATATATATATATATATAAATTTTGAATTATAGACCCCCCCTTGACCTGATCCTGGATCCGCCACTGTCTGAGAGAATCAGTTATTGAAACATTTCTTTCAAAATACAACCAATGAGAATATACTATAGTATATTTTTATTATCAGTATAATATACAGTATGCATATTTTTTTATTATTGGTACAGTACATCTCTTGAATACTATCATTGAATTCAGGAGGAAATTCCTTGGGATTTTTTTAACAACAGTTATTACGAACAATTTTCATTTGACGATACAGAACGTTAAAAGTCCGCGTGGAAATAATGTAGTGTTGTAGCTATTTCGGAATTTCAATTTATTGATAAAGTATCAAGAATTTTTGTGAAATGATTTTTTCCTCGATATATTCATTGATTGTTTTTTAGTAGTCGTGAAAAAAAGATGTTATGCACGTGAATAAGAATATGTCTTTCACGTTAACTTTCGGTTTTGGACTGATGTACAGATTTATTTGTAATCACTAATTGATCTTAAACGGTGTTCCGGAAGACATTCGAATATCATGAACAAAGTTGTTACTTCTTTGTGATTTTCGAAATTTGATGTATCCTATCATACATCACTGACTTTCTGCAACATCCATCACTAACTATTAAATTCACGACATCATATGACAAAGCATTTTCATTAGATTTTGAGGAATCTTCAATTAACCCTTCAATATCCAGTAACTCTGAAAAAACAAGAATTTTCAACGTTTAATCATCATATCAGGAATCTCTCTCGGAAACTAGTGACAGTACTCAAAACAGCCTGTATATTTTGAAATCATTATCTCATTTCTAACTGCAAAAATCGTTTTTCAGGAAATGTAATCACTGCGGGTAAAGTATTTTCCATGGCCCAGTTTTTCAATCTTCTCCAGCTCTCAATGGCACTGCAGTACCCGTGCGCCATAAGTTTCGGATCTGAAACTTTGACGTCAGTGAAGAGGCTGGAAAAGTTTCTACTGCTTAGAGGAAAACAAACGAATAATTATGAAGCTTCTAGAGGGCAGGAAGTTGTACTCACTAAAGTTTCTGCGTGTTGGATGCCAAAAAATTACACACTGAAAAACATCACACTGCGAGTATCACCAGGATCGTTATGTGCGGTCATTGGTCCAGTGGGGGCAGGAAAAAGCTCGCTCCTTCAGGTGAAAATTACCGCTATTTTGTAAAGTTTCTTCCGTGTAACTTCCGAATTCCACAAAATGCTTAGAGAATTTAATATTTACTAAGATTGGCTTGTTTCAGAGGTAGAGTTCTATATGTTATTGAGCAACGAAATGTTTGATTTCAAAAATCGAATTACCTGTTACATCGAAATCAAACACATGTTGGTAATTCTTTGTTAGTAATCAAATTGTCTGTTCCCTTCGATGAATGGAACATAATCACTTCGGTATATAAAATGAAAAATGGTATTCAAAATAAAGGATTGTAGACTTTCACGGCCGGCAATTGATAACTTGTTAGAAGTTTCCGGGCTTCTGAGCCGCGGTCCGCAGGTTTTTGGGCCTGTCGTTCCGTCTGCATCTGCGGCAGACATTCTCAAAGGCGATGAGGCAATGGTCGACGTATCCGATAAATAATGACACGTCATATAAACCACATCAAATCAGAGCCTCGCAGCAGAGAAGGATACTTCGACAACTGCCACATCGCCTTTGAGAATGTCTGCCGCAAATGCAGACGAAACGTCAGGCCCAAAAAACCTGCGGTCCACGGCACAGAAGCCCGGAAACTTCTAACAACTCATCGGTATTCAAAATTATAAATTACCTCATTCCAAGATTTTTGGAGTGGTACATTGTTTACGAAATAACGAATACAGGGTGAGTCATCAAGATTCCCTCGGTCCATTGCTATCAGAGGAAACAATTTTTTGAATTGATAATTTTTTTCGCAGTCATATCGATAAAAACTATCTTTCAAAATTATTTTCTTGCATACTGAGTGATTCAGCTGAGCGTGGACAACCAAAGTTATATTTTTTTCAATGGAACACACAGTATATGTATACTTCATTCGATTCCACATTTTTTTACCTCTCCGAGGAATTTTTATTTTCGAATTTCCATTGCAGCGTTGCCAAGTTATTACGGAAAAACCTATTTTGCAGACAATATTTTTTTAATTCACCACCCGCACAATTACAGCAATTGAGAAGATATTTTATAGGAATAGTTAGTCAACATCACAATGATAATTTGTGTAATCTCAACTTTCGGAAACAATATATAGGGTGCTCGGTAAAACCCGTCAAGTTTTATTCATTTTCAAACAGACATAACTCAACTTTTTCAAATGGAACACCCTGTATTTTTTCATTTGTATGAAATGTTCCAACATTTCACCATATTTTTCATCATAGGTATACTATACGAAAAACTGATATTTCACAAAATATATCCAATTTTTTTAATTATTAACTCCAAAATCAATCAATCTGAACAATAACGCATACATTTTTTATTGATTAGAAGAGACCAAAAGATGTTCAATATGGCGAACATTTTCTGCAACATAATGTCAGCTCTAGTTATTCTTCGTTTCATGTCTTCTATAGATGTTGGAGGAGTTTGGTAAACAATCCATTTGATATACCCCCATAAAAAAAGCCATTTTGGTTAGGTCAGGTGATCTGGGTGGCCATGTCACAGGCCCACCCCTAGCTATCCATTTTTTATTGAAATGATCGTTGAGGTATTCCCGTACCTCAGTTTTGAAATGTGGTGGCGCACCGTCTTGTTGTAGCCACATTTTAAGTCTAGTTCCATATGGAACCTCGTCCAATAAATTCGAGAACTCATGCCGAAGGAATCTAACACATTTTCTTCCAGTTAGATGCCCATCCAAAAAATTCGGACCGATAACTCTTTTTCCGAGAATTCCACCCAAACATTCAGTGACCAACGCTGTTGATGGTTCATGCAACGAACAAAATTGGGGTTTTCCGTTGCATAATAATGCATGTTATGCCAATTCACAGTTCCATTTTTATGGAAAGTCGCTTCATCAGAAAATAACACGAAATCCAAAAACTAATTTTCCTGATTGATCTTTTCTAAGCCCCATGGACAGAATTGAACACGTTTTTCAAAATCTCTTCCTCTTAAACTCTTGCATCAATTGCATATGGTAAGGATGAAATTTGCTTGCTCGTATCATTCGAGACACGCTGGTTCGAGAAAATCCTAATTTCCTGCTCAGGTCTCGAGTACTCACATGGGAATTTTCAACGAGATGAAGAGCAATTTGAAATATATTATTTACATTTGTTACAAGGCAGACACGTTCAAATTTCTCGTGATTGACATTGCCAGTTTTTTCAAATCTTGTTTTTAGAGCCTGAAATGCCCTTCCATCTGGTTGTCTTCTTTCGGGCTACTTATCTTTGTAAATCCTAGATGCAAGGAGGCAGTTTCCGTCACTTTCCCCCAAAGCATAGACCATTTGCACCATACCTCCCAACACATAATTCATAATGAAAATAATTTAATGTAACATGCGGAAGAAACTCCAACACATCGTTATTGACAAATTCCGAGTTTCATTTTTTGATGTCAGTCATGGATACCTGGTTTTTGAAGGAGAAGGCAGTATAGATATTTTTTGGATTTTAGCGCATTTCTCACTGTTGAAACCGCTAATAACTACCACTAGATGGTATAAAAGATGTTAATGAACTAGCGATTAGTTTGAATATTCGAGAAACAAATTTGAGTAAGTGAACGAGTAAGAAAATGCATTTTTTGTGGTTACAACAATTACTAAAACTGGGTATAATTTGTTAAATGATAGTTTTTCGTATAGTATACTTCGGATAAAAAATGTGGTGGAATGTTAGAACATTTCATACAAATGAAAAAATACAGAGTGTTCCATTTGAAAAACTTGAATTATGTCTGTTTGAAAATGAATGAAACTTGACCGGTTTTACCGAGCACCCTATATATTGTATCCGAAAGTTGAGATACCAGAAATTATCATAGTGATGTTGACTTACTATCCCTTGAAAAAAATCCAGTCAATTGCTGTAATTGTGCGGGTGGTGAATTAAAAAAATATTGTCTGCAAAATAGGTTTTTTCGGAATAACTTGGCAACGCTGCAATGGAAATTCGAAAATAAAAAGTCCTCGGAGAGGTAAAAAAATGTGGAATCGAATAACATATTCATATACTGGGTGTTCCATTGAAAAAAATATAACTCTGGTTGTCCACGCTCGGCTGAATCACTCAGTATGCAAGAAAATAATTTTAAAAGATAGTTTTTATCGATATAACTGCGAAAAAAATTGAGCAGTTCAAAAAATTATTGCCCCTGGACCGAGGGAATCTTGTTGACTCACCCTGTATGTTTCATAATAGAGCAATTCACAGTTTATACCTGCACATTTTTTCTATTTTTTTCCATATTCAATCTGCGATCGGTTTCAGCTCCTTCTGGGTGAACTATCCGCAGAATCTGGCAAAGTGTGCGTCGGAGGGGATATATCGTATTCCTCCCAAGAGCCGTGGTTATTCTCTTCAACCATTCGTAAAAACATCCTCTTTGGTCAAACTTACGATGAAGCATTGTACGAGAAAGTAGTGAAAGTATGTTGCCTCGAGAGAGATTTCGAGCAATTTCCACTCGGCGACATGACCATCGTTGGTGATAGAGGAGTCACCCTGAGTGGTGGTCAGAAAGCTAGAGTGAATCTCGCAAGAGCCGTTTACCGAAAGGCAAACATCTATCTGATGGATGACCCGTTGTCAGCCGTCGACACACATGTAGGAAGGCACCTTTTCGACGAATGCATCGTGGGATATTTAGAAGGAAAAACTAGGATTCTAGTGACTCATCAGTTACAGTACTTGCAGAAAGCCGATTTGATAATCGTTATCAATCAAGTGAGTCGATCAATAGGATTATTATCAACGCAGTATAGTTTACTGATCATCTATCTTTTGCAATTGAATATTTCGATCATTTCCCCCGGTTTTCTTGCAGGGCATTATCGAAGCCCAAGGATCTTATACAGAACTTTCGAATTCTGGAGTGGATTTCACTGAAATGTTAGTGGAAGAAAATTCGGGTACACCCGATGAAAATGATAATGAAACTACTGAGAATGTCGTCAATATTCCTATCAAAAAAAGTACAACTTTAGCTCAGGTAAGTTGAGAATAACTAACTTACAGTATTGCCCTCCACACAACTATCACATTACTAAATGAAAGTAGGGCTTTGTACATAATAACTCGAACGAGCTTCATTTCAGTAATGAGAATATCTGATATATTTCCAGAACCGAAAATGTCGAATTCTTTCGAGGGTTCTCAACATCCTCATATTCGGTGGAGTATTTGAAGTGCATCTAGCTTTTTTGACGATATCATCGTTGAGGATGTTTCTTCCTGGTCACATATAAAGAATACACATTACATCCCTACATTCTAGACTCTTTGAATGCTTTTGGTAATCATTTGGAATTTTTTTGCTCAGATCTGAAACGGGATCAGTTAAATATTTTGATCTTTTCCATTCAAACACTCAAGCCAGTGTTTCGTCTGTTTTGAACAGATATGTAATGCCTTGCGTGTTCACCATATTATGGTGACCCCAAAAAGACTACAGCAAAATCTTACAACAAGATAATCAACAAGACTATTATCGATTTCAGGTTGTACCGGACAAAACCAGTGATTCCACTGGAAATGAAAATATTGATGAGCGTCCCGCAAATTTATCACCTTTCAAAGAATATTTGAAATCCGCACAATCTACATGCCTTCTAGTCCTGCTTATTGCTTCGGTGATTCTTTCACAATCATTTTGTACAGGGGCAGATTATTGGACTTCTTTCTGGTGAGTATGTTTTTATTGGTAATAACTAACAGATGGTTCAGATTGAGGGACTTTTTTTGAATAAAAATATCACAGTTTCTTGTACGATTCCCACTGGCAATGGGTTTACAAAATCGCCAACCGGAAATTATTGTTAATATGGATTTTCATCACGTATCGGCAAGTTGAATTCGATTAATCTTTTGAATATTCCCATAGGTCCATAATTGAAATAGAATATTTTTAGTTAGAGAATATTTTGTATTCGGCAGCACATATCGAAGTCAACTTTCATGTTGAGATATTGTCTTATTGGTAAAGTACACTTATCATTCTAAATCATTTCAACCATTTGCAATAAATTAGGAAGTTACATCCAGATAAGCTCTATTGTCGTCTTCTTCGAAGTAATATCATGGAAACCAACATAAAATGATTATATATCTGGATTAGCTCGAATATTTTCCCCCAGCATCACCAAATGTGTGGTGAACAAAGACATATTAAAATATTTGGACACGAAGGAGGATATCGATCTGCAGATGGTTGGTAATATGGCTGATAGACGGTCACGTTTTATTTCTGGCTCGAAAAAAGGAACCCAACAACTGTTAAATTATTGTGACATCGGATTCAGAAATCTTTTTCCAGTGGTATTCTTCTCTGATCTCGAGACGTAAGCGGAGGCCCAAATGCTTCCTATAATCCGCTGTCCTTGGAATTATATGTATTATAACGACTTTATTTGCCAACCAACAAGATATCATCCACCGTATCACTCGTTTTGATGTTTTTATGTTTATGCGATTTTTCCCCTTGAATTGTCGAGTTTGAAATTATAATCTGTGACAATAGAGAAAGCTATCTTATCTGTTGACTGGTGAAAACACTGGACGATATGAAATTACTGGGTTAGTGCTAGTAGTGAACAATAATGCCAAGGAAGGAATTAATTCAAATTGAAAAGGAATGGAATCACATTGTTTCATGTCAAAATGGAGAGGCATAACCCTCATGACATCCTCTTTGATCCCAAAAACAATAAAACCCCTTCTCTACCCCTATGACTTCTTCTACGCCTATGCAAGTACTTCGGAGAATTCAACGCCCACCGTATGCACTTGTTCAACCACACGAAGGTTGAAGGAACCTCGATGCCCTTTCGAGAACGGAACATTCCAGATCCATTGACCCATGTCATGTATAGCGGCAGTAATCAGTTGATTACAGACATTCCGAAGCGAATAAATAGGCAAAACAGTGCGAATCTAGTGTGATAGTCACTCAAGTGAATTCTCGAGTTGTGTATTAGCTGAAAAATGTAGGCTTTCACAACCGGTGTTAATACATCTCTGGTTTTTCGGGCTTGAGGGCCGTGTGGTGGAATTTTGACTTCCGGAGCTTTCGGCTACATACGTACTACGTCGTAGTAAACTCACATAGAAGAGTTCAACTGAGACCACGCCGCTGAAGATGGCTGCCGGAAGTCAAAATTCCCTCAAGCCCGAAAAACCACAGATGTGTATAAGCTGTTTTGGTGTTTTGTTAAGATTCTCACAATAAACTTGTTCGTTCCAATTGTCACTTATTTTCGAACCCAAAGTAAAAGCGTAACAGTATATTGCGTACCGTGATGGAAACTGTTTCATATGTTTCCCGCAGTTTGTATACTATTCTGATGAAACTTTTCGTAAAGATCAATTAATCTAACACCAAACTTATAGTATTTGCACTGCAAATAATATCAGTTTGGTTTTAGGGTAATTGATCTCTACAAAAAGTTTCGACTTTGACACCAAAGGTTCCAATCTCATCTCTCAATTTGTATACTATTTTTATGAAACTTTTCGTAAAAATCAACTAATCCAACACCAAACTGATATTATTTCCACTGCAAATACTATTCTAATCACAATCATTTGAGGAAATGGTGAATATAATGACTGAGAAGTAACTATTCGCAGGGTTATTTCAGTAAATTGTGTGTACTTAAAGGAAGAATTTCAAGTGAACGATAAATATCTCATCGAGCTAGATCAGACTGATGTCAGTAAAGGTTGGAAACTGTTTCCAGTTTGACATGTAGTAATAACTCCCACAATGAACATATTTTCAAACTCTCCTTATGTATTCTACAATCGAATTTACCTGGGTATTTGCAAGAGTATTGTTGTTGCTTTTCGTTGATTTCATCAAAGACTCAATATGTTGTAGGACCCAACAAGAAGAAACGAGACATTCTGCGACCAATAGTAGTCATGGAAAATTTCCCAAACAACTAAAGTACATCCTCAACAAGAACCACTCCTCGCCATTCACGTATTCACGCACGATCACTGATTATCCAACCACCTCAGAAAACACCACTAGTGTGCTATTTGACTATGTTGAGGTCGAAGATGAAACTTACAAACTGTTGAAAACGGATTATTCAATTATCATCTACGGGATTCTAATTATAGGAACGGTGTTGTTGGGCATCGCTCGGAACTTGGTTTTCTTCAAAGTTTGCACGAAAGCTTCCGTAAACTTACACTACAGGATGCTCCATTCACTCTTGAAGGCTCCCATGAGATTTTTTGACGTCAATCCCAGTGGGGGAATACTGAATAGATTTTCCAAAGATATGGGAGCAGTTGACGAGCTATTTCCTGGCGTACTTTGTCATTCAATGCAGGTGAGATGATTTAAAATTGTAGTTATAATGAAAAACAATATCGAGTTTTTTTTAATGATTAGAAATGGTATTTTTCCACCATGATTTATTCAAGAAACGTGTAATGTGAAATAATTCTTCCCTACATTTTTTGTGATATTTTCGATGTTTTGATCATATATTTAATAGTAATGACAGTCCGATTATATATCACAAGTTTTTTGGGCTTGAGGGCCGTGTTCTGGAATTCCGGAGTTTTCGATTGCATCTGCGGCAGCCATCTTCAGCGACGTGGTCGTAGTTAAACTCCTCCCTTTGAGTTTACTATGACTGATGGTGAATTAAAATTCTAGAACACGGCCCTCAAGCCCAAAAAACTCGATATCAACTCCGGCTCAAAATCTTTGATAAGTCCGACTACAGTACTCCAAAATTCAGCCGGGAACATGAAAATATGCAACTTTCTCGTGTATGTATTCTATTTAGATCAGAGATTATTCTTTCAGATAATTGTTAGTGTATGTCGATTTTGAAACATTTTGTTGGGATCAATGGCCCTAACACCAAACTGATATTATATGCACTAGACGCGCGTTTTGCTAACAAGGTAAGCATCTTCAGGCGAAGAAAATTTATAATGAATATAAAGGCTATTTATATACATTATAATTTCAGGTAGTGCAGCAACTACCTGCAAAGTTTTTCGGTCCGATATGAACTTTGTCTGTTACTATTACCTTTTCTGATTGAACAACAATAAACCAGAAGCGGGCTACAAGGGATAGGCCCCATTCATGCTATTTTTGAATTTTGCTATTTCTAGACTCTCACCTGCATCGGGTAGCCTTGTGTAATGCACACGCTCAATCAGTAAGATGCCTAGGAAACCCTGGTTTATCTAGTGATTCGATATTGGTTAGAATTTCTTGGCGAAAAACAATCGACGATTACGAAAGCATTCTGATTTTTATACAGGGGGCGTTATGTGAGCATTTTCAAAAATCTGTCGAATGTCGGTTTTATCAGATTGACGTAACTTCGAGGTTAATTGTTGTCAATGAAAACTATCTGAAATTATTTCTTCGTATTCAACAGTGTTTAAAAGTCTATATAAGTAGAATTAATTTTGAAGTTAACTACTTTTTCACGATGTGTAGAAGATTTTGTATTTTTTGTGGACAGTCAAAATCTGGGGATCCAGATATTCGTCTTTATTAATGGTCTAAGAGCTGGCTACGTAGGGGTAGGGGTCACTCAGTAAAGTGGGAATTTTATCATGTATAGGTTCGGTATATACATACATAGCGAGAGGCGGGCGGGCAGAAGGCACCCTGGAAGACGAAAGTGAGGGTAGGGGGTTGAACATGGAATTTTTTTTCGTAAAAAAATTGATAAGGTAAAGTGTTGAAAATTTGCAGGATGACCGAAGATAGTGTAAATGAGTAAAGAAAAAATTGGCAGAAAGCTAGGTGGAAAATAAAGAGTCGGCAGAAGGCACTAATGTTGCAAAAATGTTTGCAACAATTATGTCACTGAGTAAACTTCTGCCAATTTTTACATTTATTTTGTAACTCAAAGTAACTCAATGGCCCTAACACCAAACTGATATTATATGCACTAGACGCGCGTTTTGCTAACAAGGTAAGCATCTTCAGGCGAAGAAAATTTATAATGAATATAAAGGCTATTTATATACATTATAATTTCAGGTAGTGCAGCAACTACCTGCAAAGTTTTTCGGTCCGATATGAACTTTGTCTGTTACTATTACCTTTTCTGATTGAACAACAATAAACCAGAAGCGGGCTACAAGGGATAGGCCCCATTCATGCTATTTTTGAATTTTGCTATTTCTAGACTCTCACCTGCATCGGGTAGCCTTGTGTAATGCACACGCTCAATCAGTAAGATGCCTAGGAAACCCTGGTTTATCTAGTGATTCGATATTGGTTAGAATTTCTTGGCGAAAAACAATCGACGATTACGAAAGCATTCTGATTTTTATACAAGGGGCGTTATGTGAGCATTTTCAAAAATCTGTCGAATGTCGGTTTTATCAGATTGACGTAACTTCGAGGTTAATTGTTGTCAATGAAAACTATCTGAAATTATTTCTTCGTATTCAACAGTGTTTAAAAGTCTATATAAGTAGAATTAATTTTGAAGTTAACTACTTTTTCACGATGTGTAGAAGATTTTGTATTTTTTGTGGACAGTCAAAATCTGGGGATCCAGATATTCGTCTTTATTAATGGTCTAAGAGCTGGCTACGTAGGGGTAGGGGTCACTCAGTAAAGTGGGAATTTTATCATGTATAGGTTCGGTATATACATACATAGCGAGAGGCGGGCGGGCAGAAGGCACCCTGGAAGACGAAAGTGAGGGTAGGGGGTTGAACATGGAATTTTTTTTCGTAAAAAAATTGATAAGGTAAAGTGTTGAAAATTTGCAGGATGACCGAAGATAGTGTAAATGAGTAAAGAAAAAATTGGCAGAAAGCTAGGTGGAAAATAAAGAGTCGGCAGAAGGCACTAATGTTGCAAAAATGTTTGCAACAATTATGTCACTGAGTAAACTTCTGCCAATTTTTACATTTATTTTGTAACTCAAAGTAACACTAGTTGCAAAACGGCAGAAGGCTGGTTGAAAGAATTAGGGAGATATGGCAAATCGTATGTGCGTCGGTGGCTCACTCGAATAATTACTTTAGCTGATATATTATATTTTATTTCATCAGGTACACTTCTGGCAATTAGCCCACGTATTTCACGATAATTCAGTACACTTTTTGTCAATTGCCAGAAGTCAATTACGAAGAATTACGTAAATTAATAATTTTATTAACGAAAAAATATGACGACAAATTTCATTTCTATCGAAATTATATTTATCATTTTGAACATTTTTCTAAAATCACTATCAAATCATGTTTGAATTTTCAGGATACCGTTAAACCAAAAGTCAATTACGAGAACATTAATGGTTATAGTATAATAACATGGAAATAATTTTCATTTTTCCTCGTAATACAATATTTATTTATAACACTAATACTAATTTCACTAAAAATACTAGATTATTCCGTTATATAACCTTCATTTTCCATGTTGTCATCATCAAAGTCAATATCCTCATCGCTGTCGTATATTATGTCATCATCTTCAGCTGAAAGTATAAATTAATAATTCAATAAAGTTTATTAATTATCGAAATCAAATTCAAAATTACCTTCCGAAACGTCACCATCAACGACAACGTCTTTGACTGATGGTGGTAATTGTGGTCCTTCAAACCATTTGAATTCGTATTGGGACCCATGCAATATCCACCCACAATTTTCAGCTTCCAATTCGTACGGATCAAATGAAGTCGCATTTGTCCATATATTTGCAATATAATTCGTTCTCTCCATGTGTTGGCGTAATTCGATGTAGCAAGGTGGTAAGCAGGACGCAAGTTTTCGTCGTGGCTTTGCGAAAACAATTTTTAAAAAGAAGGAAAAACTTTGAAATTGGAAAATGACAATTTACTTATATTCTGTATAACACTAAGAACAAGTAAAGAGTGACGAGAGGCGTCATACAAAACAGTTTATATAAACTTCTTATCAAATTGGGCTGACACAGCATCCGCTTCCTGGGGGGCGTATGTGGCGCGTGTGGTTAGAGGGCGTTCAGGTCATCGGTGTCCCATAACTCCTCCATCCTTAGAGTGAAATTTCCGGGTTAACTGCGGAATTTCTGAAGGCGACCTTGGGTTCTTCCTTTGTTACGGCATCCGGTATGGCTCGGCATCTAGTTACATAGAAACGGTAGACTCCATACAGGATAACTATGAAAAATATGACATATAAAATAATTGTCCAAATATCAATCGATTTCGAACTAATTGGTACATCCAGGATTTTCTTGCTTTCTTCTTTCTTGATTTCCAGCGTTTCTTGGATGTGTTTCATTTCGTCTAGGTTGAGGGCTTCCAGTTTAATCGGATCGATTTTTCGAAATTTGAAATTAAAATTTGAATGATTATTTTCAAAATCTAGTTTTGGAAATTTGAATGGTTTGAATTCAATTGTTGGATTTTGAAAACTTCTCATGACTGTATTTTCTATTTTTATTTCACACTGAGATGCAAGTTCTAAAACAAAAGTTCCTTGGAGAGGGATTGACTCTCGATTATTTTGACAAATTTGTTTTGCGACTTTTTGGCTTGGAGTGATAATAATCCATTTGTTTTCTTCTATCTTTTGAATTTTCATTCGATTTATTTCAACAGGTACTAAGTTGCAGTTTGTCAATTTCTTTGAATATTTTAGCATTTGAATTTCGCATGGGGCATCTTCTGTGATTACTTCAGGATTGTTGAGTTGACACAAAAATTCTTCATTTACAATTTCATGGCAATTTATGTCGAAAAGTACATAATTTTGCTCGTTCAGGATAAGGTATTTGGATTTCGGAATTATCATTTGAAATGAATTATTTTTAGGAGTTGGTAAGGAATATAAATGATAGTAATTATAATTCTCGATTTCGACTATAGGTATATCAATTATGAAGATTACCTTATTCTGTTTTGAATATGCACTAATTTCCATTATTTTTTCGAATAATAATATATTATCAAGCTTTGGTTCAAATGGTAATTTTCCTACAGTTAAATATTTATTTATTTTCTCAACTTCATCTAAGATTTCATTTGGTTCAGCCATGGAATTATGAAAAATGTTTAGTTTTGAGAAAGTTATAGCAATTTCAATTTTCTCTAGAATATCATATATTGCTTGGAATGCGGTTGTTATTTGTGAAATTGTTAATTGTACTATCAAGAATTGTTCAGTTTCAATTTTTTCTACTTCTTGAGTGTGTATGAGATTTTCAATAAGTTCTAGACGTGATTGTAAGAGTTCTTGATTGTGTAGAAGAGTTTTTGTATTATTTTCAAAATTATCGATTGATCTTTGTAAAAGTGTAATTTGCTCTGATACAAGCGTTTTCATTTTATTTTGATTTGAAGAAAGTATTTCAATCGCTCTATCATATTTTTCTGCGTCATTTTGATCTAAATTGCCAGTTATTGATCTTATAATTGATCCTAATCCGTCGATAAGTCCTCTTTTAGGTCTTCTTTTAATTAGCGGATTAAGTTGTTTGATTTGGGTTGTTATTTTCTTTTCTAATAATTCTGTCAAGTAATAAGAATTATAAAATTCTGTTTTGTAGCTAGTTCCATACGTTTTGTTATCGATGGCGGATTTCAATCTGTCAAGTCTCTCTTTTAGAATAATGAATTCTCTTATTACATTTGTTACGTCAAATACTTGAACAAACGACCATTGGTCTATTTTATTTTGGGCATTTCCTAATTTCAGTGGTAGTAGTCCAGGGTTATCGTTAAGTTCGTGGAATGTTGGTGTCAATTCCGCGTTGGTTTGGGCGAAGAGTCTGAAATAAGAAGTTTTTTCCTTAGTTCTTTAATATGAACGATTTCTTTTTTATTAGGGTTATTTTTATTTGTTATTTCAACTCTGTTTCTCTCTAGTAATTTTGATATAGTAAAAGGTCCGGTAAATTTATTTAATTTTTTATTTCTTTCTTGAGTTTGCTTGAATACGGTTTGTCCTACTTGATAATCGTCATTAGTATTTCCATGTATGTTTGTTTTTTCAATTACTTTTTCTTTCTTTGATTCAATTAACCGTTTTGTTTTATCATATACATGTTCTAATTTCTTTTTATGGTTTTCGGCATAATCCGTGAAAAAGGAGGTTGGCGTAAATAATTCGTAGGGATCACGTGAATTCGTGTGTCCAAAAACTAATTCAAAAGGTTTATAATTTGTAGAGCTGTGTATGGATTCGTTATAACCTATTATCGCATAATCCATAAGATCATTTTCTTCTGGATATAATTCTTGTAATATTCTTAGGTGTTCTATAATTGTTGAATGAAATCTTTCAACTACTCCATTCGATTCATGATGTTTAGGGGTGGTAAAATGAATTTTTATTTTATGCAGGTTTAAAATTTCTTTTACTGTTTCATTATTAAATTCTGTTCCATTATCTATGATTAGATTTTCTGGTATTCCGAAAGATGAAAAATATTTAATTAGGGCTTTACAAATATTAATAGCGGTTTTTCCTTCGATTGGTATTGCTTGGGCAAATTTTGAAAATGCGTCAGTTAATGTTAGGTACAGTTGTTTGTCATATTGAAATATGTCTATGTGAACAATTTGAAAAGGCTTTGAAGGTGTTTCCGTTAGCATGAGAGGTACATAGGGGTTTTTCCTAGCGTATTTTGTTCTTTGACATATGTCACACGAGTTTATATAGTCTGTGACGGTCGTTTTCATATCAATCCAATAATAATTTCGTTTTAGTTTTTCTAAAGTTTCGTTAATTCCTCGGTGGTTTGTTTTACTTTCATGGTGGTGTTTTGTAAATAGAAGTTGATCTTCTTTGTTAGTTACAGTATTAACGTTTTTCGTGCATCTAATGACTTTTGGTCCGTTTTCTGAAAAATGTTCTAAGTATACTTTGTTGAAATCTTGGTAAAGTTTTTCAGAATGGAAATACATACAATATGTTTTGTTTTGAATAGTGTAATCTCTGAAAAATTCGAATATTAAGGCTTCGTTATTTTTTTCTGGAATTTTGACTGTGTATATTCTATGATTTTTATAATTTTCATGTTTAACTTTTAATATGGGGTAGATGTGCGGAAAAATTAATATTTGATTGAGTTTATTATTTATTATTTCATCATAAATTTTTATTCCATCATTAGTCGTTTCATTTGCGTTACTGTGTTGGGTATTATCTGAGTCTTCTTCTGAGGGTGTTGGTTCTTTGGTCCGTTCGGGTGGTTTAATTTGAATATCTGATAAAATTTTAATTTTTTGTTTAGGTTGGGTTTTACTTGTACTTGCAATAGGGTGTTCTGATAAATCTCTTAATAAAGATATGGTTTCTTCGACTATATCTCCGGGGTTATTAGTCGTTGATTCATTTTCTATAGCGTTTATTTGAATTCTAGATAATGCGTCGGCGTTTGTATTTAGTTTACCTTTTTTATATACAACTTCGTAGTCAAATTCTTCAAGTTTTAGTCTCCAGCGTACTAGTTTTGAGTTAGGCTCTTTGAGTTTAAATAACCAAACAAGGGGGCGGTGATCTGTGTATATCGTAAATTTTCTGCCAAATAAGTAAGGTCTAAAGTATTTGCAGGCCCATACGATAGCGAGTAATTCTTTTTCTATGGTACTATATTTTTGTTCTGATTCATTTAAAGTTCTTGAGGCAAAAGCTATTGGTTTATCTGAACCAATTGTTCCTTGAGATAAAACGGCTCCTAATGCTATGTTCGATGCATCAGTTGTTAAAATGAATTTATTTTGAAAATTTGGATATTGCAGTATAGGTGCATTAATCAAAAGATTTTTACAGGTGTTAAATGCTGTTATGAATTTTGTATCGTGTATTACTTTCGACTCTTTCTTTAAACATAAGGTTAATGGTTTCGTTATTTTTGCAAAGTCTTTAATGAATTTTCTGTAGTAGCCTATAAGTCCTAAAAAGCTTTTAATTTCTTTGGGCGTTTTTGGTATAGGGAATTTTTTTATCGCGTCTATTTTATCTGGATTCGGTTTTACTCCGTCTGGTGTTATTACATGTCCTAAATAGTTCGTTTCTTTTCTTAAAAATTCTGATTTGTCTAATTGAATTTTGAAATTGGCTTGTCTTAATCTTTCAAATACATTTTGTAAACGTTCGATGTGTTCTTGGAGAGATGTGCTGAAAATTACTATGTCGTCCAAGTATACTAAGCAAGTTTCGTTTTGTAGTCCTCGTAGAATATTATCCATTACTCTTTGAAAGGTACTTGGGGCGTTTTTTAAACCAAAGGGCATTCGCTTGTATTCGTAATGTCCATTTTCAGTTGAAAAAGCGGTTTTTTGAATGTCATCAGGGTGCATTTCAATTTGATGAAAACCGTTTGCTAGATCCAATGTTGTAAAATATTGGCTTTTTCCTAACTTGTCTAAAATATCGTTTATGTTTGGTAATGGGTATTTATCATCTACGGTTCGTTCGTTGAGTTTACGATAATCAATAACAAGTCTCCATTTTTTTTGTCCAGAGGCATCTAATTTCTTTGGAACTATCCAAATAGGGCTTGAAAAAGGTGAAGTTGATGGTTGTATTATTCCTTGATTTAACATTTTTTGAATTTGATTTTTAACTTCTTGTTTGTGAACTTCGGGATATCTATAGGTCTTAGTAAAAATAGGGCTTTCGTCTGTCAGTTTTATTTTATGTCGGATTCCATTTATGAAAGTTAATGGAATTTTATCATTATAGAAAATGTCTCTATATTTAAAACAAAGGTTTCGTATAGCTTCCTTTTCTTCTTTATTACAGTGGTCAAGTCGTAAATTTTTCATGTTAGCTTTTAGTAAATTATCTTTGAATGTATCTAATTCTTCATCAGTTTCCATTTTTTCAATAAAATTTGTTTCGATCATATTTAATAATTCAATGTTAAGTGGTTTGCCAATTGATATTCTGATTGGAAGTGTATGTGCATTTGTAATCGTAGTATATGCAAAGTGATTTTCGATATTAACAAGGGCTTGAGGTGATTCGACTAATTTTTCGAATTTTCTATATTTCATAAATCCTATGCCTTTTTCTTTGTTAACGGGTATTTTAACTATCATTGTTGTTCGAGGAGGAACATTTATAATGTGATTATTTTTTTCAAGATTTTTCTTTAGGTTAGAGTATTTTTCCGATTCGTAAATTATAGGTATTTTAGCACGGGGTGTTATTATTTGCTTTGTATTAAGATCTACAGATGCTTTTATTTGTTCAAGAAAGTTTATTCCGATTAGCCCGTCATATTTATTACTGAAATTGAATAAGTAAAATTTGTGAATTTTGTTTTCGTTGAATTGTTTAAAAATAGGGATATTGACTACTTCATCATGGTAGCTGATGTTATGTGCAGTTTGTATGTTGAAATCTTCTTTAAAAATATTATTCCTATAAAATTTATAAGCTAGTTCTGGTTTAATGAGGCTTCTTGTACTTCCCGTATCTATAAGAAAATTAGCGTTTAATTCCGGTATAAAGATATATGGTAGGTTAGCTTTGACTAAAAATGTTATTATGTTTGGTCCTGTGAAATATCTTCTTTGTGAAAATTTGAATTTATATTTTCGTTTTCATAGTTGTTATATGGATTTTCATATTCCGAATTATGTGGATTCTCAACAGTATGAGAATGCGATGTCTCATTTTCCGGTTGATATTGATAGTTTTCATTACAGAATGATTCAAAATCTTGTTCGCTTTCAAAATAGTAATTTTCAGGGTCATATTCATTTTGAAATTCTTGGTTGAAAAGTTCGGTGGCGTGGAAATTATTTTGAGGTTTTATTTTTGTATTTCCTGAAGATGTGTCCATGGGTTCAGGTTTAAATTGTTGGTTTGTTGGTTGTGGATATCGTATTCTTTGTGTTTGTTGATTTGTGAAAAATGGATGTTTTTGCGTGGGGAAATTATTATTTGGTTTCCAAGTTAGAGGTGTAAATTGAGGTCTTTGAAATGATTGGAATGGTATTCTTTGATTATTATTCATTTGATTTAGAAATGGTGGAAAGTTTGGTTTCACGAAATTATTTTGAGGGGGTCTATAATTATTTTGAGTAATTGGGGGATGATAAATTTTTGGAGGGTTAGATATATTAGGTTTTTGATGTAATGGCGTGACTCTATTAAATAGTTTAACGGAATGCGTATTTACATTATTTACTCTGTTTTGTGAATAAAGGAAGTTTTCTTCTTCAATGACTAGTGACATTGCTTTTTCGAGTGAATCTGGGTTTCTTAATCTGACGTTATTTTGTAATTGTCCTGAGAGGTTTCGAATGAATGTTTTTAAAGCTAATTCATCGTAGTTGTTTATTTGTAGAATTTTTTCTTGAGGTGTTATTAGGGAATTATTAATTTTTGATACTATAAGACTTCTAGAATCTTGGCATCTCATACCAAAATTATACGGCGATTCATTTTTTGTGGGTGATAGAGAAATTAAATCCTGTACTAAACAATCAAGATTTCTTTGATCACCAAAACTAAGTTGTAAAGCAGCTTTTATATCTGTCCAAGTTTTTAATTCTATGCGAGAACCAATGAGTGTTAGTGCTCTGCCTGATAATTTTCCAATAATTGCTCTCAATAAAAATCTATTTAATGTTTGATCGGTTTGACTTTGAAATGTGGCAATGAGGTTTTCACAAGTATCTAGAAAAATTCCTAATGTGTGAGGATTTCCTTCATATTGTGGAATTGTATCGATGTGTAATCTTAATAATTGATAATTAGTTGTTTCTGGCATATTTTCTCTAAATGAAGTTTCTAATAGGTTAGCTAAGTTATCTAAATCGTTCTCAAAATTCATAAAACTTGTTCGCGCAAATTGAATGAAATTCAGAAAGATATGTTAAATATAACGAAAAATTATAATACAATCACTTAAGGGTAGGGTCAAATTTGGGATTTGGAAAGGTTTGGAATGTACTTAAATTCGACTTACAGTATTGCGATGATCGTAGTTATCATTCTTAGTCTAATCAGTCTTCTGGTTTCTTTGTTTCTTTGTTTCTTTGCTTCTTTGTTTCTTCTTAATTCTACCTTAACGTCTAGGGTGCCAATAGGAGTCCAGCGATGCTTGTCTGTTGTCCCTGGTCTTCGTGAAGTCGGATTCGGCGATGCTTGTCCTTGTCCGGCAGGTTTTTCCAAAATCTCGGCTCCTCAGCTTCTCCGGGTGGTTCTTGCCAATGAATCGTTGATACGAAACGAAATAATATGCGATAAGAACTTCGTTTGACAAAATCCTACCGACTGCGCCAGTTTTCGTCGTGGCTTTGCGAAAACAATTTTTAAAAAGAAGGAAAAACTTTGAAATTGGAAAATGACAATTTACTTATATTCTGTATAACACTAAGAACAAGTAAAGAGTGACGAGAGGCGTCATACAAAACAGTTTATATAAACTTCTTATCAAATTGGGCTGACACAGCATCCGCTTCCTGGGGGGCGTATGTGGCGCGTGTGGTTAGAGGGCGTTCAGGTCATCGGTGTCCCATAACTCGCATCGAAGTTTTTTAATTGTTTTTTTTTTGGAAAGGCTCGTTTACATTTTTTATTGTGTAATTTCATTGGAACAACTCATATCGAAGCTGATTGACTTTTTCGCAAGATTTGATACCGTACATGCTACAAACAAATGACTCAACAACAGAAAAAGTTGTTTCTTTATTCGCAGCTATATTACCTAAATTAGCGAAAGCAGTTTGGTATTCTTGTGACTTTAAAAGCATTTTATACGGACGCTGTTTTCCTTTTCGAAAAAATGCGGGGTTATAGTCACATCCTGTTAACGCCTGCAATCCCGGCAATGCTTTACAGAATTCTAATCCGAGCGATTCATGAAGCTCATTGACATTGATAATATGACGTTTATCGGAAACTCCACACTCGATCCATATTTTTGATTGAATTTTGTGTAAGTTACTTAACAAAATAATAATAATATCCGTGTCGGAACACTCAATTACTATATTTGAATTTGAATTAATTTTAAACGCATGATATATTATCTTTGTGTCAGCCTCTTCATGCGGAGAACAGCAAAATTCTACATTTGTTGTTCGAATAACATTATTTTCGGCGTTTACTTGGAATGAATAGCATTCGATATAGTTTAGGAAAATTATTTCATCACCAATAAATGTAGCTACTTCAGGATTCTGCCAGTGTAAAATTAGAAACTCGACCAACGCTTCTTTAAATTTGTCATTACGAAGCTCTTTCGAGAAGTCCGTTGGTCTCGTTTGTTCTGGACCAGCGATTACATATTCATATTCAGTCTCGAAACCTCCTCGCAAAGACGACGAACTTCAGTGGAAAATTTCCAAATGTATGTGGAAAATACATTATATAGTTTTAACGGTATACTAAAAATTCAAACATGATTTAATAGTGATTTTAGAAAAATATTCAAAATGATAAATATAATTTTGATAGAAATGAAATTAGTCGTCATATTTTTTCGTTAATAAAATTATTAATTTACGTAAGTCTTCGTAATTGACTTCTGGCAATTAACAAAAGTGTACTGAATTATCGTGAAATACGTGGGATAATTGCCAGAAGTGTACCTGATAAAATAAAATATAATATATCAGCTATAAGTAATTATTCGAGTGGGCCACCGACGCACATATGATTTGCCATATCTCCCTAATTCTTCCAACTAGCCTTCTGCCGTTCTGCAACTAGTGTTACTTTGAGTTACAAAATGAACGTAAAAATTGGCAGAAGTTTACTCAGTGACATAATTGTTGCAAACATTTTTGCAAGATTAGTGCCTTCTGTCGACTCTTTATTTTCCACCTAGCTTTCTGCCAATTTTTTCTTTACTTATTTACACTATCTTCGGTCATCCTGCAAATTTTCAACACTTTACCTTATCAATTTTTTTACGAAAAAAAATTCCATGTTTAACCCCCTACCCTCACTTTAGTCTTCCAGGGTGCCTTCTGCCCGCCCGCCTCTCGCTATGTATGTATATACCGAACCTATACATGATCAAATTGCCACTTTACTGAGTGACCCCTACCCCTACGTAGCCAGCTCTCCGTCTATAAGTACCTACCTAAAGTAAGTACAAAACAAATCGCTCCAAAAAATATCATGAATGTAGCGTCGTAGCTAATTTTATTCGTTTCAGCTTGAGCGAAAGTCTTATATGGAGAAGGAAACATCTATATCTCTTATCAATGAGAGATTGAAAACAAAGTGTTGTTTAAATAAAGGAAATATCGATGTGAGACTTATTTTGAACCGTTACATAACTGATGTGTGTATCCCCAATTCCAAGACAGTCTTTCACTTTCAATACACTAGCAAGTTTTTTTAACAAAAGGCAACTTTGTCGTACATTCTCAGGTGAATGGCAAAGTATATTTTCTCGGAATCAAAGTCTAGTCTTACAAACTGATATAAAAACACTAAAAACTTGTAGAGGTAGCAGGTGATAGTAACAGGATTGACAAGTTGTTAACGGTAGGTTTCCACGTTACATGCACGTTTTCTGAAATGCATTTGATTGGCTGTCAGGGCTGTGAAAATCTCAGTAGGCAAATAATAAACAGTAGTAGAATATTCGGTTGCACATTTCTCTCTAGTGAAAATTAAGCTTTATATGGTATATGACTGATCGCCATCTACAATAGTGATCTGAAGTTTTTATGATCTCAAAAATCAAGCAATCGGTTTTCGCCAAGTTTATCCCAAAATTATTCAGGTATAAGTAGATACACCAGGGTTTCCTAGGCATCTTATCAATCAGTTTCAGATTGCTTTCCCCAATTATTTGGTCATTCTCCAGAGAATGTTGGGTGATATTGGACTTTTCTACCCATCCGTATCTCGTGTGTACAAAATTTCCTCTGAAATGGGTTCTTATAGCTCATCGGCTGATGTATTTATTGTTGCAATCTTGGCAACTGATTTCTTTAATTCCCGACTTTTCCGTGTTTTCTAATTCATCTTTTGGATTACCAAGAAGCTGTTATAACTTATAAGAAGTTTTATATACAACTTTCATATTTGCTTTATGGAATATCTGTTCAAGTCCTCTGGTGTAGTGAGGATCATATTATGGAATTACTATAAACTTCTTACTAACCTCATCTTTCCGAAAAATCTAAGATTCACGAAGTGGATCCCTGAATTTACATTGTCTTATTATCCTATCAACTATCTCTGAGTTAAAACCGTTCACTTCAGCTACGTACCCTATCACACACTTTTCATTGTCGTACTTATCTTTCGTTGGAGGAAAAGTTATTAACTCATCGACAAAAAATTCCAGTGCTGCCATTTCATTTTGTGGATAATGATTTGAGTCGATAGGAATGTACCTGAACGTGTTCGTGTCTTTTCTATAAATCTCAAACCCAATTCTATTCCTTATGACCGATACTTTTGAAAATGGCAAAGGTTGTTCTCCAACTTCGTACGTGAACTTCATACCCCTATACCTACTGTTCTGAAAGGACATTCTCAATGTTGTTTATACTTGTATCCACCACAGCGAATATGTCCTCTAATCCAGACCCTAGGGAAGTAACTGAGTTCTTTCCTAGCATCCGTTTCAAACCTACCTATGAACAGGTTCATAGGCTGCAAAAAATGCAAAATCATTGCATACGTTTCATAACAGAAGTTCCCCAACTAGCCTACATCAGCCCGTACATCAGAGAACTACAACTTTTGAAACTAGATGAAAAGCGTTTTGTTCAATTTGTCTGCTTCGTCAACAAGCTGTTAGCTACTGGAGTACCTAAATACCTTGCATCAACAAATAAATCGAAGAGAGAAAACTCCCCAACAGATCACTAAGGAACATACATCTTAGATTCACTATACCTATCCATCGTTCTCTTTTTGGAGGATCATTTTCATATTTGGTGGCTTATCCTCTTAATCATTTGCCCGCAGAATTAATGAATTCGTCTGCTTTCACTTTGAAAAAAAATCTCAAACCGGCTCGTGATTGGGCAGCTGAATATAATTGATTTTAGTAAATTTTAATCCTGTCAGTTTGTCTGCAGCATATGTTTTTACTTGTTCCTTGGGCTTAGTTAGTATCATTTTGAATGTACTTAGTCCATTTTTGTGTAGTTGTCAATTTTATGCATATTAAAACACGAAAAAATTGGTCACCTATGGCTGTTTCTTCGTGCTGTGTACAATAGGAGCCATTATATTGTATTCTTTAAGTTATTCGATATTAGAAACACCTCCAAACACTCTGGAGCTTTTGGTATGGGGACGCTTGGAACTGAAGAACATACATCGAATGATACTCATGGAAAATTTGTTTTTTTTTTTCTACGAATTCCTGTGAACTTTTTAGATTCAGTGTCAATTTACTTCTCCTGAAGATGCTAACCTTGTTTGCGAAACGCGCGTCGGGTGCAAAAATATCAGTTTTGTTAAGGGTAATTGATACCTACAAGTGTCAACTTTCTCACTAAAGGTTTTAAATCTCATCGATCATTTTCTTGATGTTGACTCAAGTCCATCGAACTAGATAAAAGGACTACTGCCTTTCCAGCACATCACGACGGGCGTTGAGGCAGATTTTGATTGAATAAAGATGTGAATTTGATTTTCCAATTTTCTTGAAAAAATAGTTCAAAATGAAATATCATTGATGTTCGTATATTTACAGATAGCTCTTACACTAGCTGGGATCCTCATAAATGTTGCTATTTCCAATCCAATTATGATTATAGCAATGATCATTTTAGGAGGCTGTTTCATGAAATTGAGTCGTTGGTACATCTCAACAGCCTCATCTGTTAAGCGTCTGGAGTCTGCAGGTGAGGTTCTTTCAAAAACTGCTTTTAATGATATAAGAAAATATCATTGTGCGAGCTCCACCTGAATCAGGAAGATGTGAAGAATAACAATCCTGAGCCCATATCTACCTGAATCTCTACAAAATATTGCTCAGTCATTGTACATTTCCCTTTTGAACACTCCAATGAGTGTTGAAAATAGATACATTTATTCGCATGTCTGTTCGAATGTTTGGAATTGGAGATTTCAATAGGAGTAGGTAAATAAAAACTGAGTGAACTTATGCTGTTCAAACGGGGTAAGTTCAGTTGTGGTTATAACTGAGTCAGGTAGAGTGGTGAGCTCTACGATCCTCGAGAGATAACAATGAAAATCTGTGCAGTTATAAGTTATCTACACCTTATTCGGAATGAATTCCATAAATTCTATATACAATATACTTGAAAAATGTTGGTTGAAATGATTCGAGCAGATGAATGTTATTTAAGTATATAGAAGACCAAATCAGCGAATAATATTCTAAGCGCTTTCTCACATATGAGGTAAAGAGAGCAATGAGGCTATCTTCGCTTTTCAAGTCTTTACAGTTTTTGAAAACCAAGCCAAGCAATTTTTTGCTCCTGGTGTGGTTTTGATTATGTGTGATGGGAAGCTCAATTTGGAGTCACAATTAATGCCAATGATTTGATTTATTGAGTAAGTGTTCCACTGGTTTGGTTTTCGAAGTATAGGTAGTCCAATGGCATTTCTGTATATTTAGGGGTAGTTTATTTGTTTCACACCAGAAAGCTAGACAGCTTATATGATTTTGGAGTAATTTACCGTTCCTTTGTTATTCAATGATTTGAATAATTTCAAGTCATCTGCAAATAAAAGATTGCTGCTCGTTATATCTTCACCAATGTCATTCACTAATGATAAAAAGAGAAAGGGGGGCTAAATTGCTTCCCATGGGTACCCCGCTGGTTGAAATGAATATTTTTGATTTATGACCACGGTACTCAACATATTCTAACCTATTACTGAGGTATGTTTGAAAGAAGTTTAATGGTGATTCTTCCCTCACAGACTCGCTCACTCCATTGGAACATCGTGGAAGGATCGGAGACATGTCTCTCTTCCATATATATTTTCACAGTCGGTGTTCTTCGAATGACTCGACGAGTACATAATTCCCACCCCTTTGTTGTGAAATTGGAGACTTGTCAAAGCTCTCCTGCTCAGGGATCTTTTTTCAATAGAACAACTGAGCTTTGGAACTCCTTGCCGGAAGGGGTTTTTCATGAGGCTTACAACCTTCAAAAATTCAAAGTGATTGTTAAATTGTATCTCCTGTCCCTTGATTCACGCGGTGTTCTTTGAACATTACAGGGCTTCCCTTTCGTGTGAATCTGCATAAAAACAATTGATATACTTGAGTTTTTTATGGTCGAATTTGTCGGAATCCTTCGAAGAATCTGAATATATATGGCATCTAATGAAACTGATAATTAAAATAAATAGCATTGCTGATAGTTTGTGTGAAGCACAGCAGATTGGCGATTGTTGATCTCTTAGATATGAAGCCGTGTTGCTCAAATGATATTTTATATTTTCAGATTGGGAATATACACTATATTAATAAATGAGATATCAAAAACATTTGCAAAGTTTGACAAAAATGTGACAGGACGATAGTTTCTTATTTTATTGATAGCTCCAGATTTGAATATTGGGCATATTTTTGAGGTTTTCCAAACACTGGGAATAGTTGTTTGTATACTAAGACCACAAGAAGCTTTCTCGCGTTCCAAGATAATCTCGAGGTCGCGAAAACATTTTGCGGTCATAGTATCCACGATAATTTTTATGCAACCGTGAAAATTATATCATTCCAATAAACATTATGTCGTTTTGAAAAGACAGCGTTTCAGGCGAATGTAAAAAACTAAACTGATATCGTCAATATCACAGTGTTTCTATGGAAAAGAATAATTGAACAATCAAAATGTACAGTGTGCAGGCAGATACTCTGGGCAGAGGCTGTAAAATATTATTCTGCGGCCTCTGTAGCGACTGCGAAATGCTTGTCTCGCGTCCGATTTCACGAAAATGTACAAGTATTTACTACTCTATTACAATTTGGTTCAAGAAGGTTTTGCAAACAGAAAAGCACAATCTTTAACGAAAAAGCTAGCGACACAATCACAGCCACACACACACAATTTATTCTCTTTATTCGTTTGAGTTGGATGTTTCCCGTTTTTTGAAAACCATATTCTTCGCTTCGATTTCTTTTAAAGTATCTTCATTGATCCAAGGTGTATGAATTCAATAATTGTCAACAATTGACGAAGTTTAACTAAAAGCGGAGATTTTCAATCTTCTGTTGAGGAACTCGTGTATCAGCTGAAAGCTAACATGGTTGACCAAGATATTCGATTGGCAGTTAAGCACTCAGCTGACAGCTAAGTTTCCTAACAGTGGATTGAAAAACCAGCCCTTCAATCTTACCCATTTTTCCAAAATTTCAATCACAATTTTGTACAGGTCATTGAATACATATCAAAATTATATCTTTCAAAAAGTAGAAAGTTATTATTTTGTAGAACCAAAGGTGCTATCATCGGATGAAATGATCCAATCTGACAAGGAATCCAAAAAGGAGAAAAATTTATTTTTAAGTTCCCAGCTCGGCTCACCTTTCTCCATGAAATTAGTTGAATATACATGCCTGATATTCGTGTGCTATTCTTTCTGTTGAATGTTTCAGCCAAATCTCCTGTTTTTTCATACGTTGATTCAACATTAAATGGAATAACGACAATAAGAGCATCGAAAGTGGAAGACATACTCATACAGGAGTTCGACGAACATCAGGTACGTGCTGAAAGATAATCATCGACTGAAAAATAAGGAAATCATGAGGAAATATTGGTTTGTTTCTCTTCTTCGAAAAAAAAATATATAAAACTTCTATGAAAGAAGCAATATCAGTAGGGGGGCAAACACTTTCTGTTACCACACATATTTCCACACACACACATTTGAATCATGCACAGAAGGAAAGAACCGATCTGAGACAGCTACTTCCCTGTCTAGATGGTGCGACGAATCACAAAAGTCACTCCTCGCTTAGTATACAAACCTGAATCAAATAAATATCATTTATTATTTCCACACAGAAAATAAAAATAAAGGAGTTTGTTATAAAATTCCAGATATACTATTTTTCGTTTCGTTCGGTGTATCTAGTGACAAAGTTCCATCCATCCATATGCCCACTGAGGACCAACAAGTTTCTATTAAGGAACAAGTTTGTATAGGTTCTTGAAAATGAACTGTTATCAAAAACTATAACTACTTTTTTCCGCCCTTGTTTTGAAATATCCAATAAAAGCTATCCATTTGGATCAATAAAAATGAGTCATGTAATTGGTATAAAAGTTATATCTGTATAATTCCGATTCTGTCTTGCTAAATAGGCAGGAGAGGAGCTATTTCAAATAGACTCTTCCTTCCTCTATGTGGATTAAGAAAACGTCTACACATACACAAAGAATGTCTGTCAATTGTTTGATATTACTTCTTGAGTAAAAATTCATCCTTTTTTTCCGGAGAAGAAAAACCAATACTTTCCAAAATCATCTTCTCAACAAAAATAATCATGTTACTAAAATATTACAAGCATGTTGCTCTTAGCTGAATGTGGATTTTCTTTCAACTACCGCCTTCTTTATTTTTAGGATGTCCATACTTCCGCCTGGTATTTGACATTATCTTGCTCATTCAGTTTTGGTCTCTGGTTCGACTTGATATGTAATATACTGACCGCATGCGTTTCATTCAGTTTCGTTGCCCTACATACGAGTAAGTATAATCAATTCATTATTATAGTCGGGCCGTTCAAAAGATAGAATTCACGGACGCGTGAACAGTGAATGCCTGCATCTATATATAGCCTGCGCGGCGTACGATGCCACGCCTTCACGCCTTCTGAACTGACATAAATGAAGAATTGTTTACACTGTACTGTACTCATTTGTGCTTTGTATTTACGTGTGTTACGTTAATTCAATAACGTGATCATTCTATCTTTTCAGCGGCTACACTATAGTAACGTTCATCCAACAAAACAATATTATATTCTGTAAAGAGAACGTATTAATAACCATCACATGAGAGTTGCAATCGTTATTATTTCTACATAAATGATGAACTATAAATATTATATCAATATTTTGAATGTTTGAGCGTCATTATTTTGTCATGGATCCAGCGGCGGCCATACCCATTGCGAGGCTCCGGGCGACAGGCCTTTTGCGAGGCCCTTTGCTCTTCGTGAAATGTATGTGATGCGAAAGTAGGCCTGGTTGTTTGGTTCAGGTATTTGTCATGTTTGACGAGAAATGCTACAGTTATACAAATGAATAAAATTTGAGTTTTAAAATATTTATATATTTATACATAGAAAGATTTACCAAATTAACAAATACAGAATGCGATACAAAGCGATACACGAAGACTGAAGACTTCGAAGCTCTCTTACTATAGTGGCTGAATTTTCATTGAATCCTAGCTCGTAACGATAATTGAGGATCAAAAGTTTTAAATTAAAAAAAAATCTATATTTTTTTAAATTTGCTTGGGTGGGTTGTTGCGTGAGGCCCCTGCAAGAGCGAGGCCCCGGGCGATTGCCCTGTTCGCCACCCCATAAGGCCGCCGCTGCGTGGATCAATATTTGTTCCGTAGTTTTTTTGGTTTTCAACCTTCCACAATCTGAAAAAATAGTAATTAATATTGGAATCTATACAAGTGTAGAAGGGCAGATTTTTAATCTACCCCGAAAAGTTGCTGCGTCTGTTGAAAAACAGTTCTTTCTGGATAGAACACGATTCCAGATTCTTTTTCTTGTAAATATCAAAAATTTGAGATTTGACATATGTTTTTCATTAGTATAGATTTCAATATAAATTCTGTATCATATTGTTTCGTATTATGAAACGGATTAAAAATCTATATCGTTAAGAAAAATATTCATTAAAAGGGATCTCATTATGGGACGGACTATGGGCTTATAAGTGTATTATCATAGTACGGGTGTAGACAAAATATATTACGCAACTGACTGAAGAAAATTTCAAGGCGTTCCTGACAGGTTTTTAATGTTGCGAAAGAAGCCACGAAAATTTCGATTATGTTTTATATCAGATGAAATTTCTTAATATATTTTTTACTCACTGTTACTGAAAAAAATAAAAATCAAGTGTAGGAAATGTGAAATTACTTCAATTACTTCAAGAGTTCGATATCACAATAAAGAAAGCATTGCATTCAAAAAGTCACTTTGAAAGTTATCTCAGATAATGATGATTTCAATTTTCTAATCTGAAATCGCTCAGAAGTTATTTTTTTAACATTGCATTCATTGATATGTTCACAACGTTAATATCAAACTAATCGATTCACCTTCCTTCACAGCACTCAGCAGTGTTAATGGTAGTTCAGTTGGCTTAGCCCTTTCTCAGTGTCTAATGCTAACAGGTATGTTGCAATTCGGAATGCGACAATTAGCAGATGTTATACAACAACTCATAAGCGTGGAGAGAATTCTCCAGTATACGAAACTGGATATGGAGGGTCCATTCGAAACGCCGGAAGGTGAGTTTTTCCCAGTGAATACTGATGGTAACTAGAACGTTGAATTCAAAACACGAAACGAGTGGATAGCTCAACAATAGAATACTTATCTACCTAATTTCAATTCTATACGTCGAGCTATATATTTCAAAAGATTCATTTTTTTTTTCTATAATATTCAACTCGACTATCCCAGTTTACTGAGAAACCCTTCATTTAGGAGCTTGAGCGAGCAAGGGATACCCGAAACCTACCGTTTATGAAGTGTAATCCGAACCACGTATTATCATAAGCTGGAATAGTATTGAACTGAAGACGGTCGCAGATGTGTTGATAATATTCACATTTTTCAACGTATATACGAAGACTTAATTAGTTTACCAATTTTGACGACAGAATGATCTAGCAGAATTTAAACTCTCGAACAAACCCGTCCATTATTACAGATGTGAACCAAATCTATCTTTTTTCTGTACTCAGCTTATTCAAAAAAATGTGAGAAATATTTGATATTCTTCATGTTCTGATCATTTGCCTAACATTAGCAGATTTTGATTCGTTAGTCGCAGAACTTTCATGAATGGCACCTGTAAGTGATTTAAAAAGGAACACTACACAGCAGGTTACGGGTGGAAAACCACTAGAATTTTTTACCATTTTTCAATGTCTTTCCTCAATATTTCTATTAGAAATTCGATGCAGAGCAATCCATGTTCAATTTCATCCGTAGGTATTTCATTATCAAAATCCTGGCCCAGCAACGGCTTTATTGAATTCAAGAACTTGTCACTGAAATACGTGAAGGACGATCCTCCAGTCTTGAATGATCTCAACTTTGTTGTGGAACCAGGACAAAAGGTAAATATCATTGATTTTACAATTTGCATTATAGCATCAACTCAATATTGAAGTATCGACTTCACTTTTGTCCGTTCATCTTTCGATCGATCTATTTCATACTTCTATTACGTCACTATTAAGTGAAATTGATACTAGTGATGTAATGAATATTCTTTTCATCAATGTTGAATTTCTGAAACTTTAGTGCTCTCTCATCGTTAACAGACAAAATGGAAAAAAAAATTCGTTAACACTTTTTGAAAATGTCATTGCCTTGTATAAATTTTGAAGTGATTTCATATTGGGATTTCAAATCATGATCACGCACCACTTTGGAAAAAATTTCAAGTAATCTACACCACCTTGACAACTTTTCCTAATCAAGGTTAGGACTTTGACATTGTTTTAAATCGTACGTATTTGGTAAGCGACCATGATCGTTTTAAGTATTTTTCCACTTTCAATGTGAATATTAATCGTGAATGCTCGATAAAAATATAAATTATAATTTCAATCATATTCTGAATTGAAAAAAAAAACATCACTGAGACTTCAAATACATTCCACCATTTTGAAATTGATCGAAGCTTTTATCCAGAGGGCGTATCGCTCCTTTTGAAATCCCAGTATTATCTGATTCAACAATATAGATATGGAATCAACCATGCTTTGGAAGTAAGAGCATGAGACACTTGTTGTGAGTTGTTGGATCGAAAAGCAATGTCCTAAGGGTAAGATGCACTGTAGCCAAATTTCAGAGCACTTGACATAGTCAGTGGGCATACTTGAAGACTGGCGTTAAATCAAATCTTCTTTCGAACAATCTGTTCAGGCCAGTCTCAAATTACCTACACAGTAGGTTTCGGCTGGCACCCGTCAGAAAACAACTACTCCCCTGGCTAATACCACGAAGGGCATTGAATTATATCCGACCAGGTGCCAGTGCAGGCTTCTTCACAGAAGTAAATCCTGCATTTGCTTTCGTCGATACAAATGAAGGAATTGATTTTCAATTATAGGGACGGACACACTTGCAGACCGGTTTCGGGCTATTTGGCCACTCGTCAGTGCAAGGCAGTGCCATCATCAACATAAAGTCGATGATTTCCCATAATTAAAAATCAAACTCCTACACGAGTATCAAGCCCCGGCCAAAGCTGATGCGAACAACGAAGTTGTTACGCCATCTACCAATGGACGAGGTATTCCAAAAGCAAACCGAATATGCCCATTCCTCCTGCGAGGAAAATGTAAAAACACTTGACATAGTCAGTGGGCATACTTGAAGACTGGCGTTAAATCAAATCTTCTTTCGAACAATCTGTTCAGGCCAGTCTCAAATTACCTACACAGTAGGTTTCGGCTGGCACCCGTCAGAAAACAACTACTCCCCTGGCTAATACCACGAAGGGCATTGAATTATATCCGACCAGGTGCCAGTGCAGGTTTCTTCACAGAAGTAAATCCTGCATTTGCTTTCGTCGATACAAATGAAGGAATTGATTTTCAATTATAGGGACGGACACACTTGCAGACCGGTTTCGGGCTATTTGGCCACTCGTCAGTGCAAGGCAGTGCCATCATCAACATAAAGTCGATGATTTCCCATAATTAAAAATCAAACTCCTACACGAGTATCAAGCCCCGGCCAAAGCTGATGCGAACAACGAAGTTGATTTTTAATTATGGGAAATCATCGACTTTATGTTGATGATGGCACTGCCTTGCACTGACGAGTGGCCAAATAGCCCGAAACCGGTCTGCAAGTGTGTCCGTCCCTATAATTGAAAATCAATTCCTTCATTTGTATCGACGAAAGCAAATGCAGGATTTACTTCTGTGAAGAAACCTGCACTGGCACCTGGTCGGATATAATTCAATGCCCTTCGTGGTATTAGCCAGGGGAGTAGTTGTTTTCTGACGGGTGCCAGCCGAAACCTACTGTGTAGGTAATTTGAGACTGGCCTGAACAGATTGTTCGAAAGAAGATTTGATTTAACGCCAGTCTTCAAGTATGCCCACTGACTATGTCAAGTGTTTTTACATTTTCCTCGCAGGAGGAATGGGCATATTCGGTTTGCTTTTGGAATACCTCGTCCATTGGTAGATGGCGTAACAACTTCGTTGTTCGCATCAGCTTTGGCCGGGGCTTGATACTCGTGTAGGAGTTTGATTTTTAATTATGGGAAATCATCGACTTTATGTTGATGATGGCACTGCCTTGCACTGACGAGTGGCCAAATAGCCCGAAACCGGTCTGCAAGTGTGTCCGTCCCTATAATTGAAAATCAATTCCTTCATTTGTATCGACGAAAGCAAATGCAGGATTTACTTCTGTGAAGAAACCTGCACTGGCACCTGGTCGGATATAATTCAATGCCCTTCGTGGTATTAGCCAGGGGAGTAGTTGTTTTCTGACGGGTGCCAGCCGAAACCTACTGTGTAGGTAATTTGAGACTGGCCTGAACAGATTGTTCGAAAGAAGATTTAAATTTCAGAGCCGTAAAACAAGTCATACTAAAACAGACTCCTCGAACAATACTCAAAACAAAACATTAAAAATGCAGGAAAATATGTATTTGAAATATTCGCTTTTATTTTTCCTCAGATTGGTATTGTTGGCCGAACAGGTGCAGGCAAATCATCTTTAATTGCAGCACTTTTTCGATTGGCTCCTACAGAAGGATCTATTCTTATTGATGGCGTGGATACAAAAACTATAGGTCTATCTGATTTGCGAAGAAAAATTTCCATCATTCCTCAAGAACCAGTATTATTTTGTGCCTCATTGAGATACAATTTAGATCCATTTGATGAGTTCGAAGACACGAAACTGTGGGAAGTTTTGGAACAGGTGCGATCTGAAATTCATTTTGTTGAATTCCCAACACTACAACCAGATATTTTCTTCAAGAATTCCATACTAAGTTCCTTACATTTCAGGTAGAACTCAAAGACGTAGTGAACTCTCTAGATTACATGGTAACTGAAGGAGGAAACAATTTTAGTTTAGGGCAAAAACAGCTCATATGCCTAGCGAGAGCAATCTTGAGAAATAACAAGATCCTGGTATTGGACGAAGCTACTGCCAACGTAGATCAGAGGTAATATTATAGAGGTCTTTCAGAAACGATAGTAATCAGTCATCAAGTTGAATGAATCTTCCACAGCAACGAATTCGTTAGTTGAAACTTTTTGTAGAGATCAATAACCCTGAGACCGAATTGATATTATTATCATCTTCGGTAGAAGAAAATGCAGTATGAGTTTTCTCTTCCCAAAAATGGTAACCTTCTTAGCAAAACAAGAAGTTTAAACTTTTACACCAAAGATCTCGTCGTTTATTGATATCGTTAGTGTATATCATGCATAAGTATTTGAAAGTATACCACAAAAATTACTAATTCCATCCATTCTCTCCTTTGCCAAGGAAATGCTGTTCCTGTTGGTGATTATTCAAAGATGGCATTAATTTTAGGTTGAATCTATTTGGTAGGAAATGTTCATACATTCGTTCAAACTGTCACCAGGGGCCTGTTTTTTTCAAATCGGATGAACTCTCCCATCAAGAGAAAATTCGGGTGTCTGTTATCAGCAAAGACTATATGAAAAAAAAGACATTCTACTCTCTCTGGGTATGAGGTTTCACCTGATTTGAAAATCGGGTCCCAGATCAGGAATATGTAGACTGATTCGGGGTTTTGTACCGTACCTTTTTGGGAAATTAGCACTGTTTCCTTGCCGAACTTATCGAGATAATGATTCGTGGGGCTTCATAAAATCTGAATTGATTCCTATTAAAATGTCATGAATCGAAGCCGAATTTCTGAAATTCATTTTCGTACATTTCTATACTAATATCTATTTTTCCATATTTCTAGATTCATGTTCAAATTATAACCAACGATTGATATTTTGGAAATCAATGTAACAAACAGTTTTTTAGAGAAATAAAATGTTTGTAGGTAGAATCCAATATTCAGTTACTCATAAAAGGGCTAATTCGTAGAAGAAAAAGCCATGATTTTGTCGACACTGTCTCAAACAGAGGGTTGGTTGGTCCACTTGGTTATTATTTAGAAATAATTGTGATATTAGTGGAACGTTCATGACTTTTTTTATGTTTGGATAAAAAATTCACAATTTTTAGAAATGAAGTAACCCGTAAAACAATTGAAGTTTTGTTGTTGAGAGAATACTCATACAGGACTCAGGAGATTCAATTCAATGATCACTCTCAATATTTACAACATGAATATTTGGGGAATGCCTTCAGTTGAAAACAATTATGGTCGGTTTTTCAGTCTACTCTTGAGGAACTCAGCTATGCCCCCAAAAGCCAATGGAAGGGCCAAGACATTTGGCTAGCAGTTGAGAACTTAGCTGGCAGTTTCTTGAGTGGAGGTTGAGAAGCCGTTGATATCAGTAGTACGGTGACAATCATCGTGAATCCACTTTTTCTGCTCAATTACATGACGTTACATGTGAATCAAATTTTCAGGACGGACTCTTTGATCCAAAGAACTATCAGAGAGAAGTTCAACGAGTGTACCGTTCTCACAATCGCTCACAGATTGAATACCATCATGGATTCTGATGCGGTTTTGGTTATGAGTTTCGGAAGCATGTTGGAATTCAATCATCCGCATAAGTTACTACAGATACCAGACGGGCACTTCCAAGCGATGGTCCTCGAAACTGGTCCTATGGTGGCTTCACAATTGAAAGATATTGCCTGTGATGATTACACGAAAAAGAATACCGAAGAGTACAACACAAAAGTCTGATGAAAATAAACAGTATTTCATTAATTAATGAATTGTAAATAATTTTTTAAATAAAAATTTATCACAGTATAATCATAGGTTACAGCATTCCAATTAATACCAATTTAATTGTTACCCGTAATATATAAAGGAATTCGTTATTTGAAATCAATTGGGCACATGATGATCATCCAGTAGTAGCTTTTGAAAAGTAATCAATATCAGGAGAGTATATAGTTCAGATAGAAGAGCATCGACCCATCACAAGAAAATAAAGTATCTTTATCCATAAGTTCACTTATTTCATGCATACAACTCTGGGTAGTCATTTTTGAGAAAATCCGAGATGAGCGGCCACTTTCTCAACATTCTTTCAGGAACCTTACTTGTTTATATATTCAATCCCAAGAAACACATGTGCTTATAAAGGGATATGAGTATGAGAATACAAAATATATGAAACGAAACGCTTTTAGAAATGAATAACAGATATGTTGAAATCACAACTGAAATGACAAAAAAAATAAATAAATCAACGACTGTAAATTATACATTTGTTCATGAATTATTGTAAATATTTATTCCATTATAAAATGATTTTTTGCCGAGGTTATTTTTTATCTTCACCGTATCAAAATGTCGTGACTTTCTTGTGCCATGATCATGTATACTAAAATTTGTAGAGGCAAAATGTATCAATAGACAAACTTTCAGCTGATAAACACAATCTAAAATCAATAGGTTTCGCGATTTGTAAGAATTTATACTGGGTTCCGAATACTCTAGCCTGAAAATACATTTAATTTATCTGTTCTGTAATGTTTTCAGAGGTCGAAATAAAGAATTGATTGAGATATTCCCTAGGTACATGGTTCCGTATTTTATGTATAATTCCAATGATAGGTGATATTTGTTTCCTCAACTGGGTCATGTGAGTGGCCCATCAGAGAACTGGATCAACACATAACCCCAAGAAATTTGGGGTATACACCTACCACAGACTACTTTTTTATATACCTTTTCTGATGTATTCAAGAGTTCCTTCATTTCTGTTGCCCTTCTCAGAAGGTTAGTGTCATCTGCATACGATACCATCCAATCTAATATAATGGAAAAAGTTGAATAAATCATTCGAATATATCAGAAACAGTAAGGGTCCCAGAATTGAACATTGGAGAACCTCTTCCTTCACTTTCACCAAATGACTTCGAATATTCCAACGACTACACTCTGAGACCTTTTACTCAGGAATGATTTAATCAGTTTCAGTGGCACACCTCTAACACCCAATTTTTCTAGCTTGAAAAGTAGAAGATCGTAGTTGACCCAATCGAAAGCACACGAGAAGTCTACAAACAATCCGCCGAGCTGAATCTTCCAAATTCGTTTTCCTTGAACACCTGATTCATGTGCTTATCTTTCATCTGGTTGTCGAATGATAGCTCACTGATAGTTTATTTGTTTGTTTGTAATTTCAATTGAATTTTCCACATCATCTTCACCATTACAACAGATTACTTTTTTATCGGATAGAAATTTTACCTTATGTCTATATTTTTTCCGAAAACAATTTCGGTGACATACACTCACATTTACAACAAACATAATGCGTAAATGATTCAGATATAAACACTTATAGGATATTTTACAGGAGCTCTATTAGCATATGAGACGATTTGTTCAATGGTTTCCAGGAATTGGGAAGTCTTTGTCAGTCGTATCGTTTGTTGAGGCATTGAGGACGTTTTTCAATTTCACTATTGGACACCTTATCCTGTCATTTCAATATATGTCTCTGTCTTTTCACGTTAAGTATGAAATGTAAAAGTCGGAGTTGCCTGCCCTCCCCCTTCAGTCTCTCTAGCGGTGACTTCATAAAAAAACTAGATGTGTCGGATGTAGGGTGGCCATTGGACAATTGTCCTCTTCCTGGCGGTCAGACGCTTTTGGAAAATTCGAGAAATAAAGAGGAGAAAGATAAAAGAGAAAGGAAAAAGGGGGAGGTAGAAACTGATATCGAATATGGTAGGAGAGAAAAAAAAAAGAGGGATACGGAACGAAGAAAATGGAAGAGGCATGATCGCCTAAAAGTTTGAACGGTTTGCTATAAGACGGTTTGGCCAGACAAACTAGACAGACGCCTAAGGCCTATCAATTTGAAGGCGTCTTTTTTTGGATTTTTGGATAGCTTCCAGTGCGCAGTCCAAACCTGTCAAAAATTATAGGCACCGCTTGCGTTAGAATAAGTGAAACGTGAAACACTTTTTTTTTCAGTTTATGATTGACTATAAAAGAATGTGATTGTCACGCCCCCATTGTTCATGAATTCATCTCTATATTAAAGTTAGCCTGGCACCGCTTTAACGGTGACTTTTGGAACACCCATCCAGATTTTCGTTGATTTTTGGAACATCCCCTAAGCGTTTTCACATTTTTTGTTTCACTAAAATATGGACAGACAATGGAAGTTCGAAGCTCCTCAGGTTTCCACCCAAATTTTGTTCTGTTTCACTAGAATATGGACAATGGATGTTCGAACCGATAGTATTCAACAGAGAACATTGTCAGCCGCTTTCAAACAAAGTTCTATACGGTTTTTGTGTTATAAACTCCAAGAAACTTTATTCAAAGTACATAAAATAAATAAATTACTCAGTTAAATGGATACAACATAATCAGCACCTAAACGAACCACCACGTATCAAATGGGCTCAGCTCTGCCTGACGCCATGTCGTCGGAGTTTGAATTCCGATACGGAACCTATTTCCATCTTCACCACGTTGCACATTAGGTTTCAATATCCATTCGTCTTCGATTGACCTTTTTTCCGTCAGTCTGGGATCTCGAAAATAAATCAGAGGAAAGGTGTACTCATTATCAACCTCATCTCTGTCCTCTGTCCAATTTGTATGAATCGACGTCAAGAGAGGAAGCTGGGATTTTCTCTATTGTTGCAATGGGTGGTTGTTGGTGTTTTCCGTGTTGATATTAGAGCCATATGGCTGCGACGATCTCTGCAGTCGTTTCATAGTCTCTGCTTCGGTTAAGACAAATATCACACAAAGTATTACTACCAATTTCAGCATCATCTGCAATTGAATTAAAGTTGGTGGAACCGTTTTTCGAAGTCTACAAGTGATTGTTTCAAATGTCTGTATTTCAGGATAGAGTGAGATTCATTTTAGGTAGCACGCAAGGATGGAGAAATGAGTACGCTCACGAATAGAAATTGAATTATTTTTCTCTCGGGAAAAAGTTTTTACTTAAGACAGAAATTTCAGTTTTTGCCGAGGTTTGTATATTATTTCATCTACAATCATCCGAGATAATTTCATAAAGTGAACAAGAAATTGATATTGGCAAGATTAATTTCAATACATTTTCTGTTTCTAGTATGTCGAGTTTTAACCCTTGGTGCATACAATTTTTTATTGTTCACTGCAAATAAACAAATTCTTTTCAAAAATCTTGAATTCGTTTTATGATATTATATCACATGAAATCGATGTTTCTATTTTTTGGATTCTCTTCGAAAGCTGCAAAAATTAAATTATATTTTCAAACTTTCAGCGTGACAATTCTGATTGAATCTTCTGAGGAATGGCATGAATTCTTAACATCACGCTGAAATGAAGTAGTGCAATTATTATCCTGAAAAAAAAATTCATAATATGGAATTATTCTGTATTATCGTAATGTATCTTTCGTAACCCTGAAACATTTGTTGTGAAAATAGTCCATTCTAAAGTCGACATGGAAATGTGATCTTAAATGGAAAACGCCTGCTTCTTCGAAGCCCGAGGAGCGTAAAGCAAGTGTTAACAATTATTTTCCTTGATGAGAGGAAACGAATCCCTCACAAGATTGCCAATAACTGATACGAACTTGAACGCAGTTCTAAAAGACAGAAGATGACAAATATCTGGCAAAAAATGTGTTTTTTTGTTTTGTAATGTGTCCTGATTGAAAAATTAATAAATACTACTGTATTTCCTATATGTGCTATAATACTACCTTTTTCATTGAAATTTTCATTAGTTTGCCTTTTCTTTGAGATAAGGTTCTGCGACCCACCTATTATACGGTCTTCAAGCTTTTGGCCCACCAGTGACTTTAAGTTTGACATGGATGGCATAAAGGAATAAGTACAATGGATTTCACAAAAATATTTTTTCTCAGGATCAGAAGATGTCTCCTACAAAAATGGTATAGGTATTGGCTCTACAACACTTGGTATGATTAACACATTTCAAAACGATATGCGGGAGCAGGTACTACCACTGTGAAGATGAGGCTGTCTTGTAAACAAAAACGGGGCACTCTAGGTGTTGAGTAGGATTGGTGAATCCAAAACAAGAGAAACCAAACATAGTCCGTTGAGGATGCAGTGCCAGAACACAAATAAACGGAGTTGGTCGATGAGCTGAAAGAGCTGAAAGCTTATAGTTTATCGGATGTCAAGCTTGTTTTCTTGAGATGATAAAGTTGTTGTATCGAGAAAGTATTTAGAATAGCTATCAACTACTGCAAAATTATCAATATCCAGGATCTTGACTGGACAATACTTCAGGGTTAAATATGTCAGATGCAAAATCCCTGCATTGCATAATCGAGGCCAATGAGTTGGCACAGTGGTTATAAATAAACGATAAGTTTGGAACCTTCGGTGTAAAAGTTGAAACTTTTCTTAGAGATCAATTACCCTAACACCAGACCTATATTTTCGCAATCGACGCGCGTTTCGTTAACAAAGTTAGCATCTTCAGGAGTATCAATTTTCTTCTCCTGATGGCCATTTTCAGGATTCGAATATGCTGCTCAAATGAAAAGATGAAAGATAAGCAAACTTTCAAAATTCTGATACTTTTGTTATTAGTTGAACTTATAACAGGATGTAATTTTTTTAACACTTATCAGTGAAAAAATTCGAATCATAAGCACACTCCAGGTCTTAGTGAAAATAATATTGGTTGCAGGATAACATCTTTATATTATTTTTCATCATAGTTTTCTGTATGAACACCAAACAAAGGAAAAATTAGGTTTTGTTCGCGAATGTATTGGCTTTTGATCCTCCGTCAATGGGCTACGCATTCAGCCGAAACGAAGGCGCTGATTAACAACGGCCACAACATGCTGAGTGACTGGACCTAGCCGCTGGGACCTCCTGAAGGTTGCAGAGAGGTTGAGAAGTTGAAAAGACCAGAGGCAACCGATTTCGATTGGTAGGGAAACACTCATCGAGCAAAGGCAGCCCATGGAGGTTGAAACGGCTGCGCAGGGGGGCTCTGTGTACGGCCTTTAGCGTCGAGAACGGAAGAATAAGAATCCTACATGCTGACTATCTCGTCACAAAAGGGAAATTTGCAGGCGTCATTTCGAAGCGTGCAAATATCCTTGAACATAGTTGGCAGGTGGTGCGAGTATGAGAATCTTTCAGTGAAATCCCAAAAAGCACTGTCTTTGCGTTCACAAGGAAAAGAGTGAAGAGAGGACTGAAACCATCGACACTTAACGAAGTAAATATTCCATTTACCCTGAAAGTCAAATACTTGGGTTGACTTCCGATAATAGGCTCACGTGGAATATTCACATTCAAATAAAGCACATAAGGCCAAGATGGCACTAGGAATCTGCAGAAGGATGTGCGGAAAAACTGGGTAGTGAGACCCATGAAAACATCGTGATTTGATGAACAAGAACAAAGCAATCGGGTACCGCTAGACTACTAGATGGCATACAAATAAGGCTGGCATGCCTGAGTGTCGTGGAAGCCATGAGAACGACCTCAACTTCATCACTCGGGGTCCCGCTTGGACTTCAACCATTGCATATCTACATACAAAGAGAAGCTCGACTGGTGACACCTAGGCTAATGCAGGGGCAAACCCCAATCAGTCAACACGTGGCAGATTGAAGGCAGATCCCCGTGGATAACACGGATGCGCAATACAACTTTTAAAATAATTCAAAATCATTAAGTAGAGAGGACTGTCAAAATGATCCAGCGGTATATGCGGAAGAAACTTGGTACACAGATGGATGAAAGACCCAAGAAGGAGGGGGCTGGTACATACGGAGGCAGAACAAGACGAGAATCGCACTCGGCCTTGGACATAATTCAACAGAGTTCCGGGCAGAACTAGCGGCCATCGAATACTATATAGGAAAACTGAATAGAAAGTCGCAAACAAAACCATTGCCATTTCCTCCGACAGCGAGGCGGCAATTGAGGCAATGAGCTCATACCAAATCTTCTCACGACTGGTGGAAAGCTATCTGAGAGTACTATGTATACGTACTTACTATACATGAGGTTGTAAGGGTAGTGGTGGGTCTACCGACAGGGTATCAAACATATGATCAACATAGGTCTGGCAGAAGAAACTCAATGCAGGTTCTGCCAAGAAAAGGAAGGGACCGCACTACATGTGCTCTGTGAATGTGAAGCGATAGCAAAGGCTGAGACGCGCGAGATGCGGGGAAGAGAAACCAGAGAGGCTACTAGCCATATGAAGGAGTCAATGTCAAGGCTATGGAGTTTCAACAAAGAGATCAATGCAGTCAATGAGCTCTTATAACCAAATAATATTCAATTTGAAAAAGTAATTTTTCCAGTTTCATGAAATATATCAGTCAAATTCATTAGACACCGTTCATGCTCGAACATATTCTGTACTCAGCGGAGAAATGCTACCGATTTGGAACCTGTTGGGATTTTAAATTGAAATCGCCAACCCCTTTTTTTTAAATATCGACCGCAATTTGCGACAACTATTAAACCGAGGTAGACTTTGACAAGGTTGAAAATAAGTTTAATAAGTAGGGATTATATTGTTTCCAGTATTTGAAAAATTTATAAATGAATTGTGGTTGATAAACATTTCAGTTATAATTTTGATATTCTGAAATTTCGAAACAACTTCGTAGCGCTGGTTCGGCCAAGACTAAAACTAAAAAGTACCACTCTAACATTAATTGAGAGATTTAACCATGATTCTAGTTTCAATCAGAGGGTGTATTTATTTTATAGTCAATATTATTTAATATACAAAACAACTTTATAAGCCCGCTCATCAATTTCCGATATATTTTCAAATACATTCATTTCAAGATATTCATGCTATATTCTGAAAGTCAGGAACAATATATATATATATATATATATATATATATATATATATATATATATATAAAACATATAAACCAAATATATTGCCAAATCTAATACGAACTGCAAAGATCACAGTATACAGTCAAAAGGTTGGAATCTATATGAAAACTACAATTTTTTGTTGGTTAAATAATCAAGCCTTATAGTTCGAATGATATATTTCTAATGAATCACCAAATATATATTCGTTCATTCAGAAGACTGTAACATAATAATTAGAGAAAATTGTGGAGAAATGGAGTATATTCACCATATTATACTTTTTATCATTTCTATCAGAACCGTGTGATACCCATCTAGATGAGAGATGTGAAGTGGGCAATGAATAATTGAACCTATAATAATGTGTAATAGCAATGAATCAAATAAGGGTTGAATTCTGAATATCATCATAAATAATTCATTAAACAATTATTATAAATATTCACCTAATAACAATTAGGTGAATATTTAGTGATGTCAATTTTTTACAATTGGAAAACCGGATGGAGTCTGAACTCGCATAAAGGCCAAATGCACCGCTTCTACTTCATGAAGGCTTAACTAACCTAGGCTTAATCGCTAAGGAACAATGAATCTGATTGGCACCGATTACAACAAAACCTAGTTTAAATATACCACCACAATTAAAGCAAAGCGGTGCAATTTGCCCTGAGACCAATATTGCATTAGACTAAGAATAGTTTTTTGGTACCAAAATACAAGTAGTTCTCGATCACAATCAACACAGTCAAGTATGATCCAAAACCATCAATAGGTACACTTATTTTTTGAAAGTTTATATATATATATATATATATATATACATACACTGAACTCGGTTCAGTTGAACCACAGAGTTCACTGTTGTACGTACGACCGGCCCTCAAAAGAGCAAAGGGGAAAAAAGGAATCTTTTTACTTTGGCAGATGATCTTCGTTGCCGTGGCCACAAATAATGAAATGAAAGAAGAAGAAATATGACGAGAGCGGGAAATATCTTTGAAAAACTGACACTGACATTAAACATCATAAACATTGCTGTTAGTTAATTGTTGTAATCTCAACTCTTTTCACTAATAAAAAAGAATACTTAAACTTTTGTTACACTGCAGTTATGTCTGACGAGACTGTTTCTGTCTCGAAGGTAAGAAATAATCAGATACACCACCGTTATATAGGTGAATTAAAATATAGTTTTACAGGGTGTTTTTGTTTTTCCAAATGGTTTCAAGCCTCTTTCGAAACGAGATAAAGAACACAAAAAACGAGCCACTCTTCATGATGTTTCCAGTAAAAGTGTTCCTTTCTCGTCCAGTTTGTGGTATCAATCTTATTCAACAGTTTGGAATAGCATTGAAGAAGAAATAGAGGTAGGTACCCTGAAAATTTTCCATTTTGCATCTGATAAAACTTGTTTGCAGCATTTGAACAATAAAATGTTTGAATCGGTATTGAAGAAACTGGTTGATTTTGTAAAGACTAGTCATCACGTTGATGTAGAAGAGATTCCCACAGCTGTTTTGTTGACTGGTATCAACATGCCAGATCACGAAGTTCAATTCACAGCACTCTCAAAACAAATAAAAGAAACTGTCACCCCTCATGTAGCTTGTCTGTATAGTCAAGATGCTCAAAATATCAAATATCTGATGGAAAATATGATCAATCAGTTTATTAATGAGAATGATGATTTCTCTGAAGAAGTAAGTTGTCATAAACTCACACTAAATTAACTGTTTTAAAAAAATACCTATTTATAGTATTTTTGTGGTTGAAATGTATTTAAAAACCGTTTTCATTTTATGGATTGTTGTTACAAAAAATAATATCTTTTGAAAATATTATTATAATCGGGTCTATTCTGGTGAATCTTTTATAGAATTCAATATGGAATATTGGTTATTGACAATAATTGACAACTCTTATAGAAGAATATAACGATGCACTATTGAAATTTCTGAAATATCTTGTAGGTACTGGTATTTCAATATGATACAATATTCAATTCCTGAAAAAGTTTCATAGAATATTGACCATTGTAAATTATTGATCCACATCATAATTGCATCTGGTCCATTCCTTGAATATTCATTAACATTCTATTGATAATCAAGAGTCAATAGGTCACCAGAATAGACCTGATTGTCTGTTCAATGGACCTAACCCATAACAAAAAACTGTAGGTAGACAATTGATATCTGTTAACCATTGGAAAACTTGTGATGTATTCAGTACAATACCAAATTCTCCTAAACCAAATAAAATATTGTCAAATAATAAGTTCGCCAAAACAGTTCATCCATTAAACAAATGATTTTATATTCTAGGAGGACATGTGTACTGATGACAGCAAAATTCACCTCAAAAAGAACCAGCTCAACTTACCAGTGCTTCAATGTTGGTATGAGAATTTGTATCAAGAGAAAAAGAATTCTTTGGGAAATCAACCAACTGAAAATAAGAGAGTTTTAGTTGTTATCATTCCAGATTTTGAAAGCTTCAACGTTCAAGTTCTTCAAAAATTCATCCTTATCACTAGTTGGTACATTAAAGTATTACCCTTTGTATTCATTTTTGGCATAGCTACCTCAATAACAACATTACACTCTTCATTGCCATACAAGGTGTCTTCAAAAATATGTGTAAAAGTATTTCACTCCCAACGTTCAGTTGACTACTTGAACAATGTTTTGGAAAATGTGTTCTTCACATTCCAGTGTCCATTCCAACTAGGAGGGCAGGTTTTCAATTTATTCACTGACATTTTCCTTTTTTATGATCTGTCGGTGAATAATTTTGTACAGAATATCAAGGTGAGATTCTTGCATTCTATATATGCTAAGACAATTTTGTGAATGTGAAATGGAACTTTCTGACCGTCATTTACCTACCAAAAAAAATTTTGGAAGTACCCAAATCAAAATTACATTCTCAGTTGATTGGTTGGTGTTGAAAATATGAACTTCCATTCAATGGTTTGAATTTGAAACATTAAAAAATCATTTCAAACTCAAGAAGGATGATGCTTCAGTAAGTCGGGGATGTCTGGGCTCTATCACATCAGAATGAACCAAAAGACATTATACATAGGATAAAATTCATCAAAAAATTCATCTCTTGCTGGAAATTGAAATAAAAACGAAACTTCAGGATATAATAATAATAATAAAGTTTATTCAAAATTCATAAAAAAGAGCAAATACATCAATTTGTAACAAGGTGAATAAACAGTTCAATTACACCCGCGAAGTTAAAAACTTGTTGCGAGAGATACGAATTACATTTATGTATAATATATTTGATAAATTTGTAGAATTCAACAAAATAATATTGAAAAATTAACTAATTTTCTTAACTGAAGTGAGAGATTTCATGAAATAAATTTCGACGTGATTCTTTAATCCATTTTTTGATCTGTAGTTTGAAAGATACTAATGACTTGATCATTTTTATATGATTTGGAATAAAATCATAGTGGAATGGCAATAAATATTTGAAATGTTTCTCAGACATTGTTGTTTTAACTCTATTTTTCAATGTGGTATTATTTTATTCCTTGTATTATAAATATGATTATTGAAATTTATATTCAATTTGTGTCCATTTATGTCCATTTTATGTGTTTCTATGTACAGATTTCACTTGTATACAAATGAGACTTATTATATATTATTTTCAAAAACCGTATCTGAAGAACTTCAAGATTTCTTTTCATGATACAATTGGGACTGTATTAATGAAAAATAAAGAATGTTAAGGGTTTTTACGCTCATAAATGTTTTGAGATACTTGAATTTTGATAATAAACTTCGTAATTTCTTCAAAAGGAACGCTATGTGTTTGTCCCATTTCAGATGTTTGTCAATTATAACTCCTAAGTACTTGATACTATATATATATATATATATATATATATATATATATATATATATATATATATCATTCCATTGTTAATCACACAGACACTAATACATCTATCGTTTAAATTTTCCGGCTTGAAATCATCTGGTTGGTATCTACACCTGATACCTGCTGAAGTCGATAAACATCGACGACGCTTCGGTTGAAAGGTACGATTGGGTACTAAGACCATATGATAATGAATGTGTATCCTTCCCAACTAACACCTCTGTCAGTCGAAAACCGCCGAAGGTTATCGATTGAATAATAACAACTAACAATAGAATTTGAGATAAATGACTTCCGAAATTTGCGATGGAGAACTCAGGGTCTTTGATAGCTCAGCGGTAGAGCATCCGTCTAGAAAACGGAAGGTCGTGGGTTCGAATCCCGCTCGAAGAAGTTAATTTTTCTCAAATTCTTATGATTTGTCTGAATGCCGCTATAATTTCATTCCATTGTTAATCACACAGACACTAATACATCTATCGTTATATATATATATATATATATATATATATATATATTATGCTTGTAGAGAGACAACAGGAGAACAGCAATATTATTAAATCTATTTTCAAACTCGATAATTTGATGGAAAAGTAACCTTTGACCTGAAAACCTCCAATATTTTCTTAATCTGCTTAGTTTGCTGATTTATTGTACCTATGTTAACTCCCAAATTAAGGCCCTCAAACATTCAATAACAAATTTTTATGTTCAATATCCATAACGATAAATTGTATTTATTTTACCTTATGAAAAATAAACAAAAAAAAATAATTCCATTATTCTGATGCCATTAGGCATCTGCCGTCCCTGGTGAAATAATTTTCGTGTCCATTTTTCATCAATACATATCTACTTCACCACAGATAAATATTAACTTCTGTTTCAATGTATACCTTATGAAAAAAAAAATACAAATTGGAAGTTTCAGAGATTTATATTTACCTTTTTTTCATATCAGCTTCATATTTTCTCATCACATTTGTGTTATCAAAAAATCCCAATCCCATCAAAGAATAATTTCTAACCATAGAAGTCTGAGACAAAATGAAGAAATGATTTCAAAGAACAATTTTTGTATAATCAATTCCCTAAATATGTTCATAATACTAACAGGTATTTCAGTTTGCAGTTGCTGAACATTTTTCATACGGAAATGCCATGGCTTTGTGTTCTATGGATAAAAGAATTATAACAGAAAGGATAATTTCATTCTCACCTAATGATTTGGAGAATGTAAGGCATTTATTATCTTTTCGAAAACTTGTGGAAAGTGAATCATATGAAAATCGAATCAAGCTATTAACTGATGACGACCATTTTAGAACTGTATTGAGAGAAGAAATAAAAAAACTACAGAAACACATCAGACGATTCCACATGTTCTTAAACATTTTGCTGATACTGGTGAAAGACTTGCCTAAAGCTCCCCTAGGCAGCCAGGTATGGATAAAGAGTCGTTATCTGAAAAATATCCCCTATTGGGGTTGTTAATCTTTACAAGTATTTTCGTATTCAGTACTAGTCATAAGAATAACAGAACATGTGCGTTAGGCTTGTTCTCAACGAAGGATGGTTTCAGTCCAGGGGGCCGTTCAAGTATTACGTAAGCATTATGGGGGGTGGGGGGTCTTTGCTCTGCTTATTTTGGATGACATGGGGGGTAGGGGAGTCTAGCTGATGATTACGTCATCGGTAGTTATTCACTTCTTTACACGAATGGCAACCCTCACTGTCTATGCTTGAAAACGAAACGCATTTTCGGGGATTTCCGCAAATATAAACACATACGTTTAGGCACTTCTTTAGAACCGATTGGGGGAATTACCGCGCGCTGTTCAGTTGTCTAAATTTCCTCTGTCAGTGTATTGTTTCGTTTGGATACTATAGCGAGTAGACGTATTGTAAGCATAGCAAAGCAAGTTAACATTTGTGTTACCGTTGATTTCATTAGCTAAAGTTTAACGTTTTAATAGGATGTACAAGTTATACCCAAAATTGTTTGAGAGTTTTAAAAATTTTCGTACAAGTACGAAAGTACAAAATGTACAAAAGTTAGTTAACGAAGTGTGGCGAAATTCTAAATTATGAGCAAAGTCCGACAAGGAACTAGATATTATTGTATCAAATAAAATTGAAGAAGAATTGCAAGCGGCGACTAAGAATAAATCCAATCTGCTTCATGAGTGACGGAATCATTTTAGGTACCTATGAGTACTAGAAATATTAGAAATCGCCAAAAAGTTTCTCTTAAAATTTTGTAACAATAATTTAGACGTTTTATGATTAGACAATTTTATGGCCAATCTCAAAGTATAGAGGTAATATTCATTACATAGATTCCTTTCTTAAGATTGACTCTGTCAATTGGTCACAAAACACAGGGTGTTAGTTTTCTATATGTGATGGGTTCGATTCGCAGATTCAAAGATTATTTGAAGCCATAGGGCTAATGAACTGATGTGCATTATTCAAAATTTAGAGCACCATGATGTTGTCGACGAGAACGACGTAGACATTCCAAAATTCAATGTCATCGAAAACTTAGAGTCATGGATTCGGGTTTCATGGACTGAAGACTGTTAATTTGAATTTAATATGTGTACCAAATATTTGAAATAAGTTTGTTATGTTCGTAAGATTATAATATTTTGGTCCCTTACTCTATGTTGAATACTGTATCAGTAAAATCAAATCTCTATCCCAAATATATTTTAATTTTTTTCAAATTATAATTGTGATATTGAAAAATGTTTACGTAAGCATGAGGGGGAGGGGGTCAGAGTTTTGCTTACTTTTGCTTAAGGGGGGTGAGGGGGTACATAATTGTAATAAATCTGCTTACATAATATTTGAACGGCCCCCAGTCAAAAGTAGTTGTCTATCTAATTACTGAAAATGTTATGGCGTGGAATTTATCACAGTACAACTGCGTTGAAATTGATAAATAATGAAATTGGAATCTTTGCTGTAAATGTTGAAACTTTTTGTAGAGATCAATTCTTTCCTGAAGATGCTAACCTTGTTAGCGAAACGCGCGTCGAGTGTAAATAATATTACCAGATTCCTTAAGAAAACTAACAAACCAATTAGATGTATGGTTTTGTTTTCTCTTTTTATGATTTGGAGAGGAAAAAGCCAAAAAATAGTTCCTTGAACTCCATATGCTCTCCACAAAAATATTTAAAAATTGTATGTGATTTGTATTTTTTCAGGCTCAATGATTGAATTATCATTTAAATTTTTAGGTGAGAGAGTTATACAGTATCGCAACCTCTAAAAATATCATCAAAACACAAGAATATAAAGAATGCTTCAAGCTGCTTGGATTTCAATCCAAAGATGAACTCTCTTCAAAACTATCCAAAATTATAAGCTACCTGAATCTGAAAATAAGTGGTAACGCCAAAAATAAACTTAGGGAATTGTCGGAGAAACTCACAGCCCACTTGAATCGCATGAATAATTTCAATATGGAAGAAATGCAAGAAGCAGTTGAAGAAATTGAAAAACCTGATATGGTAAATTTGGATATTGCTGACAGGAGGCAATTCAAAGAGGTAATTTTGTTAATTGCCACCGTTTTCAGTTTGTTGTTTCTTTTTTCTTTTTAGAAACTTCTGGGGATGTCGAAATCACAAAACAAAGCATTGAATAAGTACGAAAAGGATCGAGAGAACATTCTTGAAATTCTGTCTGGAGCTTTTGAAGAGTACCTGTTGGAACCAAAATCATTTTACTTCCATGAAATATTTTTTTTTGATGATATTTCCATTCAAAACCATATCATAGGTTGTCATAGATCTGCTATACACAATGCCTTGAATGATCCGCAATATTATTTACAGGTAGGTAGTACAATTTTCCAAGTACTGTCAGAGTTTTTCGAGTAGTTTCAATGTACTGGATATTTTAGAATTTTCCGACAATTTTCAAAAAAATTTGAACATCCGTTGTTTCATTTATTCTGCATACAATTGAATACTGTAAAATTTCATTATATCCAGTATCAAGTTGAGACTTTTTCTTTCAATATTATTCAATTAATTGGTTGAATGTGTGTGTTGACCAAAATCCATTTCAATGTTTTTTGTTTGAATTTGAGTGAACATTAAAGCAAATGCTCAGTTATAGTTTCGTCCAAAAAGTAAATATGGTAAAATACTGAGAATTCCTTTTAAATTTTTACTGATAAATGATGGTAATATCACTGATGTTATGCACATTATTTTCGATAATTCATTCTAATTAGTGAAGCATTTGAGTCTGAATTTTATTAAAATATATGCTATTTTGACTTTATGACTGTCTAATAAATTGTGAGACAAATAATACTCATTTTGACTATTAGTTGGTTCTAGATGGTCTCAAAGTTTCATTACCAATAATAAACTGGTTCTCTAAATTTTGTTGTTTGAGGTTTTTGTTGGCACAGATTTCAAACCCCTGCATCAATCCACGGAAACATAAGGCATTTTAAATTATAAAATATAATATATAAATTAAGTTCTGTATGAATATCGGTTTATTTTCTGTTTTAGTGTATCTGTTGCGAATTACCCTATCCTTCGTCCATCAGGCCAACTCTGCCTGATATATCTATAGTTTACAAACTACATTTGGAATGTGGAAAAATGATCAATCTGTATGATTGGCTACAAGCTTTTGTCAGTATCGTAAATCAATCAGAGGAGGACGATGAAATCAGGAGAATGGTGAATCCGAATATCCAGTATCCTTTTTTATAACTAAAAATACACAGGACGTTTATGGGATCAGTACTGAGTTGCTGAAAGAGTGTGCGACATTAATTATTGAACCTTTAACATTCTTGTTAAATACCTGTCTGTCTGAGGGAATTTTTCCTTCAATATTCAAACCGACCAAAGTACTAGCCATCTTCAAAAAAGGAAATGAAGATCTACCTGAAAATAACAGACAAATTCATATCTTACCCACTCTGTCAAAAGTATTGGAAAAGGCTATTTTGATCCAATTCTACAAGTAGATGGAAAAATTTGACTTTTTATATAACAATTCGGTTTCAGAACTGGTAAAAGTACAATAAACGCTGTGAACAAATGGCTAATAATATTCTTGAGGCTTTTGAGAATAAACACTCATGTCTTACTGTCTTTACTGACCTGTCAAAGGCTTTTGACTGCGTCAGTCATGATAAACTTTCCAGTTCCTAAAAATATGATTGAATCTTACTTAGAAAATAGAACGCAGAGGGTCTATAATAATGGTAATGTGAGTCAGGAACGCTTTATCAAAAGAGGAGTACCACAAGGATCCATATTGGGTCCTTTCCTATTTTTAATTTATGTCAATGATCTACCTTCACATATATCTCTTAAACACGAACTCTTGACTATACTATATACGCCGATGATACGTCCTTCTCAGTTCATGTGGACGAAATTCTTAACATCGATAATATATCATCAGGGATTATTGGCCACACAAAACAGTGGTTTGGCTCCAACGAATTATTTCTAAACGAAGCGAAAACTGAGGTACATTTGTTCTCAAATTATCACACTGCTCTTTGTGCAGCTCCTCAAACACAGGCAGTTCTTGGGGGTTCACTTTGACCCGTCCATATTGATATTACTTGTAGTAAACTAGCTAAATCAATTTATGCCATTACACGCATAGCTACTATTGTGAGCCAAGAAGCAGCTTTGTCAACATACCATGCTCTCTTCCACTCAGTGATGTCCTACGGGCTACCAAGTTGGAGCAATGCAAATTTCGTTCATCTTCAAAGAATTCTCGTCTTACAGAAAGCGACTGTACGTAGCGTAGCTAAAGTAAAATATAATAATAATATAATAATAATAAAGGCTTTTATTGATGGTTCTCATAGAATACAACGAAGGATATCACAAAACGACCCTGGAAAATAAACCATCAAATGGCAGGATTCAATATCTGCGTATGTCGAAACATAGCAGATGTTGCTCTTCCATCCAACCAGAAAAATAAAATCGTGTTTTGAATACACGAAATGACGAACATTGTAAACCCTTATTCCAAAGTATTAAAATCATGACTATTTTCTCTCAAATGATTTATGAAAACCTCATACACGTTAGAAAGAACATACATACATTTACTTTGCATTCAGATATTCACTCCCACTCGACTCGGAGTAAAAATAACATTATACCTCCCATGAAGAGATTAGAAAAAAGCAAATCAATAGGAATATCCCGTTTTAATATGCTTCCCAGAGAAGTACAAATATTGCCATTGGAGCTTTTCAAGAAAAAATGAAAAAAAAATTATTTAGCATGAGCCTCTATAATTTAAAAGATTTTGGCCAGATGATTGGCGGCTCGCTTGCAGATAGCCAGTGACTTATATATGTGTTTGTCAATGTATCTCAATTGTTTGTTTGTTTTTTATAATTATTCTCAGTGTGTTTATGACCTAACAACTTGACGTGTCCAGTATCATTGTACTATATGGATGTAATATATTCTATTCTATATATCATTAACATTTCCATGGAAAGGATCACACGTACAGTGAGATCAGTGTAACATCTCCCACCACTTCTTTTTCATCAAGTGTTTCAGAAATATTTTGGTAGGTATCCAAGAGAGTATACATGATGTTATTTAAATTCGTGGTCAAACTCAAAGGAATGATTCTTCGACTTATTCTAAGACAAAAAGTTTTATGTAAACATAGGTCCGGTAATGCTTCATTTTCAAGTTACAGGGTGTCAACATTTGTCAAAAAAAATGTTTTTTTTTCCTGAATATCTCGATAATCCTTCAGCAGATTTTCTTAAAATTGTGCGATCTCAACAAGGCCTTTGACTGTGTCTCTCATAGCATTCTTCTCGAGAAGTTATCATACTATGGCTTCAGAGGAAATGTATTGCTACTCATCCAATCATATTTGAAACATCGTTATCAACGTGTCTCTTGTGGTGATATTACATCTGACTTTATGGAAGTATCCCACGGTGTACCCCAAGGTTCTGTCCTTGGGCCGCTGCTTTTTGTAATTTACATAAATTATATTTTTGAATTTCTCCATCCCAACAAATGTGTCCCATTTGCCGACGACACAACTTTAATTATCTCTGGACAACAATACCATGAACTCCTCCGTGACGCAGATCTTTTGGAAGGTAAAGCAAATGAGTGGTTTGAGAAAAATAAACTCAAACTGAATTCCAATAAAACTCAGAAAATTATTATGTCTACTCACAATTCCTATTACACCGGGAATAGTGTAAATTTATTAGGTATTACATTGGATGAAAAACTAGGTTGGCACCCGCATGTAGAGACACTTAGAAAAAAACTTGTGAAAGCTATTTTTCTTCTCAGACAACTCAAGAATGTTATCGATGCTTCAATCCTGAAGACCGTATATTTCTCTCTATTCCATTCCCTTTCTAAACTATGGAGTTATTCTTTGGGGAAATTCCACGCATTCCATTATCATTTTTCGCTTACAAAAGAAAGCTCTAAGAATTTTAGCTAATGCGTCTTGTAGAGAACACTGTAAACCCTTATTTATTGCACATGGCATCATGCCTCTGTCAACTTTATTTTTGTTTAATGTTCTGCAACTTATCCATAGACAATCCAATACTTTCGAGACTCGGAGTGAGATTCACAACTATAACACCAGAGGTGCCATGCAATTTCAAATTCCCCGTTTCAGACTCTCCGTATCGCAGAATTCTTTAAATATCAATCTCTACAATCTACATCAGCAAGTAAAAAATCTCGGATTAAATAAATTCAAGAAGAAAATAAAGCAATTCCTCCTCAAGCACTCATTTTATTCCCTTGACGAATATCTACATGCAAATAAAGAAGAATTATCTTCAGTTTAATGGGTATGCACTGGATGTTTATCTAATACACTCAATTTTATTGATGTTTACTGTTGGAATTTTGTTTTTTTTTATCATTGTACTGTTTTACATTTTGTTTTCATGTCTCATGGTATTTTAAACTTAATTCTTGAGTGTCTATGTACTGACTGTCATGTTTATTAAATGGATGTATTCATCTTATCGTTTTATGACCTGCTACAAATGTGATAATTTTGCATAATGTGGTGAAATAAACTATTCTATTCTATTGAGAGGCTAATTTGGCCATAACTGGATTGGAATCATTATGTCCAGTAGCGTCCCGGAAGGTACTTTAACCAACTTTTTGATCAGAAAATAGTTGAAGTAACCTATACAATATCAATGTCATGTCAGAGTTCCACACATTATTTATTTTATATCGCTTTATATCATTCTATACGTGTGAAAATAAATCCGCATGACTCGAGAATTGGGTCCCAGATCCTATCACTCGACACCCCTTAAATCATACAGACGCTCATGGTTCCACATGAAGTTATATTCTAGCATTGCACATCACTTTTCCATATCCTTCGTCTTCTCATGCCTACATAAGTCGAAATCTCCTCCAGACTGGATGTCACTTATTCGACGTCTTATCCCATTTATGGCATGAAAAACTGTTTGCAAATTTGAAGTCTAACCTTTTGTTCTGATGGATACATCAGTGCTGCCAGACTTGTCATTTTTTGTGTTTTGAAACGCGTTCAAGAAAATGTACATTTTGTACATATGGAATATGGTATAAGAGGGATTCGTTATTCATGTTGTCATAGATAGATAGTTTATTCGTCACAAAAGATTATACACAATGTATAGACATCAATGCACAATACTTATCCGACTAGTCAAGTTACAAGGCAAAAAGTATATTATTAAAATAATATACACATATATTACAAACATTATTAAAATAGTTATTTGAATTAAAACAATCAGGCTTTGAGGTAAGTACACTTCATGAAGTCATTTAAATCTTGTTAAAATATCATATCGAGGAGCAGAGAAACTCGTCCACACTATAAAATGCTTTCTCACATAAAAAGTTTTGCACCCTATTTTTGAATACCGAGTCGCAACCACTTACACTAATAAAATCCTTCATCTTATTAAAACACTTGATACCCGTATAGCTAGGTGATTTTTGACCAAGGAGTAGTATGGAAAAGGGTTGATGGATATCGTCATTGGCCCCAGTATTATGAGAATGGATTTCATTGTTTTTGAGATATTCATCTTCATTATCTCTTATGAGCACTATTAAGTGAAATATATAGAGACAGAGCAATGTCATTATTCTTGATTTTATGAATAGAGGTTTACATGGGGCTAAAGGATGAGCATTATTCATTATTCTAATAATTTTTTTCTGAGATCGGAAAGCTCGATCGTAGTAATTTGAGGATCCCCAGAAAATTAAGCCATACTGTAGAGTTGATTGAGCCAGTCCGAAATATAGTATTCTCAGAACATCACATGATACCGTGTCACTCAGATTTCTGGTGATATATGCAATCGTACTGAGCTTTGAGCACACAGACAGTATGTGTTCTTCCCATGTAAGTTTTCTATCCAATATCACACCAAAAAATTTCAAGCTTTCTTTACTTTCTATTGTTCTTTCGTTGATGGTTGAGTACAGATCGGAATTTGTCTTGATATTTTTTGGGAGAAACCGGATGTGGTAGGTTTTGGGATTATTTAAAATAAGACTGTTGTCTTTGCAGAAGTTTTCTAATTCTTTAGATGCAATATTACTCTCTTCGATTAATTTTTTGACTGTAGTATTGGACATCAGGATATTGGTATCGTCAGCATAGAGAATGATTTGATCGGCTGAAGAACATGCTCCTTAGATCACTCAAAAAAGTGATAAAGAAAAGAGGTTCAAGTATGGAGCCTTGGGGAACCCTTTTATCAGCATTAATTCGAGCATCGGATTTTGCAGACCCAATCGCGACAGTTTGTTTACGATTTTCCAAGTATGATTTTGCCCAGGCTAGGGGTACACCACGTATTCCCATAGCTTCCAATTTTAACAGTAATAAATTGTGATCAATGGTGTCAAAGGATCGACTGAAATCATAGAAAAGTCCTACTACATGCTTTTTATCATTAAGAGCTCTATATATAAATTCAATGCAGTCATATATGGCAGTGTTGGTATACTTTTTTTTACGAAATCCATTTTGAAAAGGTGGGATCAGTTGATACTGCTCTAAATAAGCGGTCAGTCGTATAGAGTATGAAGCTTCGAATTCAGCGTGTCAATACTCAGTAGCCAATACAATGAGTCAAGGATCCTGCCGATAATATGGAGGAAAAATGAAAAATAACGCATAAAATGAACAATTCGCGAATCCTGTTCACATAAAAAAATTGGAGTAACTCCAGAGTGCGATGGAAGAAGGTACTATTTGTTTTAACAGAATCGTGAGAAGTTTCAAGAGTTTGGACGGTATTAGCGAATTTGCGTTATTTCATATAAATACATACTGAGTAATAAAATACCAATCGAAATCGCTAAGGTCCGGTAACGAATATTTAGAAGATAACTTGATCCACACCTTTTCAATCTGCCAAACCAGGAGTCTAAGGCTGGATTCAGACAGATCAGAAATCCGATCTTACGACGATCTGATAGCTTTCTGATTGGTCAAAATTCAAATTTGAACCAATCAGAAAGCTATCAGATCGTCGTACGAACTAATTTCGATCTGTCTGAATCCAGCCTAATTGGTTATTTGAAAAATTGTTGTTGTACAAGATTTTCCCTCTGAAATTTTACAGCCTTTCGTATTGCCATTGAAAATTTTCCTTAATATATACACAGAGCACGTTTCACACAGAGTGTGGCAGAACTGGAATATCTAGGGTTCATCAAAAGTACAAAACGAAAAGCTGATCATGTCACAAGACTGACTTGGGGTGGGTGATTTTCACTTTTTTAAATTATCAATAGAGATATTTTTCCTATTCTACGTTGAGATTCTTCATTACAACTTTTTACGAATTGTTCTTTACCAGACCCAAATTATCAAAAATTATGTTAATTCATTAAAAACCTCATAATTGAAACGAAAATTTATTTCTAAAAATTCAAAATATTCGATTCGATAATTTAATATTCAATAATAACTTACTGCTATGAAATATAGAGTTAACAAATTTAATTTCTGGAATAAAAAACTAAAATGGAAATATAATTTATTATTGTCGAAAGCAAAGTCAACCTACACACTTGATATTCAGCATGATTTTGAATCATTCCTACTTTGTTAGGATAATTTGAAAAAGTACTCTCATATCAAATACTTTGAGAATTTTTCAGGTAAATTAAAAAGTTGAATACTGAAAAATAAAATCTTGATTTGCATTCAATTAACATATAAATTTTTTTTTTATCTAAACAATCAATCAAATTGAATCATATCGACATAATGAGCTAGTTACAAAAACACTTATAATAATGATTGAATAGTCCTGCAACACTAAGGACCGGTGTTTCAATACAAGATATCTGTCAGATAAAAATAACCAACGGTTTTCATCTTTACCCCTGCCAGTTATTACTCACGCGCACCCTCTCATTCCCTCCATCTATCTAAGAGATAACTCATTATCCTTGTATTAAAAAACTGGCCATAGATGTAAGAAAACCATGTTGATTTGGAAACATGTGTTAGTATAGTGCTTTAGATCAAACAACATTCAATAAAACTACAAACTACAACATATTCATATATAACTCGTCTCGAATGCAAAGGAATAATATTCATAATAATGCATTACAATTTATAAAAACAATTTAAAAAATAATCAACAAGTGCACATAACAATATAAAGTGTTTAAAAACTTCATGTGATTCAATTATATAAAAACTCATTAGGTAGTTAATATTATTTAATGTTCAAAACTTCAATTCTATAAGCCCACTCATCAATTGCAAATATATTTTCAAATTTATTCATTTCAAGATATCAATGCCACTTTTTGAAGGCCAGGCACAACTGTAACAATCTTATCTCAATGTAATTATCTCCTTTTGTTTGTGATCCTTAATGATTCATTTAACAACCAAATATATTGCTCAATCAAATACGAACTGCAAAGAACACTGCGGTCAAAATGTTTCAATCAATGAGAAAATTTAATTTTTTGTTGGTCAAAGATTCGAGCCTTAAAGTTGAAATATTTCTCATGAAATACCACTAAATATATTCTTTTATTCAGAAGATTAACAATAATTCAGGAGAATTGGGAAAATGTATATTCATTACATCCTTAGACATATTTTTTATCATTTCTACCCGAACCGTTGTATCTAGATAAGAGCAGTGAAGTGGTCAATGAGTAATTGAACCTATAAAAATATATAATATCAAAAATAAAAGCATTGCATTTCAAATTTCATCATGAATAATTTATTAAACAATTTAAAATATTCAACAGGTGCACTTAATAGTAACAATTATTAAACATCTCTTATAAATACAAATATAAAATATATTTCATAATAGTTTACAGTGGTTGATCTCAATTTATTCAATTGAAAAACTGGATGAGTGTTAGCTCGCATAAGACCAACATTGCATGGGAATAACAATATTTTTCGATACCGAATCACATAAGTTTTTCTCAATCCCGTCAAATACCAGATCCGAAACCATCAATACATTTATTTATGTATAACTTCTGTTTTGTAAGACTTCTATTAGCGAATAACCCAGAATTACAACTTTGGCTCTGAAAGTGGATAGCAAAAACCGACCTAGAAATTTTTTGTACTGTCAGGATTCGAACCTGAGTCGCCCTACCAAGATCCCACGCTCATACAGCTTGCTCACAAAAAAAAAACAATTAGTAGTTTCAAAACGCACCCTAATACTTATTATAAGATGTGAAGAATTACTCAGATCTCATTGTTTGAAGAGATTCGTTCGATCTTAATACTAGTATTTATTCAGGAGATTTATTCCATTTCAATCAACTTATCATATCAGCCACTGTAGACCATCAGATCCAAAGGCATCTAGCATTTAAAATTATTGCAAAACCACAAGCCTAAGTACAATATGCCAAATACAGCAGATATATTTCGAAGATAAGTTTTGTAGATATGATAGTTTATACACATTGTAAAAATGCATCCCAAATATACAAAATAATGTACAATAATGCTGATGTGCTTGAGAAACTAGTTCGGACAATTTGAATCAAATAATGATACAATATGGCAATATCATGAAAACTAACTGAAAAATCCATTTGGTTCACAAACCCCTCTATTTGGTCCACAAATTGAGCCAGATCAATTTCTATCGATAGGTGTATTGAATATATCTCGAAACTCTGTGATTATCACGAAAAGACAAAATTGTAGCATGCTATTGGTAGAGGAAGGGCAAAAGGGAGGTCATTAGTAGCAATGCTAAAGCATAAAGAAATCCATTTCAATGTTTTGAACAATAGTCACCAATTTTTTTTTTCATATCTAAAGATCATTTCAAACAAAAGTAAAGATTGAAAACTATAAATACAAAATTCGAGATTTTAAACAAAGTGAAATGAGATGACTTGTTTTATATCAAATATTTGCACAAACTTGCTACGAAACATTATCGTTTCATGGACTGATAAATAAATACATTGTGGATCTAATCTGATTATTCTCATGTTGAATCACCAAGTTGCATACTGAGGCCAGCTTTCAATCTACTGTTGAGAAATCAAGATGTCAGCTAGATCAGTCAGTTAATCGATTGATTTGATATGAGCATAATCTGATATAGATCATAAAAGATAATTTATGAAAATTATTCAGACAATTCATGTGTTTAGTAAGCTGGACTCGAAACAGTTGTAGTTTGTTTGCTTATCACTCGCTCTCCTTGAGCCAGCTGACCATTTTTTATGGCTTGAAATTTGAGAAAGGCATCTATACCATAGAGAACCATACCACAAAATCCAAAGAACTGAAAAAAAGAAAGGTTGATAACTGTTGAATTTTCACGAATAGCGAAATAATCAGGTATAGATTTCAATGTCCTGGATAATCTTTTCAACCACCCTATTATATATTTGAATTCACAGCTTATCCAATCCAACTTGGGAGAAAAATTCGTCCCACTTGCGGTTGTGCAGTAGAACATCCTGGTTTCAAATGGCCACTTGTCCTGCACTGCCCAATATGTCGTTTCCCCTGTCGAGATGAATTGGAATAGCTACCATTTGATTTTTCATATCCTATGAAAGAACTCCAGGTTGCAATTTTTTAATTGTTATCCGAATAATTGATCTGATGTTTAAAAGCCGCTTCACAATAAGGCGATATGATCAAAAAGGGATCACACAGTCACCAGATCCCCTTATTTGACATCCTTCAATAATTTTGTCGGTCGGTGTGGCTACGTGGTCACACCACGGTTCCTCGGTGCGAAAGGCAATTGTTAGTTGCCTAAATACCAATTTTGGTGGGTGGGATATTTGGATTGATCACCAACCGACCCAGTAGCACTGTGGGTTTTTATGGGTTTTCCTATTTTTGAAATAGCAAATGCGCTACCGTAAAAATCAGTTAGACGCCCCAGAGCGCTTTAGCACCCAAGAAAATTGACCAATCCTTGCCCACACAAGGCTCTGCCTTCTGGGCATATTCGAAAGTGTGTTTGATAAAGGGGTAGTATGAAAATGAAAAATCAATAATTCCATTCGTTTAGTGAGCACCTCGATTCGAATTTCAATCATTTACTTGGCAAGACCAAACCACACACATATAAATATGTGTATGTTACATGTTTATTGGATACTATTGTTTGATTTATAGTCTTATAGGTAATAATCGCTAACTCACCCCAGCTGCTATGTAAGCTTCAACATGATAGGATATTGCTAATGATGAAGCAATCAGGTAAAGAGCTGTCCATAGAGCACAGAACACGAATTCTATTTTCAACCATGGGATTTTGTAGAGTTTTTCCACGATATGGAACAGGTACAAGGCAAGCAGAATACCTGTGAACCAAAATCCAGTCATTGCAACAAAATTGAAAAATGTTCCTCTTGATGAATCAGCATGGTATCCACTGGCTTCAATACAAATAAATCCGATGAGATTGACCACCTGAAAAATTGATGAATAGAAGTTTAGCTAGCTCGCACTCGTAAATGTATAGCTTGTCCAATCCATCTTGGCACAGAAATTATAACGTATATGCCCAGAGATCTCTGTGGAGTGTATAAAGATTAAAAAACACCTATTATATGTGTTCACTACGATGAAATGTATCCCTAGAAGGTGTTTTTTCCTTCGTTATGGTCTACACTAACAGTGTGCAACTGGAAAAGTATCCGAGTTTGTGCCAAGATGGATTGGATAAGCTGTATGTTGAAATAGAACCATAAATGGTTGTATTAGTGAATGGTGTTTCTTTCTTATTTTTTTTTTGAGGGGGTTTTTGACCTACCACAATCTGAAAAAATCAGAATTAATATTAAGAACCCAAAAAACTGAGAAGAAAGAATTCAACCACCACAAAAAAATAAATATCAGTAAATGATTTAGAGAAGTGCATATTGTTTCTGGCAGGAAAATTGCAACTCGCACTCTAAATTGAGACAAACAAATGATAATGCAAAATATTCAAGTTGAATGAGATTTCTTGTTCAAAAATTACATTTTTGCTGGTTTCATTTCACTATGCCGTAGAGACGTACTGAGACGTGGGGTAAGATATCAATGTATATCAAATCAGTATGAGAAGGAATAATTTCAAGTAGGCAGAGAGGGCGCTATCAATTTTTGATTTTTCAGTAGAAAGAGGAGCTGACCCTTTGCTCGAAATGTATTTCAACAACGACCTATACTGTTTTTAATTTTGATAACTGATTACTGAGATATTGGTGTATGAATTGGAAATAAGGAAACAGCTCTAAAGTTAGTTATCAGAGGTTACACAAAGTTTTGTAATGTGTACGAGGAAGAAATTGTTGGGAAATGAAACATATTCAGAATAAAATCGACCCGAAGTATTTGACAACAAATCGCCTTCGTTTTATGCCCTTCGAATTGATTATTTTTGATTGCAAAAGATGTTAATAATTGATTTCTCTTTATAATGAACATTTATTTTTGAAACTCTGACATAGGGTGGAGTTAAGAAATTTCTCGTCCCAAATTCAAACATCATTCCGAAACCGGATATTAAAATTCAAAGAAGCGAAGGTAAAAGTATAGAGAATTGAAAAACCTTTCAAATTAAACGTCACAAGACCCCCATATTTCATTTGAAACTAAAAAGTTGATAGCGCTCTCTCGGCGGCAAGTTTACGCTATCAGCTTTTCATCAAAACGTACTAAAAACAAGACTAAAAAGGATTCCTTTTAAAAGCACAAACTTTTCGACTATGATATTGTTACGAATCTCCTAGCGCCGGTCCTGACGAGAATGTAAACGGAGATGAGAAGTCGCGTCGTCATTTTCCAGGAACTGTTGATTGCCGCCTGGAGAATTCGAGACACGTCATCGCGGCTTCTCTCGAAGATTCTCCATAGGTACGCAGATATATAAGCAGCGGGACATCGCGGCGGAGACAAGTTTTTATTCAGAGCTAAGTAGAACGAATTTAGTGGAGCTGAGTGAGCTTTGTTATTACTAAGTGCAGGAGTTGAAGAGTAGAATTTGTATAACAGAGAGTTTGTATCAGAGAGAGTTTATCAGAGTGTTTGGTAAAGAGCGTTGGATAGTTAGCGGGGCAGTTTAAGTTGCTGTATTCTGTATTGTATTGTGATAGAAAGTTGTAATAAAAGAAGTTTACTGTTGTTTAGTGTTTTGATCGACGAACCCAATATCGTAACAGTGGTGTCAGAAGTAAGATTTTGCAAGGATAAATCGTGACAATATTGTCGTATAGAAGGCCTTAATAAAAAACCTTTTCGGAATCAGGTCGCGACATTGACGTACATATACGCATTCGTTGACAATGGTTCGATGCACGTCTAAATGTTTTGGCAAATATCACACTCAGTAAATCGAATGTGTTATAAAAGAAGTGTCGTGGCTCTGTTTCGAGAATTGATAAATAAACCTTCGATCGGGGAATTGAAAACAGCCTCTTGATTTTTTAAGAAATGCTCAGATGTAGTCACTAATACGATTCTGCCCAATAGGGCAAGTAAGTTCAGTGATGTTGAGTGTTCATTTTGTAAGTATAGGTTTATAATGAATGATTGTCGTTTTGAGTGAATGTGTAATCAATAAAGTTTATATTTGTGTTTTTACCAACTGATTTCATCCTGGTTATCACAAAGACCATCTGAGCTAATTCAACCCCAAGGAAGGACCAAATTCCTACCTTCCTTCCCGACAATATCTTGTCCCGTTCGGAAATTGAAAGGGGGGACTATTTTTACGTCCGCGATTCTTTTACAGTATTCTATTACATACAGAAACTTTTATATACTGGCACATAAATATTAGTTAAATTGTAGCCAGCTTGACTTTTCCCATGGTAAGCTGGCCCATTCAACACATCCTGATAGACCGGGAGGTCATGACAGGTGACGTTCCACCATTTTTTCGTGCATGCCTTTTTAAGGCTTGATAAATAACCCTAAAATATCAAAGATAGTCGGGTTTTCAGCCCCCCCGCGCGTCCTCTTCATAAGGAAAAACGCTTTTCTTTCTGTAGCGAATTTTCGTGTTTTTCCGTGATATTTCACTGCATGCCATTGTAATATACGGAAGTTCAAACTAATTGAAGCTCTAATAATTGATGGCATGCACCCCGCAGCGGCCCAAGATGATCAAAGGGTTGTGAAAACCTGAAAAAAAAATTAGGAAAATTCCGTGTTTTCAAATTGCATGCCGATGTGAAGAATTGAAGTTTTTGTAATAAAAATACTATGGGAAAATTGGCATGCACCCCCCGTAGGACCAACGGTGAAAAATTTCCGGAAAATTCTGTGAAATTCTAACACCAATTTTCCGTGATTCCAAATCACTCCTAATAAGGATGAATATTAATTTCATAACGGAATAATTATCTAATTCAAATGGCATGCATGTTGAATAAGCCCATCGTATTATAAATAATAATAAAAGTTGCAAAAAAACAGTACAAATTTAGGTAACTTGTTTTTGCATGCCGTTTTGTATTTGATGAATTTACCTTATTTCAAGTCATGAGTGTGAATGGCATGCATGTAGCTACAGCCCAATACACAATAATTGTGAAAAAATTGAATAAACATCAATTTTTGGATTGAATAAAAAATCTAAAAAATGCCGTGACTTCTTCTTGCATGCCACTTTGTATTTCGTTTGTAGATACTATTTTAAGTTGAAATACGAAATGGCATGCATGTAGCTCCATGAAAATTGTTTGAATAAACATTATTTCAAGTTGATGGCTGAAATAACATACATGTTATCACAGTCCAACAGTCAAGAATTGTAAAAAAAATAAATTCAAATGACACGAATCTCCCGGTCTCTAGTCTAAAAGTGGCCTATCATACGTCGACTAGCACGTGAGGTTACTACTACCCTATTGTTACGATCTTTCTTCTGGAAAATATTAATTCTGACACCACTGTTACGATATATCCTTTCAAAATCCAACTTCTGACACTACTGTTACGATTTATCCCTGGGTTCGTCGATTAAAACACCGGGCATTACTGAACTTCTTTTATTATAATTCTCTATCACAATACAATACAACACAATCACTTAAATCGCTCCGATAACTTTCCAATGCTCGGTACCAAAACTCTCTGTAATAAAAATTCTACTTCCGCACAAAGCTCTGCTCCACTTACCTCCCAATAACTCTCACCACTTAGCTCTGAATAAAATTTGTCACTTAACTAACTCTGTCAATAACTAACTCTCCGAATAAAACTTCTCTCCGCCGCGATATCACGATGCTTATATACCTGCGTACCTATCGAGAATCCTCGAGAGAAGCCCTGATGACGTGTCTCGAATTCTCCAGTTCTTGGAAAATGACGACGCGATCCCTCATCTGCGTTTACGATCTCGTCAGGGCCGGCGCTAGCACGTAACACTATGATAGACGCTACACGCTACGCCATTGCCTATACCACCGTATAGAAGTAAACAACAAGTTCGGCATGATGTATCAGGTCAAGATTTTATATTAAGCTGGGCTCTGGCAGCATGTGGTGCGGTAGGAGGGTGTCGGCTGAGAGCATTCTTGGCTCACTCGCACTCACGCCTCAGATACATCGGCTGAGCGTTAAGTAAGAGATGGGAATATTAACCCAAATAGGGTGGCGAGTGAATTTAATAATAATACTTCATGTTATAAAATAATGATGCTGAAAATGATTTTCTACTTTCATTTTTCATAAAAAATTTGAAAAATAATAAAATTATTAAATCGGACGATTTTTTCGTTTATTTAACCAATTGTTTTAAAGCTACATGCATGCTAGTTTGCATTTCGGCTCAAAAAAGTACATAGGTACATAGCGGCATGCAAAAAGAAGTCACGCCATTTTTTAATTTTTTTTTTCAATAAAAAAATTGATGTTTATTCAATTTTTTCACAATTTTGGTGTATTGGGCTGTAGCTGCATGCATGCCATTTACATTCATGACTTGAAATAAGGTAAATTCATGAATTTCAAAATGGCATGCAAAAACAAGTCACCTAAATTTGCTCAGTGTTTTTTGCAACTTTCGTCACGCATGCCTCTATTTTGCAACACCCTGGTGTGCATGCCAAATTTTCTTCTATTCAATAATGGTACGAATTAAGTATTTTTTCAATGGCATGCAGTTTGGAATCACGGAAAATTGGTGTTAGAATTTTCAGGAAATTTTTCACCGTTGGTCCTACGGGGGGTGCATGCCAATTTTCCCATAGTATTTTTATTACAAAAACTTTAATTCTTCACATCAGCATGCAATTTGAAAACACGGAATTTTCCCTAAATTTTTTTTCAGGTTTTCACAACCCTTTGATCATCTTGGGCCGCTGCGGGGTGCATGCCATCAATTATTAGAGCTTCAATTAGTTTGAACTTCCGTATATTAGAATGGCATGCAGTAAAATATCACGGAAAAACACGAAAATTCGCTACAGAAAGAAAAGCGTTTTTCCTTATGAAGAGGACGCGCGGGGGGGCTAAAAATCCGACTATCTTTGATATTTTAGGGTTATTTATCAAGCCTTGAAAAGGCATGCACGAAAAAATGGTGGAACGTCACCTGTCATGACCTCCCGGTCTATGAATACAGCACTGCTGTGGTGTTTTCCAAGGTTCAGTGCAAGAATGAACCGAGCAACATTAAAGGGATGAATATAATGAAAGTGAGAAATAGGTGTGATGTAGTTATAGTGAGATTTTTAGCTTGCATTTGGATGAAAGTCTCTCTTTTGACACCTTTAAAACTGAGTTATGCATAAAAAATGGCATCAGGGTGCTTCACGAGTTATGTCAAATGAATTGAATGCATCCTCAGCAAGATTAGTCAGTCTACTTTGACTGATAGGGAATTTTTTTCTGCAGAAATATCTCCCGGTTTTTTGTTAACTCCATATTTCTTCTCCAACATAGTGTCATGTAAGATATGTTTCACATTTAAGTACATTATGGCGAGTGCCTCGAGGTAAATAATCTGTCTATCTGAGAGCAACATTTTAATATAAAACAAGACTTTATTATATACTAGCTTTTGCCCGCGACTTCTTCCGCGTAGAAGTCGAACCGAACCATTTAGACAGCGCACTCCCGTAAAACATCACATCTCTCCCGCTTTTCTCCGATTCAATTCACATGTACTATTATTCATCACTGGATTTTTTGTTCAATCAAAATGAAATATAGGGTATATCACCCCTGAAAAGTGTAGCTTTCTGTAAATAGAAGGACTTTCATAATCGGATCAGTTTTCAAGAAGATTACCACCTATGAACAAACAAAAAAGGTTAGAAACTCTACTTTTTAAAGTAGTATAGATTGTCATTACCAATACCTAAAGGTACACCAGTATATTTTTGTCCCATAGCAGTACAGCATTTCAGAAGGGCTATGAACATCATCCCCAGGGCCGAAAATTATTATAGTTTATATTAGGTGTGTTCGAGTTCACAACAAAAACAGTCCAGGAATGGTTCGAAATAGTTGGACTGTTGAGGGGTTTGTCTCGAATATATCTACAATAATTAGGTGGGTGACTATTTTGAACCGTCCTAGATGATTATTTAATGCGAACCCGAATACAGCTACTATTTTTCTTACGCTATAAGGTAGACACGATTTAAATTTCCACAAAATTTATTGTCTTCGCTAAGCGAAGACAATAAATTTTGTGGAAATTTAAATCGTGTCTACCTTATAGCGTAATAACTATGGATTTCCATCAAGTAAAGGCCACCTCAATCCAAAAAATACTATTTTTCTTTCAGAAGTATTTTTTTCTAAGCTTAACTCCACAGATTAAATCCCCTAGCTGTGAAACTCCTTGTAATGTTTGGAGGGTTTCGATCGATGCACACAAGTATTTCTTTAGTTGATTTATTTCTCTCGTCCATATAGGGATGGTGGTTACATACACAAGTTTCACAATTCACATGTCGCGACATTCAGACGATACACACTACATGATACATAACTACATGATACATACTACATGATACGATGCATACTAACTGTTTCCTGATCATGAACTTTCATGATGCTCCTGTGAGCCTGCGCATTCCCTATCAGAGCAGTGGCGGAACATTTTACTTTTACATACATTACAATTCCCTTTCCACCACTTAAAACTTGGTTTTTCTTTCTACTTTCCTAAGTAACCTGTCTGACCTACGCACTGGCATTGTACCTTGTGCGCTCTTACAATCTAAACCTACGACATCATTGTACCTATCCATTTCTAGCTCATCTACATCACTGTGACTCGGTCTATCTGAAACATGAACGTTTTGTGCAAAGAAACTTTCAAAATCCCTGCCTAAAATCTGCCTTTCACTTATTTCTGCCCTGGTTTGTTCGCTTGTGCGACTACCACTACATTCCCTATTACAAACGTTACTACTTTCCACACTATTACCCGGACCTTGCTCACTTCCTGAGGTTCCATTCTGTGATGGCTCCTCTGTTCCTTCGATTTCTAGTGGAAACCTTCCAATGTGGTTACGGTTGCCACCTCCATTAGACATACTACTCTGACCACTGTTGCTGTAATTTTGTAATTTATGATTATGCAATTCACCACACAAGTTACCTGCCTGTTTTGCACCAGACGGATTTTCTGGATCCTCCGTCCCGCACCTCTCTCCTTTGCCCAGGCTTCTGATCTGATTTATGTGTCTTCTCCATACCATTCCTTCGGATGTTTTGCATAAGTATAGACTTCGTCCTATTTTTCTTTCCACTGTGGCAGTTGTCCAGATCCTGGTATCTCCTTTTCGATAGTCTCTTACTAATATCTGTTCGCCCAGGAATAGTTCCCTCTTCTGTCCCTTCCTTGAAGCGATCTGCCTTTCTTGTGCCCTATTCAAAGCTTCTTGTGTTTCCTGTTGTACTACTGGGGTGGTATGTACCACTTGGCTTATCCTTGTTCTGACTCTTCTTCCCAACATCAGTTCTGCTGGTGACTTCTGAGTAGAACAATGTTCTGCGTTTCGATAGGCTATTAGAAAGCGAGTAATCAGTGTCTCTGTTGGTGTACTGACGTTTCTAGAGTCATTCAAGGCACATCGGAGTTTGGCTTTGAATGTCTTTACTGCATTTTCTGCTGCTCCATTACTTTCTGGGTGAAAGGGGGGTGATGTTATATGTTTGATGCCGTTTCGCTGAAAAAATACTTTCATCTGATGTGAAACGAAAGATCTGCCATTGTCTGACACAACTGTCTTGGGAATTCCAAATCTTGCGAATATCTCCCTCAGTTTAGTTTCAACTTCTCTGCTAGTGATGGTTCTCATCTGAAATATTTCTGGCCACTTCGTGTACGAGTCTGTTACAATGAGGAAATTCATTTGCCTCAGCGGTCCTAAAAAGTCCATGTGCAGCCTTTCCCACGGTTCTGTTGATATTGGCCATGGTGTCAATTCAGATCTTCTTGCGTTAGTCGCGTGCACCTGACATGCCTGGCAACTTCTGATTTTCCTTTCAATGTCCTCATCCAATTTTGGCCACCATAGGTACGATCTTGCTAAACTCTTTGTCTTCACCATTCCCAAGTGCCCTTCGTGTAACTCTTCGAGCATGCGATTTCTTAAGTCCACTGGCATGACGACTCGGTGTCCCCAGAGCAAGCATCCATTGTCTTCCTCCAGTTCGTTCTTCCTTCTCTCATAATGTCGAAGTTCTTCTGATATATCCGATGGCCATCCATTCTTCAAGTAGTTCAGGATTGTTTGAAGTTCTTCATCTCTCTCTGTGTGCTCTCGTATCACTTTGTTATCAAGTGGCCATTCTTCTAAGGTCGCTGCGAAGTTAAGATATCCATTATAACTGTACTCTTCTGATGATACTTCCGTTCTTTGGGGTAGTCGTGATAAACAGTCTGGCATTACATTGTGTTTTCCATTAATGTGCTCAATCTTATAGTCGAATGATGATATGTATATTGCCCATCTCTGCAGGCGATCCTTGTTGCGTTCTGGTATCCCTCTGTTCTCACCAAATAATGCCACTAATGGTTTTTGGTCTGTTCGGATTGTCACTTTCCTTCCCCTGATGTAATGTTCAAACTTCTTCAGCCCGAATACTAGTGCCAAAGCCTCTTGGCATATAACAGAGTATTTCTTTTCTGCTGGCATATAAGTGCGTGACACACATGCAATAGGCTTTTCCTGTCCCTGGTCGTCTCTGTGGTATAAAACACTGGAAATTCCTGTTCCTGAAGCATCGCTGGCTACTATCACTTCTTTTGATGGATCGAAGTGTGTAAGTATAATATCCTCCGCAATGATCTTCTTGATATTCTTGAATGCCTCCTCACATTCTTGATTCCATTGAAATTTTACATTCGCCAATAATAATCTGTAGATAGGGCTCATAATGCCTGACAGATTCGGCACAAATTTTGCGTAGTAATTGACTAAACCTGCGAAACTTCTCACTTCTGATACATTTGATGGTCTTGGTGCTTCAGTTATTGCCTTCACCTTGGTTTCTGTCTTTCGAAGTCCTTTCGCTGAAATATGATGACCTAGATATTCTATGCCCTCCTTGAAGAATTGGCATTTTTCTCTGCACAGGGTGAGTCCAGCTTCTTGGAGTCTTCTCAATACCGCCTCAAGATTCCTTATGTGTTCTTCCTCCGTTTTTCCTGTCACCACTATATCATCCACGTAGTTGACCACTCCATCCAAACCCTGTAATACTTGCTCCATGGTTCTCTGGAAAATAGCACTTGCTGGTGCTACTCCAAATGGCATCCGTTTCATGGCAAACAGTCCTTTATGCGTATTCAATGTCGCAAGCTTCTTCGATTCATCATCTAATTCGAACTGTAAATACGCTTTATTTAGATCCAATTTTGAAAATGTTTTGCCTCCGTTTAGTGTTGCAAAAATCTCTTCTATCCGGGGGAGAGGATACTTGACCTCTTCTAGCCACCTGTTAATGGTCGTCTTATAATCACCGCATATTCGTATCGTATCATCTGCCTTCAATACTGGGACTATTGGTGTACCCCATTCAGATGTTGGTAACGGTTCTATGATGTCATCTCTTACCATTTCTTCCAGCTGTTCTTCTATCTTCTGGCGAAAGGCGAGAGGTACAGGGCGGGGACGGCAGAACACCGGCCTGGCATCTGGTTTCAGACCTAAGGAAATACGAAAATGTTTAAATTTGCCCACTTTGTCGCAAAAAACGTTTGGAAAGTTTTCAACAATTGATTTTTCAACATGTTTCACTACATGGATGTCAGCAAGGTTCAGGCTTATGTTGAAATTTTTCATAAAATCTCTTCCTAGTAGACTAGGGGGTCCATCGCTATCGATGACATAAAATCTTGTCAACTTTGTGGTGTTTTTAACTGTTACCTTAATATTAAAATACCCTAAAGGTGAAATTGTTTTGCCAGTGTAACCTCTTAACACAGTATTGTCTTGTATTAACCTATAATGACTAAACTTATCTTTGTAAAGTTTTGCATTCAGTACTGATACTGATGCTCCAGTATCTACCAAAAATTCAAATTTTTCGTTATTTATACTTAGTTCAATATTGAAAGGGTTACACTCTATTTCATTTATTGACAATTTGAACATCTCATAACATTCTGCTTCATTTGTTTCCTCTGCAGTTGTATCATTACCTAGGTAATGTTGTCTCTTAACTCTACACATTCTTTCTAAATGTCCTATTTTGCCGCAATTATTACATACATATTTGGCGTACTTACACAAACCTTTGTGTTCCCGACCACAAACACTGCAAGCGTTGATCTCTACCTGTCCTTGTCTTTTGTTGACATTCGTCTGGGGCTGCCATCTTGTTTGCTGCCTATGACGGTTCGGCTGGTTTGACGTCATCCATGACGTGGCTGATGAACCTTGGAATGAGCTGCGCATGCCTTGGCTGCTTCCTGGAGCTGGTATCCGTCCACGCTGCCCTTTCGATTTTTTGCTGCTGCAATTCATCCAATTTACTGCGTTGCAGGAAATCTCCGTGTCCTCCTTCTGAACGGCTATTCTTACTACTGCTTCTATATCGACGTTTTCCTTCTCCTCACACAACCGGTCCAGTATCCTACCCTTCCGTAGGCCACACACGAATTTGTTTTTCAGCACGAACTCTAGTTGTCCTTCGAATTTGCAGTTGACTGCTAGAGATCTCAGTCTGGCGTACCAATCCTTGGCCTTTTCGCCCTCTTGCTGCATGGCGTTGAAAAACTTGATTCTCTCACGAAACACCGACACCACGGGTGTAAATTGTCCTGCCAATAGGTCCTGCAATTGCTTGTATGTCTTTTCCTTCGGCATATCGGGAAATGCAAGGTCTCTGACGAGCTTATACGTTGTCGTGCCTATCAAACTCAACAACACTGCTACTTTCACCTTTTCGTCTTTAATCAGGTTTGCCTCGAAATATTGTTCCAGTTTTTCGTTATAAATTGTCCAATCTTCCTCCTCTGGGTTGAACTCGTTCACCTGACCGATTACGCCGACACGTGATGCACATGTTTCTGTTTCCATCTTCTCGGTTTTTCACGATTCCGGTTAATCCTCGTCGCCAATTGTAATGTTTGGAGGGTTTCGATCGATGCACACAAGTATTTCTTTAGTTGATTTATTTCTCTCGTCCATATAGGGATGGTGGTTACATACACAAGTTTCACAATTCACATGTCGCGACATTCAGACGATACACACTACATGATACATAACTACATGATACATACTACATGATACGATGCATACTAACTGTTTCCTGATCATGAACTTTCATGATGCTCCTGTGAGCCTGCGCATTCCCTATCAGAGCAGTGGCGGAACATTTTACTTTTACATACATTACACTCCTATTGATGAATAAAGCTTAATATACCCTGGATTTCGATGAAAAATTTGATTAAATATTGTGATAGTTATATTATTGTTAATTAATAGTTCTCTCATTTTTTTTACTATCGTCCATGTTGAAAATTTCTACTATAATTCATGAATGTGACATTGTGATGTTCTTTGGATAATAGTTTCATGTTGTAGAATTTTTTTGGAGTTCAAATGATAAAGCAGCTCCATACAGAAAATGAAATAGTGACTTGGAAAATTTTGTATTCACTTTAGTATTTGTACCTCAATTGCTGATCTTGTGGTTTCTATTATACCCAAGTATTCAAGACACCAGATCTTTTTTTTATGAATGTTTATAAAATCTGTGTCAACATATATATCATATGAGGGTACATCTTGACAAATAGGAATTCGGAATTCCAGAAAGTTTTCAAATAAATCAATATGGTATCATCTGCATGTGTGTGAAGTTAGCAACGAAAACGCAGCAACGTTTCTGTGAAATTCGTTGCCAGCAACGATTCCATAGTACGGATTTCATGCAATGAATTCAAATTGATTTAATCGAAATCATACTTTTCTAGGCATGAATCGTGATTATATGAATGGATTATGTTCCAAAAATATTCAGACATTGACAAAAAATACTTGAGGACTTTTGAATAGGATGGAAACAGTGAAAAAATTCAAATATCACTCTTCCTTATGAATTTTAATTTATATAACTACCATAAGTCGAAAATAAGAGAGAAAGGCACCTGGAAATTTTCACAGAATACTCAAAATATCATTTTTTTTTTCGTAAAAAGATAGTAAGGAGTTTTCAGATCGGGCAGAGAGCCAGGAAATATTGAAAATTGTAATTGTTGGTATCTCTTTCATATTTCTTTCAATCATTACTCGAAAACGAAAAAGAAAGCCACCTGGAAAATCTCGCAGAATACGTGAAATATCATGGTTTTTTCGAATAAAAATAGTACGGAATTTTCAGATCGGACGGAAAGCCAGGAAAAATTGAAAATCAGTATTGTTGGTATCACTTTCATAATTTCATCGTTGATTACTCGAGAATGAAAAAGAAAACCACCTGGAAAATCTCGCAGAATACGTAAAAAGTCATGGTCTTTTCGAATAAAAATAGAACGGAATTTTCAGGTCGGACGGAAAGCCAGGAAAAATTGAAAATCAGTATTGATGGTATCACTTCCATAATTTCATCGTTGATTACTCGAAAACGAAAGAGAAAGCCACCTGGAAAATCTCGCAGGATACGTGAAATATCACGTTCTTTTATAATAAAAATAGTACGGAATTTTCAGATTGGACGAAAAGCCAGGAAAAATTGAAAATCAGTATTGATGGTATGACTTTCATATTTCTATCAATCATTACTAGAAAACGAAAAAGAAAGCCACCTGGAAAATCTCGCAGAATACGTAAAAAATCATGGGCATTTCGAATAAAAATAGTACGGAAATTTCAGATCGGACGGAAAGCCAGGAAAAATTGAAAATCAGTATTGTTGGTATTACTTTCATAATTTCATCGTTGATTACTCGAAAACGAAAAAGAAAGCCACCTGGAAAATCTCGCAGAATACGTAAAAAATCATGGGCATTTCGAATAAAAATAGTACGGAAATTTCAGATCGGACGGAAAGCCAGGAAAAATTGAAAATCAGTATTGTTGGTATTACTTTCATAATTTCATCGTTGATTACTCGAAAACGAAAAAGAAAACCACCTGGAAAATCTCGCAGAATACGTGAAATATCATGGTTTTTTCGAATAAAAATAGTACGGAATTTTCAGATCGGACGGAAAGCCAGGAAAAATTGAAAATCAGTATTGTTGGTATTACTTTCATAATTTCATCGTTGATTACTCGAAAACGAAAAAGAAAGCCACCTGGAAATTCTCGCAGAATACGTAAAAAGTCATGGTCTTTTCGAATAAAAATAGAACGGAATTTTCAGGTCGGACGGAAAGCCAGGAAAAATTGAAAATCAGTATTGATGGTATCACTTTCATAATTTCATCGTTGATTACTCGAAAACGAAAGAGAAAGCCACCTGGAAAATCTCGCAGGATACGTGAAATATCACGTTCTTTTCGAATAAAAATAGTACGGAATTTTCAGATTGGACGAAAAGCCAGGAAAAATTGAAAATCAGTATTGATGGTATGACTTTCATATTTCTATCAATCATTACTAGAAAACGAAAAAGAAAGCCACCTGGAAAATCTCGCAGAATACGTAAAAAATCATGGGCATTTCGAATAAAAATAGTACGGAAATTTCAGATCGGACGGAAAGCCAGGAAAAATTGAAAATCAGTATTGTTGGTATTACTTTCATAATTTCATCGTTGATTACTCGAAAACGAAAAAGAAAGCCACCTGGAAATTCTCGCAGAATACGTAAAATATCATGTTCTTTCCGAATAAAAATAGAACGGAATTCTCAGATCGGACGGAAAGCCAGGAAAAATTGAAAATCAGTATTGTTGGTATCACTTTCATAATTTCATCGTTGATTACTCGAAAACGAAAAAGAAAACCACCTGGAAAATCTCGCAGAATACGTAAAAAATCATGGTCTTTTCGAATAAAAATAGTACGGAAATTTCAGATCGGACGGAAAGCCAGGAAAAATTGAAAAATCAGTATTGATGGTATGACTTTCATATTTCTATCAATCATTACTAGAAAACGGAAAAGAAAGCCACCTGGAAAATCTCGCAGAATACGTAAAAAATCATGGGCATTTCGAATAAAAATAGTACAGAAATTTCAGATCGGACGGAAAGCCAGGAAAAATTGAAAATCAGTATTGTTGGTATTACTTTCATAATTTCATCGTTGATTACTCGAAAACGAAAAAGAAAGCCACCTGGAAATTCTCGCAGACTACGTAAAAAGTCATGGTCTTTTCGAATAAAAATAGAACGGAATTCTCAGATCGGACGGAAAGCCAGGAAAAATTGAAATTGATTACTCGAAAACGAAAAAGAAAACCACCTGGAAAATCTCGCAGAATACGTAAAAAATCATGGTCTTTTCGAATAAAAATAGTACGGAAATTTCAGATCGGACGGAAAGCCAGGAAAAATTGAAAAATCAGTATTGATGGTATGACTTTCATATTTCTATCAATCATTACTCGAAAACGGAAAAGAAAGCCACCTGGAAAATCTCGCAGAATTCGTAAAAAATCATGGGCTTTTCGAATAAAGATAGTACGGGAATTTCAGATCGGACGGAAAGCCAGGAAAAATTGAAAATCAGTATTGTTGTTATCACTTTCATAATTTAATCGTTGATTACTCGAAAACGAAAAAGAAAGCCACCTGGAAATTCTCGCAGAATACGTAAAAAGTCATGGTCTTTTCGAATAAAAATAGAACGGAATTCTCAGATCGGACGGAAAGCCAGGAAAAATTGAAAATCAGTATTGTTGGTATCACTTTCATAATTTCATCGTTGATTACTCGAAAACGAAAGAGAAAGCCACCTGGAAAATCTCGCAGAATACGTGAAATATCACGTTCTTTTCGAATAAAAATAGTACGGAATTTTCAGATCGGACGGAAAGCCAAGAAAAATTGAGAATCAGTATTGATGGTATGACTTTCATATTTCTATCAATCATTACTCGAAAACGAAAAAGAAAACCACCTGGAAAATCTCGCAGAATACGTAAAAAATCATGGTCTTTTCGAATAAAAATAGTACGGAAATTTCAGATCGGACGGAAAGCCAGGAAAAATTGAAAAATCAGTATTGATGGTATGACTTTCATATTTCTATCAATCATTACTCGAAAACGGAAAAGAAAGCCACCTGGAAAATCTCGCAGAATTCGTAAGAAATCATGGGCTTTTCGAATAAAGATAGTACGGGAATTTCAGATCGGACGGAAAGCCAGGAAAAATTGAAAATCAGTATTGTTGTTATCACTTTCATAATTTAATCGTTGATTACTCGAAAACGAAAAAGAAAGCCACCTGGAAATTCTCGCAGACTACGTAAAAAGTCATGGTCTTTTCGAATAAAAATAGAACGGAATTCTCAGATCGGACGGAAAGCCAGGAAAAATTGAAAATCAGTATTGTTGGTATCACTTTCATAATTTCATCGTTGATTACTCGAAAACGAAAGAGAAAGCCACCTGGAAAATCTCGCAGAATACGTGAAATATCATGTTCTTTTCGAATAAAAATAGAACGGAATTTTCAGATCGGACGGGAAGCCAGGAAAAATTGAAAATCAGTATTGTTGGTATCACTTTCTTAATTTCATCGTTGATTACTCGAAAACGAAAAAGAAAGCCACCTGGAAAATCATGCAGAATACGTAAAAAGTCATGGTCTTTTCGAATAAAAATAGAACGGAATTCTCAGATCGGAAGGAAAGCCAGGAAAAATTGAAAATCAGTATTGTTGGTATCACTTTCATAATTTCATCGTTGATTACTCGAAAACGAAAGAGAAAGCCACCTGGAAAATCTCGCAGAATACGTAAAATATCATGTTCTTTCCGAATAAAAATAGTACGGAATTTTCAGATCGGACGGAAAGCCAGCAAAAATTGAAAATCAGTATTGTTGGTATCACTTTCATAATTTCATCGTTGATTACTCGAAAACGAAAAAGAAAGCCACCTGGAAAATCATGCAGAATACGTAAAATATCATGTTCTTTCCGAATAAAAATAGTACGGAATTTTCAGTTCGGACGGAAAACCAGGAAAAATTGAAAATCAGTATTGATGGTATGACTTTCATATTTCTATCAATCATTACTCGAAAACGAAAAAGAAAGCCACCTGGAAAATCTCGCAGAATACGTAAAATATCATGTTCTTTCCGAATAAAAATAGTACGGAATTTTCAGTTCGGACGGAAAGCCAGGAAAAATTGAAAATCAGTATTGTTGGTATCACTTTCATAATTTCATCGTTGATTACTCGAAAATGAAAGAGAAAGCCACCTGGAAAATTTCGCAGAATACGTGAAATATCACGTGAACAACATATACCTATAACATAACTCTTTCGCTCCTGAACGATAGCCTCTATCGTTGAAAATGAGATGACCAAAATGGTTCAGAACAATGAAATGTAAATAGTTTCACAAACCCTGATGAACTAGTAAATGGCTACAACTCTAAACACAATCCTGAAATATCTCTCAGAGTATTATTTCGCTACCTTTCAAAGTACTGCTCATTTTACAACCCCAAACACTCCACGTATCCGCTCTTCTGCCATCCTGGTTTTGAATGGATTTAAGCATTACTGTCAGTGACTTCACTCATTCGTGGATTGATTCGACAGCCACATACTTCATGAATTTGTTGTTGGCTTCCGACCAAAATCTGGTAATTGTTTGAAGTAACCCGTCTATGTTGGACTGGATAAATGAATAGATAGACAAGTCTAAATACGGTTTCCTCATGTTGGCTTGACAGATACTCTAGATTCTAGATGAAACAGCAAACTTTGGGTGGACTGACTTTTTGAGATTGGTGGATGTGTCGCTTGGGTTTGTGTTCAGTAGGCATTCAGGAGTCAGGCGAGAACTGATTCGCCTGGTAATTGACTATATGGCTTAGATCACTTGGTCTACCTGTTACTTCAACGTTTGCCTATGTCCCTCTAAACGTATTGGAGACATTTTGCTTGGCTTAGCTGGTCTCTAAGTCTATTTCGCGTATGCTGGTTTTAACCAGTTGATTTATGACAATGATAACCTCCTGATTTCATGGTAGTCATCACCTCTCCTAGCACTACATATTCGATAACTTTGTAATTGGACGGTTGTTGATTTGGGAGCTGTAGAGATTGTACTCACATCTTTTCTCGGATGGTAACATCTCGATTTCATCGGATATGTGGAGACAATTTCACATGAGAAAAAAATAATGGCAGTGAGTATTTGACCTTATTTATACTAAAATTTCATCCATCTACCATCTACTCCTTCATTGATCTTTGTTTATGTCTTCAACACAAAACAATCGATACTCTTATTTATCAAAAACATAAAATTGGTGGTGCATTATTACCTCTTGTATAATAATTCCTTCAATTACAGTTATGGCTATTTTCTTGCTATTTGTCAATTTTATAAAGGGTAAAACATTCTCTAGTAATTACATTGTGAACGTGACGATTGTAGTGACTATCATAATATATGAAGATTATTAAACTTTTCCATTTCTCTTCTCTGAAATTGCATTATTGGTAGTGAGTATTTTGAAGTGAGATTGATCAGAGCCTGAAATCTCCAGTACATAGGCTGTGGCGCCAAAATGACATATTTTGATATTCACAGCCGTTGAAGAAATCTATGGCCATATTAACCATCAATTATTTGTGATTTTTTCATTATGTGATACGAGACTGGTTATTTTTGTATTTCTCAATTCATTTTTTTAATTTTGTACCACCTTTCTCCAACTTGAACAAAATGAAAAGTCATCAAATATCATCAATTTTTCCTGGATTTCCGTCCGATCTGAAAATTCCGTAAAATTTTTTTTTTCGAAAAGAACGTGATATTTCACGTACTCTGCGATATTTTCCAGGTGGCTTTCTTTTTCGTTTTCGAGTAATGATTGTTAGAAATATGAAAGTCATACTATCAATACTGATTTTCAATTTTTCCTGGCTTTTCGTCCGATCTGAAAATTCCGTACTATTTTTATTCGAAAAGAACGTGATATTTCACGTATTCTGCGAGATTTTCCAGGTGGCTTTCTATTTCGTTTTCGAGTAATGATTGATAGAAATATGAAGGTCGTACCATCAATACTGATTTTCAATTTTTCCTGGTTTTTCGTCCGATCTGAAAACTCCGTACTATTTTTATTCGAAAAGAACGTGATATTTCACGTATCCTGCGGGATTTTCCAGGTGGCTTTCTATTTCGTTTTCGAGTAATGATTGATAGAAATATGAAGGTCGTACCATCAATACTGATTTTCAATTTTTCCTGGCTTTTCGTCCGATCTGAAAACTCCGTACTATTTTTATTCGAAAAGAACGTGATATTTCACGTATCCTGCGGGATTTTCCAGGTGGCTTTCTATTTCGTTTTCGAGTAATGATTGATAGAAATATGAAAGTCGTACCATCAATACTGATTTTCAATTTTTCCTGGCTTTTTGTCCAATCTGAAAATTCCGTACTATTTTTATTCGAAAATAACGTGATATTTCACGTATCCTGCGAGATTTTCCAGGTGGCTTTCTATTTCGTTTTCGAGTAATGATTGATAAAAATATGAAAGTCGTACCATCAATACTGATTTTCAATTTTTCCTGGCTTTTCGTCCGATCTGAAAATTCCGTACTATTTTTATTCGAGAAGAACGTGATATTTCACGTATCCTGCGAGATTTTCCAGGTGGCTTTCTATTTCGTTTTCGAGTAATGATTGATAGAAATATGAAAGTCATGCCATCAATACTGATTTTCAATTTTTCCTGGCTTTTCGTCCGATCTGAAAATTCCGTACTATTTTTATTCGAAAAGAACGTGATATTTCACGTATCCTGCGAGATTTTCCAGGTGGCTTTCTTTTTCCTACGTATCCTGCGAGATTTTCCAGGTGGCTTTCTATTTCGTTTTTGAGTAATGATTGATAGAAATATGAAAGTCGTACCATCAATACTGATTTTCAATTTTTCCTGGCTTCTCGTCCGATCTGAAAATTCCGTACTATTTTTATTCGAAAAGAACGTGATATTTCACGTATCCTGCGAGATTTTCCAGGTGGCTTTCTATTTCGTTTTCGAGTAATGAATGATAGAAATATGAAAGTCATGCCATCAATACTGATTTTCAATTTTTCCTGGCTTTTCGTCCGATCTGAAAATTCCGTACTATTTTTATTCGAAAAGAACGTGATATTTCACGTATCCTGCGAGATTTTCCAGGTGGCCTTCTATTTCGTTTTCGAGTAATGATTGATAGAAATATGAAAGTCGTACCATCAATACTGATTTTCAATTTTTCCTGGCTTTTCGTCCGATCTGAAAATTCCGTACTATTTTTATTCGAAAAGAACGTGATATTTCACGTATCCTGCGAGATTTTCCAGGTGGCTTTCTATTTCGTTTTCGAGTAATGATTGATAGAAATATTGAAGTCATGCCATCAATACTGATTTTCAATTTTTCCTGGCTTTCCATCCGACCTGAAAATTCCGTTCTATTTTTATTCGAAAAGAACATAATATTTTACGTATTCTGCAAGATTTCCAGGTGGTTTTCTTTTTCGTTTTCGAATAATGATTGTTAGAAATATGAAAGTCATACCATCAATACTGATTTTCAATTTTTCCTGGCTTTCCTTCCGATCTGAAAATTCCGTACTATTTTTATTCGAAAAAACCATGATATTTCACGTATTCTGCGAGATTTTCCAGGTGGCTTTCTCTTTCGTTTTCGAGTAATGATTGATAGAAATATGAAAGTCATACCATCAATACTGATTTTCAATTTTTCCTGGCTTTCCGTTCGATCTGAAAATTCCGTACTATTTCTATTCGAAAAGACCATGATTTTTTACGTATTCTGCGAGATTTTCCAGGTGGCTTCAATTTAAGTTTTCGAGTAATCAACGATCAAATTATGAAAGTGATACCAACAATAACAATTTTCAATTTTTCCTGGCTTTCTGCCCGATCTGAAAATTCCTTACTATCATTTTACCAAAAAAACATGATATTTTGAGTATTCTGTGGAAATTTCCAGGTGGCTTTCTTTCTTATTTTAGAATTATGGTAGTTATATAACTTAAGATATATAAGGAAGATTGATATTTGAATTTTTTCACTCTTTCCATCCTATTCAAAAGACCTCTAGTATTGTTTGTCAAAGTCTGAACATTTTTGGAACAAAACCCATTCATATAATCACCTAGAACAGTACGATTTCGATGAAATCATTTCGATTTCATTGCATGCAATCCGTACTATGGAATCGTTGCTGGCAACGAATTTCACAGAAACGTTGCTACATTTTCGTTGCTAACTTCACATACATATCATCTGCCCGCCCAGAAACTTTCATTTATTGTTCACAAAGGATCCAGCAATTTCCATGGTAAAACTGGTGTGCAGTATTTTTCTATCCTCATACGCATTTGCCTAGTGGAAGATGAAGATACGCGAATTATATACTAGTTCAGCGGATGAAATGTCATGACACCAGAAAAAACAAAATCTAATTGGTTTGTTTATTGTTTGCCCCCCAGAAATCATGTGATCTGCAATGCCTAATAGAAAGAGACCTGAATATCTCAGCCTATATTTTTGCTTAACATCACACAAATGTGCCAAATTACTTTGGACAGTATCTCGGGTCTCTTTCTATGATTAACAAGCTATGGGGGGGGGGGGGGGGGGGGGGGGGGGGGGGGGGGGGGGGGGGGGGTTTCTCTCCCTCTCAAAATTAAGCACGCCCCCGATTTGCTGTCAACTGGGCTTACTTCTACTCTCAATCATTATTGGTTTTAGTATATGTGTAAATATTTGTTATGTTTGTATTCAATTAGATTGTTTCACCACTAGATAATGAAAGCATATAATTATCAATGCTTTAATCGGGTATTCTCTTACCACTTCAGCACACTTTAGCATTCCTGGGAATCTCCTTACATAAAAAGGATCAAATCTTATTGATGTCTCAACTGTAGTACTACTGGTCTGTACAGTCGTTGTTGTAGTGTGTTGTCCTGGAAAACCTGGATCAACCATTTTGACCTAAAAAACAAGTTTTCTCATCAATTTATTTTTGTAATTGACTATCTTGGCATGATGTCATGCCTCAAGGTTGAGAAATTTCTCAACTAGGTACCAGGATAAATCATAATTATTGACATGATTTCGTGTAATATATTTTTAAGGGATTATTTTTTTAAAATTAGAAACTTACCCTTTAATAGGTGTAGCGTAGTTTTACTGCAAAAAAAAAAATTTAAATTACTCTGAAAAAATCAAAACCTTATTATTACCAGAACAGCGAGTTTTTGATCCTCTGCAGTAGGATTTTATATTCTATTTTCCAATATGAGACATCACTCAATAAATATTCGTGCGCATTCATTTAAATATCACACCAGCAGAAATAGAAATTTTTCACAATCGTGGGGGGCGTCAACAGTGTCAACTCAACTTCAACATGAATATTTTGAAACATCGGGTGGGGCCAGAAAATAGTAAGCGATTCGCGATTCTGTGCCCTGTCACAGAATATTTAAATACTATACAGAAACGAAACTGTTAGCAAACACAATTGGGAAGAATTTCTACCGATGAGGACGCTGATGTCTGTTCAAAAATGTCGGCAACAAATCGTAATCTGTCAAAAACATATGTTTACTATTGTTTACGTTGTATTTTGTATTGTACCTTGTTTTTCGAATTTTGGCAAATTTCTGTGTAAAACAGATGTGTGAATGTGTTAGAGAAGTGTACCATAATTTCACATTCAAAAATAAGTAACCTTCATCGAACTTCGGCTCTTCCATCGTCACAGAAATCTGCAATGTGGAATGTGACAAACTAAAAATAGGAAACTACACAGAAAATTCAAGTGACATGCGTCAAATTAATCAGCTATCTCCATCGGAGACTACAATAGAGGAATAGAGAGTACAATTTACGCTCTTATTGGTGCACTTTGGGAAGGCGTGGCTTTTAGATTGTGTTTTAAAATCTAATGATATTTTCCAGGACATTTTTTAGTTTTACTGTAGTGTTAGTGAACCAGAGGCTTTTATTACATGGATGATGAAATGCGCCATAACTTTGCCTAAATATAGACAAACACTCACCAGGTAACAAGAAATCACCTCTTTTGAAATGCAAGTAACACACTGAAGCCGCTCTAGGTGGTGATTTATGCAGCTTCAGTTTAATATTCCAAGCCTTGTACCTGTCTATTTTCACTTTTAATCCACTTTCCGTAATGTTTCCCACCAAAGATGTATTTATCTTTGGAAACGTGTGGAAAGACAACTTTGGATTTCGGTTCCTAGAGTTGCGGCAAATTGGCACCAAACACTTCGTACGGCTCACTGAGCGATCTGCATCCATGATTGTTTGTTATTATAAATCAAAAAAAATTACAATTTCAGATGAGATTTCCTAAATCAACACCAAAGAACTCAATAAATTCACACACATAAAATGGAAGCCGTTTGTTTGTGAAATCATAGCAGTGCGTTATATTTCCGCCAGACGTCGCATAAAATTATGAACTTCCCAATAGTTCCATTATTCTGTGGCCCTGTTAACGGCAGCCGACGTGAAGTTCACAGCCTTTTCTCACCTACAATTTCTGACGGCTGCCGACGACACAGTGGCGTCGGAAAAAAGCTGCATCATTTAAATTGAAATGTATATTGCCCGTTATATATATATATATATATATATATATATATATATATATATGTATTAACTATGAATACTGAAAATATGGGCAGTCAGCTGACGCCGAAACAAGAGAGCGCCACGGACAGCGCGGAATTTCTGCACGGTACCAAATCAAATAAGATTATAGTCAAGACCGACTCATCTCTATGTCAAATTCAATATGTGACGCAATTGAGGCGTACTTGACAGTCATTGAGGGGCGATTTGCATTTAGAGGAGGCCTCAAAGCTGATTAGAGGCCAAGGTAGGTCGATAACTACCTTAAAGACATCTTAGCTTACATTTTTGTTTGAGAACATTATTGAACATTACAGATAATTGTCAAATGAACCGATGCCACCCGGAAACTTTCGTTTTTTTTTCAAAATACTTCAATGATAGAACTGGTGCGCCCTCACTGTTTTTCAATCCTTCATAAAGCATTTGAATTATGGAAGATGAAGATACACGAATTTTACACTGGTTTGAAAACGAATCGGTTTGTTTGCTGTTCGCCTCTCAGACATCACGTGATCTAGTGCATTGGTTAATCGTTCATTGAAAATCAGCTGTTGACCATTTGATACCAACATTTGTTGAACACACTAGTGCCCTCATAGGTCAAAATAATTTCCTTATACATGTGGGTATTTCTATTACAAAGCATCATTCTTCAACTTTATTCAGGTTCTCTTCATCTGATGAGGCATTCTTGCCAGAGGGCATAGAAAAGAGCATCTTTCAGATGAATTGCAGTATTTCGGATGCTTTTTTTCTCAAGACCAGCATGAGAGCTGTCGCTCTTTTCTCTTCAGTTCAGCCATTGCTACCTGTAGTCGCCTCAAATTGCCGAAAGTTGGGGGTTTGACATGCCTTGAATAAATAGAGCCATAGTCGACAAAACAGTATAATTGCTTCTTGCCTTCTGCCCCTCTAGGTGGGGGATGATTTGGTCAAAACAACTTTCCTCTTTTCTTTGATTCGCCCCTAGAGTGATTGTCTTAGGTGTGCGCTTACGCCTGCAGTTTTTCTTCCGCTTCCTCGACTCGTTCGTGAAGCTTTTCTTTCGTTTCCTTAACTTGTTGCTGAAGCTCTTCTTTCTTTTCCTGAAGTTCTTCTCTACTGACATTGATTTCTTTGAATTCGTTGAATTTTCTCAGGATCACGTCAGAAATCAGAATAAGCTTTATTATCGGAAGAATATAATTCTTATTGACAAAGTCATTCTCAGGGTTATAGCAGAACAATTCAAACAAAAACTATGTACAGACAATTACCGTTGAAAAAATCAATAACACACCGTTTGAGCTATTGAGACTTACATAAAAAAGCTACATGCTATAACTCTAGCATACGTACGCACACATAAATATATATTTAAATTATTTTTCAAAACGTAAAAAAAGTTGGTCAAAACAATCAAAAATCACTGTATAAGAGCATACTCATGATTTTTCAGAGAAAACATCTTGTTCAATGCAAAGTTTTGCGGACGACAGCACTCATCATACTAGTTTCTGTTACAGAGTCCCTAGCATGAGAAACAAAAATTAACGATGACTTAACGAAGATATTAGAATGGGTAACATCAACTTGGTGGAATTCAATGCTGGGTAAACCCAGGCATGTCCATTCTCAAAGAAAGCCGATCTATTTGTTGATGGAGTCAGAGTTCAATTCTGGCGCCCACTTTGTTCCTGCTTCTCTAACAACACATATTCCACCTTATTTCACCTTGTCCCAGCCAATAATTCAAGTCGATCTCAAAATTTCGCGCCGAAACTTGTATTTTTGAATTAAAATGCTGCGTGATTTCAACTCATGTTTTTCATGAAAAATAGGAATATTTGCAGGAAAAATGGTCGGATAAAGTCAAAGCTAAGCAAAGCAAAGATGTCATGTCGATAAATTAATGGTTGTATTTCTTTGCGTTTATTCATAAATAAGAAGGTGGAATACGCCCTTTTCATACGAAACAAAGTTTCGAGTTCGACTTCCGATTGCTGCACATAAATCCACCTTTATTTTGGGTACAATTTTTTATCATTAATATTAAAGTTATTAAGATCACTTGACAAGTGTTAGTGTCTTTTTCTGCTTCCCAAAGCGATTTCTGTACAGTTTGGCTAAGATGTCTAGAAGGATATGGTGTACCGAGTTATACCTGGGCATGTTTGGGGTAAACTTGGCGACACATGCCTACTATGATAATAAGCATCATGACCCCTTGACATCAAATCAGTTCAGATGGCGTTTGCAACGAAAAGAGTTACAAATTTCCTAAGAAATGTATAAACGGCCGACCTGACGGCTGGCTATACTTTTACTTCTGGACGCTGACTGATGAACAACCTATATTATTTGTTCACAATACTGGCCAAATCCCCTATAATTGTGTTCCTTTTATTCGATTTTGTTTTTTATGAGTATGACATCAGATTTTGCTCATTTTGTTGACTGCTCGAATCGAAGAATATAGTTTGTCGATCGATCGGTTGACTATGCACTTCCAATTAGCGTCAACTAGCGATGAATTTGAGAAACACACCACGATACGTAAAAATGACACTAATGACAGATAAGTGTCGCCATAAAATTCTAAACAATATCGCATCAGTCCCAGCACCATATCCTTCTAGACATCTTAAGTTTGGCAAACATAGCTGAAACTGTGAAAATAGACACGCCCATGATGCGCATTCGTCGTACGACGGATTCCAGTGAGAAGGCACTTACCATTTAACGTTTGTGAAGTTAGCAACTCGGTACGGTCTGTGAAAAATTAATATATAGTGTAAACATGGAGTTTCAATCGAATCTCAAAGGAAAAGTTTTAAATAGTCAAACACGAATTTCATAGTTTCAGCTATGTTTGCCAAACTGTACCTTCCTCTTTCGAAATATACTCCTAGTAAAACAAAATGTTCTTCGATACAATCAATATTCAATCCTATATTTTTTTCAATTTTAGATATATTTTAGTTCAGCTGTACATTTGCTGACAACAAAGTTAACCATATATTTCTTGTAATGAGGATTACACATAATGTTGAAAATACATGAATTTATATTATAATTTACATGACATCATTACTCATATTTGTACAAAATATTCAGTGGACGGATGACGGATCTGAAGGTGATTAGGCGAAGCCGGTCCTCAGATCTACACCGCAACGGCCCTTCAAGATCTTTATTAAAATCACCAAATACTTAACAAAAGCGATGCCTAGAGTGATTTTTCATATTGTATAATATTCTGTGACACGTTGCGCATATTGACATTACAAATTACAACTGGCCATCACATCACATGACAGATTTTCACATAGCACGATGTGGAATATTATATAAAACATTAGAAAAAGTAAGGATATGCAAATTGAAGAGTATCGAGAATAGAAGAGAGAATCATAATTTTTCAAGTTAAATTAACCTCTTCATTGACTTTTGCTAATGAATAGTATACTATTTTTGTCCTATCGAAAAGACAATTTTTACTAGGTTTATCTTTTTTAAACACTTGTATGGTGATTTTGAATAGTGAAGATATCTGATGGTATGTGTTTATGAAGAGGTTGATTCATAATATCAATATCCGTGACTCAAATTGAAAATCGTAACACACACCATAGTGAAGATACAACCTGCACAAACGAGACATACCTACTGTATAACAAACATTATACCTAATGTCCGCCGACTACCTGAAAAAATAAAGCGGATCGGGAACAGGTATTATATTAGAACGACATTCAAAACAACAAAAACTTAACATTCGGTAGTGACATACACTAAACTAACTAATATAAAAGAAAAAACAAAGAATTGTATATATCGAATCCCTTGTTCGTGCTGTAAAAAATATACCTATCGGTGGAAAGTCAAGAACACACAGATTGGTGGTTCTAAATTATCAGAACACATTCTCTCTGCCGATGGAGATCATACAGTTTAGTGGAATGACACTCGAAAAATAGCATGAGAGAGCAATATAGCAGGAGACGAAAAGTTGAAGGAATCTGCTTTTATCGTGCTGTCTGCGGATGCTTGTATCTCAAACACTTATTCGGTTGATATTGTTAGGATATTTCTTGGGTTCGTTTACTAAATAATAACTACTGCTCCCGCTTATAAATCGCCTGACTTGAAAATCCAACACTTTTACTAAAACAGTCTGGACAACTTCGACTCTCCACTAAGTTCCACTGAGTTCTATTTCCTCTCAATACTCCTATTATAATAACTCTACTAAAATACTCCCGCTTCGGTGAATATCCTCACTATTAAGGTAAAGTCCGTTTGAATATGAAGATTAATCCAGACTTATCCAGTCCCGCCTCGATACAGGAATCGAGACTGTCTACGAGACTCGTTCCGTTGTTCCGCAGGCAAACATTCCTTTCGTCGATCGTCGACCCCTCTTATTATTCTAACATTTTATGGTACTAGCATTGTCTGAAGATTTAGAGAATGGTACTAGGAGATTTCGTAACAATATGGATTGCGCCTGGCTGCCACTCTTGAAAGACATATATCAAAACTCAAATTTCTGATATTTACAAAAAACGCAACTAGAAGAGAATATTTGTGAGAATATTGAAAACGGAAGCGGATTCGGTTTCCGAAACGTCAACGATAAGTATTTTGATAAAGATTAGTTCTTGTAATTTTTTCCTTAGTCAAATTTGAGCTAGGTATACAAAAAGTTGCTGACTAATTGAACGTGTTCTATTCAGAAGAAAATGTTTTTGAATTATTTCAGCAACTTATCAAGGTAGATTTAAAATCTGCCCGTTTGCTTGAATTGAATCGATGCCAATATATTAATTCTTATTTTTACAGATTGTGGTATTACCCGAGTCTATGAGCTCACAGCCACAGCGCTTGAATCCGCTGCACAAACTCCACACAGTTTTCGATGGTGAAATGACAAATTTTGTTCAGTTCAGCGGTTTCAACTTAACCGCTTTAAGGTCCAGTTGTGCATTGCATACTCCAGTGAACTGTGGTTCAAGTGAACCGAGTTCATTTGTCAAGGTACAAATGATTCTATTGGCTAATGCCCTGCAACTTAGCTCGATTCACTGGAGTATATAAACTGGCCCTTAGGGCTAGAACTCTGATTCTATCTCACGAATCGAATAAGGATTGTCGAGTCGGCCATCTTTTTTCCATAATCTTTCAAGGAGTCATTACGGCCGACGCGACAGATTTTATTCGATTCGTGAAATAGAATCACAGAACTCATTGAGTTCTGTGAATAGAATAATGCCTTTGTTGTATATGGCTGCGTCTAACAGCTTAAAGTGGTTAAAGCCGCTCAACAAAATATTACATTCAACCTAGAAAACTCTCAAATTTTGTGCAGCATCTTTGGGCGCCGTAAGCTGTTAGACGCAGCCAGTTTCTCTGGTGCATACGACACACCCAGACCTATGCACCAGACACACCAATTGACGTTGCCACTTATCCTTGTCATGATTTGTTTTTTTTGACAAGTCTACAACTGGTAGAGAGAGGTTATATTTTTCTCAATCTCAATTTTTTTGGAGATCTATCATTATATGACATAAATTCGAAATATGGCAAGTACTTCTACCTCAGCTAGTTCATCAAATGTGACTGTTCAAGAGTACGGTATAAGAGTCCCCAAACATGTTCAAAAAAGGCACAATGTTATGAGGTTTAATGGTACTCTAGATATTGACTTTTCAAAATGGACCAAAGTCAGTATGGAACGAGAAAACAATATGAAAGAATACAAAGGCACAGAAGAGGAGCAGCCCAAATTTGGAGCAGGGTCTGAATTTGGTAGGGAAGCTAAAGAAGAAGCGAGACGTAAGAAATTGGGGATAGTTGCCAGAAAATATAAAGCTGATGATCAACCTTGGGTACTCAAAGCCTATGGAAGTACTGTTAAAAAATTCAAGGGAATCAGAGAGGGAGGTGTTACAAATAATGCGGGTTACTATGTTTTCACACATGCTGCAGATGGTGCTATTGAGGCATTTTCGTTACATGAATGGTACAAATTCCAGCCAATCCAAAGATATAAAGCTCTATCAGCTGAAGAAGCTGAAATGGAGTTCAATAAACGAAATAAACATTTGAACTTTTTTTCGTTGATGTTGAGAAAGCGTTTGAAAGGAGAGGAAGAAACAGACCTGGATGAAGGTGAAGAAAAGAGTAAAAAGATTTCAACCAAAAAAGATAAAGAACTGAAAATATCAGACATGGATGAGTGGATGGAAAGTTCAAACGATGACTCTTCCGGAGAGGAAGAAAAAGAAGAAGCAGAGGAATCTGATAAGAAAAAGAAGGCTAAAAAACCAGATCCAAAAAAAAATAAGAAACGTGACACAGAAGTGGAAGCATTTGAGGATTCAGATGACGGAGATGGGGAGGGGCGAGAGTTGGATTACATCAGTGATAGCAGTGACAGTGAACCCGAGAATACAAACCTTGAAGGAGTTGCAGAGGAGAAAGCACTCCGAAAACTGTTGAATTCTGATGAGGAATCAGAAGATGGTTCTGATAAGTCAGACAAGGAACAAAGTAATGAAGACGAGCAGAAGGAGAAGGAGGAAGAGAAGACTGAAGAAACAGATGATAAGAATAAAGCTAAGAAGAAAAAAGGGAAGAAAAACAAGAAAGATATCAAGAAAGAAATCAAAAAAGAACCCAAAAATGAGGATGATGATATTTTTAGTTCAGATAGTAGTACTGATGAGGAATCAAAAAAGAAGAAAACTGAGAAGAAAGAAAAGAAGGACAGCAAGGAAAAGATCGATAAAGAACCATGCAGTGCCAACAGTTCAAGGTCTGCTACTCCTACCGATAGCAAGAGAAAGTTAGTTAATGATGTTTTGGCTGGGCCAAGTCCTAAAAAGGCCAAATTGGACCTACCTATTTTTTCTTCTGGTTCCAGTGAATCTGGAATAACAGAGGATGCTGTTAGAAAATATTTGATGAGAAAACCCATGACGACTACTGAATTACTTCAGAAGTTTAAGTCTAAGAAAACGGGACTCTCAGGTGAACAACTTGTCAATATTATGACACAAATTCTGAAAAGAATCAATCCTGTGAAACAAACTCTGAAAGGGAAAATGTATTTATCTATTAAGTCATAGTTTATTTATATTGTTTTTATATTGTTAATCATACAAGTTGACATTCTAACAATAATAAGTGAACGGTTTTTGTAAAATATGATTTTGTTTGTAAATTTATTTCAATTAATCAGAGCTCCATTTCACTAAACATTTTTTAACTGCTGAATATTATCATTCTAACATATACTGGGATATTACGGATTCCTACTCTCTATGTAGTTACAGATTTCTATATATTGATTTTTTAAGATTAGTAAATATAACTGAAAATGATTATTTCATTATTTGACCTCTGAAGACGCTATCAAGTAGCAAAGATGGTAATCGGTAGTCTTTTTTACAACACTACATATCTAAGGATGAAAATTTATGAGTTCTGTCAAAAAATTCGCTATTGATCAGAATTTTGTAAAATCAGATCAAGGACTTGTAAATTTTTGAAAAAAAAATGTCAACACTCAAAAAATCCTAGTATAAAAAATTATGAATTTTTTCATAAAACCCATTATTAGTTTTTTTCTAGTTGGGTGTTTTGAAATTATTTTCGAAATAAGCAGTATGGGTTGATTAGTTTTGCATTCAAAATATACATATCCTGGCTTTTCATCCTTCCTAAGAGAAGTAAAAGTGACGGTTGATACTTCATCAATGAAATAACTTATACAGTATTGACGACCTAAACTATATTCTATTATATATATACATATATATATGTATAAATTTTACCGTTCATTTATAGAACAACCTGTATTTTGTAAAATGGTATAGAAATCGTTAAATAAGGTTAGATATTTTCAAGTGAATATACTAAGAAAATAGAAGTTAAATGTAAAATATCATAGCAGAGCGACGGCAATATGCCATATTCCTGATTCCGCAAAGTCTCCTATAAGTCTCAATAGCGCAGCGAGTTGATCGAAACGCTAAAACTTTTTTTTTATTTTTTGTTTTGTAGGTTCTCCTAATTTTGGGAATTTTAGGAGCATGCTATACTATACCTAATTCTTAGCTATAGTTCTTGAAAAAAATGTATTTGCTAGTTTCATATTTTTTTTTATGACTTGTTTTTTGAGGGAGGCGGAAAACTGAGCTCACGGAAAGTGAGAGGTCACCACAAACGAACCGATTTTGTTGTTGCAATTCCATTTCAAATCACCCGCCGCTATTTAAAAATAAAATTTCACATTGCCAGAAAGGAGGGGTTTTCTTCAATTTTTTTTTGGTGATTTTGGGTTCTCCAAATCTAGTGTTTGTAGGTGCTTCTTTATTTTTCATTAAAAATCATTGTGCAATTCTTAGCTTCATTCTGTTTTTTCATTTCAACTCTTAAAATAACAAATTTGCAACAATTCAAAAAAAGACATGTATATGGAAATAAAAGGACTCAAAAGGATTTATAGACCGAAAGTAACACCTCAATATTGTGGAAAGTAAACAGTTTAGATGCAAGTCTGTCTCCTCTATAATTGTTATGAAACCAACTCACTATGAGATTGAATAAGAAATCTATTGAAAATAATGAAAGAGATAAAAATGAAATTCTCAATGCAGAGCTCTGTATAAAGTGAAAACTACTGAAGCAATCAATAAGTATTTATATTGAAAAAATAGTATCTACATATTTCCATACAAAAATAGTGTTTATCAACTACTCAACAAACTGTCATCAAGTTATTCAATCTTTGAGATTGATAAAACAGCAAACTTGTTATTAGGATCGACCATGATTTCTTCATCTGTTACGGAATCTAACAAAGCGTCATCATCCTCCTTGATACATTTATCTTTTTTTTTCCTTCTTCTCCTCCTCTTTAGTCTCGTTTCTTCCACAACATTATCACATGGTAACTCTTTAACTTTTGCTACAGCCAAACTATAACTATACAAAACACTAGGACAGTTTTGAAGTAAATTTTTTACATATTCATCTAGATTGGTCCTTTTGCTAAAATTTTTGGTTGAGTTATAAATGAAAGTACAATTCAAGCACTCGGAAACCAGGAAGTTTGAGAATGGCAAGTTGAGGATGCTGTTCAGGTGCCCTATATGCATCAAGCAACTTTGGAACTGAGATATTGAATGTACTAAATTCCTATCAAATGATCTATTTGTGATTGCCTTGATATCAATTTCAAAAAAATGAATCACTGCTTCCATGCACGCAATACAATCTTTGTTGGAGATTTCATCGAAGGCTTTACTGACAGATTCTTTAGAATGATTTGTGGGTTCATGATCAACAGTCTGACCAGATTTATTCAGCCTTTCAAATTTTCTTCGGAATTCTTTCACTGACCGGATGAACCCAACTTTTTGATCGACGTGTTTCAAAATAACTTTGCATAGCAGGATAGAGTAGATAAGGGGCCAGCTAACTGACGACCGTGACATCAAATATTGAATTGCAATAATAAACAGGTGCCAGGATTTTGGGAATGTCTTCAAATACGTAATAAAGCTTTCATCCAATTTTAGTATCCTGAATAGAATCTCCCTTCTCTGATCTATTTTCAAACTTTGAATTTCTAGTAAAGATGGTAGATCAAAATCACACAAACCAACTTCTTTTTTCCCTACTTGTTCATTTTCAATTCTTCCAATGCATATCAAATGATCGTCTGAATTCGTCAAAATCTTATGGATTGCACTCAAAATGTCATAACTAACTAGGTGTGAATTTGGTAAGGTACTCATTTCAACTTGGGGCTCACAATAATATTTATGTTGAAATAAGATGTTCATGAAACTTGGTGGATACTGACATCCCCTGAATTTTTCTAAAAACACAGAAGGAATGTCCTTAGGAGCTGCAGCTTCCTCTAACAATGTTTCATCATTAGATGAATCCTCTTCAGAATCAGAGTCATTTCCAACTTCTTCATCCAAACCTGGAAATTCATCTTCATTTACATTAACTACAGGTACAGTGACTTTGTCTTCCATAAAAACTGATGGTGTCAAGCCTAAATAGGCAAGATATTCACTATCCAATTTATTGTAACCTTGAATAGCATTTTGTATTTTATCTAATACAAATTTTCTTTTTTCCTTCTTGTACCTGCCAAGAACTTTCTCAATAGCAGTTTCGATGGTTTCATTTTGTAGCCACATAATGAGAGATTTGATTCTTTTTTGTCCCTCATTCGCACTTTTACATCTTTGCATCTTCAGGTTGTAGAAAAATGAGGAGAAGACACTTCGTTTGACATAATCATTTCCAAGTAGAACTGCTAATATTGGTAAGGTTGTCTTGTTCAAACCCTCGAAACACTTCAGAAATTTTTCAACTCTATATACCTCACAAGGGATGAACATGTATTGCTCAGAACTGCTCTTGATTTTAGACTTTTTTACACACATTTCAATGGTACTGAATGGTATATACAGAACATCAAAAATATAGAAGTCGGAGTCATAGCTCAGTACAGGGCAGTTCAAAATCCTAGCGATGCTTGCAATTTCGGAATCTCCTTCAAAGTCACATCTTACCATTTTAATATTTAATTTGGTAACAACTTCCAGAAAAGTCATTCTCAGTAGTAGCGGAAACACAGATATCGAACTTTCAGTAACGATATTAAGTTGGTTTGCAGACTTGATTTTATTTTTCATACGACTTATTACAGTAGCTACCTTTCTCTTCTCGTAACCACCATCGAGTATAACGTAGGGAGTAACGTTACAATCGAACAATAACTGGAAAAAGTTAGTAATTACCCTGGCGAATTTATCATAGTCTCCCCCATAGCAGTCATTAGAAGATGTATGCCATCTGTAGAGTTGGCAAGCAACCGAATTTCCATCCAACACAAGACTGGTATCATGTAATTCATACTTCTCCATATACATATTTGATCTGCTTTGAATAAAAGTTGTGAGACCTCTTATACCCATTTTTCAACATAATATGATAAAAAGAAAGTATTCTATCGTATAAACTTGTCATAATAATATAAAATTCTTTAGATTAGTGCGAGGTTCGTGGTTATGTTTTCTAGAGTTTTTTTTTGCATTCTTCTTCTTCGTTTTGTGATTTAGTTCAACAACGGGGTCATCATCCAGTTCTGAAGATACAATCGCCCTTCGGTTTTGATGGGAAGGTTGTCGACCCAAATGTCTCTTCCACACCAAAGATAGTTGTGCGTGCCTTTATTATCGTCCATCTATGGTGCTCTTTTTGTATTTTCCAAGTCCTGCCACCCTCTGGATCTCCTGTTGAGGTAATAGGGATAAGAACATCAGAACACGGATAACAACTTTTCTAGCTAGAATAGCTTTTCGTGAGCAGATAATTGTTTATTTGAACTTCATTTCGAACCGCCTTGTCGACGTTTTGGCCCCTACTTCGGAGCCATTATTAAGATTTAGTGATTTGCCAGAAATGTCTGCACTGCAATTTGAGCTATTTTATCAGTGACACCTATAACTAACGGGGGAAAAGCGCTATGGAAAACGGTCACCAAATCCAATAAATCCTTCTTCTACTCGGTCTGAACGAAACCAACACACAAAAACCGATACCTGAACGCACCATCACATACTTATTCCGTTTTGACTTATCTCATCCATAGATCCATCAACTTCACATTCCTCCATAACAAAACACGAGTGCTGATTCAACTCGAATTAGCCGTTCTTCTAAATGGTTACACAGACTACCGATTTGAAAGATCTTTCCGTCGTCAACAAAGCTTTTCTCCCTTGAATATGCCAAATTTTGAAAAAAACAGGATATCAAATCGGTATTACCACCAACAATCAAATTTCCACAATCCTCCTCCCCCCCCCCACTCCCCCAGGACAAAATTGTTAATGATAACCAGGCTATATATTGGTGAAACGTCAAGACCTCTTGAAATGCGAGAGAATGAACAAAATATGAACATCACCAACAGACAGATTCGTAGTTCAAAATTATCAGAATACAATTCATTGCCGATGAAGATTACACAGTCGAATGGAATGACACTCGAATTATAGCAGGGGAGAGCAATATGGCAGGAAATTAGTAGTAGTACATTTATTACCCCAAGAAACATTAGATTGAAGGAATCTTTTTTGATCATGCTGCCTGAGAATAGTTGCAACCATTGGTGTGATTCAAGCCAAATTCAAGCTTCGAAGTCCTTAAGAAAAATAGAAGAAAAGACATGATTTGGAAACGAAATCACTAGTGCCACCTACCTGTAGTATCCATCCCTTCAAATATTCAAAAACAAGAAATTTAGTGTGCAGGGGGTTCCGAGGGCGATAAATCGATCTGGCTGGGTTTCCTTTTTAGAAAACGTCGAACTCGTGATTTTTCATTAGTATAAACAAAACCACAGAGCACGGAATGAAACCCGAAAACACAATTCATCATATATATATGTATATATATATATATATGTATAACTGTTGGTTATACCTGCTGTGAAACGGATGATTAAGGGTGTGTTCATTGTGGTGATGGAAAAGGAGGCATTTTGAGTGTTATTTTGCAGCAGAAACGTGTACTAGAAAATCCCCTTAATTGGCTCGTATATCTCCGAAACTAACCGAGAGCACCGAAAATTTCATTTGAATTTTTTGTTTAGGTGAAAATATGTAAGTTCCCGCAAACCGTTTTTTTAATCTCAGTGTTAGTGTGCCCGAGATGTCCCCCTTTCACAACACACTTGTTTTGAAAATATTCCATCGGTTTCGATTTCGATGCCCCACCCTGTATAATGTAATGCAAACTAATGGTTACTTTTACATACTATGAATACGTATCAACCACTTGGATACTCGTATATAATTCTTGTGTGAAACCAACGCTCAACATTTTTTTTTATCATAATGTTCAACTACTTCTACAGCATACAATTTCTTCCTACATATGTCTTAAATTCCGAGATATTGTCAAAAATACGAAACTGCTCATCTCTCACAAAGCTTGTCGGCCAAAGACTAACTTTCAAGTGGTCCATATATCCCACATAGAATTTGTTTGGATCAGAAATTGTTTTCCTATGAGTTCATTTTCGCAGGATAATCGCGAAAAATTGATTTTGGGGGGCTAAAACGTGCCACAGAAAAAAAGGCACAAGCTTTGGGGGTTCACCAATATTTTACAAAGTGTTAAGTTTTGTGTTTTGAAGAGTTTGTTGGATGCTTTCATGGTGAAGGTACTTTTATTTACCAACAGTAGGCAATGACAAATAATTTGATTTCACTGGAGGCCATGACTTTATCCACCAAAAATCTCATGGAAAGTAGTCCCATTATATCCAACGTCACTTGATGATGAATCGATGAAACTTATGTACATCCTGAAAAAAAAAACTGAGGGAATTTTCACACCAATGAAAATCCAAAATGAATACACTTTCAAGTAAAGCTGAGGAAATATAAATGATAGTACTACAATTCATATTACACAAAAAATTATAAATACAAGAATTATTGATACAATAGGAACCATGATGTAGAAGAAAACATTGAATAGTGATTAACACCAAACTGATATCACTCACAATCGGCACGCTTTTAGCTTACAAAGTTAGCTCTTCAACAGGAGGAGAAATTCCAAATCAATCAATTTTCTTTTTTTGAAGACGATAACTTTGTTAGCAACACTGATTCCACTTGTACTAGATCTCTAAAGGCTATTTTGATAAATGCTTACTACAGGTAGATAGGTATGCAACAGATTTTGTCCAGCTTTCATAAACTTATTTGCATCTTCAGGAAAACTGAAATGGTATGAATTTGGAATAAAAATACAGATAAATTCACTGCCTTAACATGAGATCAAATGTAGAATCAGTGTCAGAAGAGAAAAATAGGAAATACTTGATGTTATGAAAATACTTCAAAAATGAGTCATTTTTTTCTGGAGAAGGTTTTTTTTAATTTTATATGAGTTGAACTTAGGGTGATGCTAATACTCTCAAATTAAGTTGAATTTGCAATAATTATATTATATCTATCTCAAATGTATACTATTTCAGTTGCGTAGAAGCAAATTAAAGTTTGCGAAAGCTTGACAAAGTGAAGAGTTCTCTTCAATAGAACTTGATATATTCTTTAATAGATTATTAGTCAAGAGTCAAAACTTGTTTAATAATAAAATAAATAAATATAATACAAATATTTTAATGTACATTAATTAATTCATTTTTGAAGAATGCTTTCGAACCTAGATTATTCCTTACCTATCTGCAGGAACACCAATATTCTGAGAAATGCACTCAAACAAGGCTTTGGAATGCTTCTTATTTTTTTCAATTCCCAATGCTCCAATGCTCATCAGAGTGGCTTGTGCAGCAGCGTCTTTAGAACCTCCCCAAGACATATCAACGCCTCCTATTACTGTAGCACAGCAATACTAAAAAAAATAAAAAATGCGAGAGGATGAATGAATAATTCATGTTTATAATACATTGATCGGCTTTCCCAAGGATTTCGATAGAACACCACATAGTTTTGCAGAAAAATCAGCAGGAATTTTATCCTGTGGAACATTGGTTTCCAGTCGAAAATGTGGCATTTTCCAAAATAAAATGAGTTTTGAGTTTGCTAGGTTATTTATTGGGTCAAGGTTGTTACTCTACACTACAACTACAATTGCAGCTTTCTTTTTGAGTGTTTCAAGCCCCGGGGCAGCTAATTCTAGCTTCACTATTGGTGGAATTTGACACATGTCATTTTTCAACCAATGGTAAAGCTGAAATTAGCTGCCCCGGGGCTTGAAACTCCCAAAAAGAAAGCTGCATATGCGGTTTTATTTTTGAGAGTTTCAAGTTTTAAGCCCCAGGGCTTAGCCATTGGATGAAAAATGACAAGTGAAGCTAGAATTAGGAGCCTCTTAGCTCGAAACTCTCAAAAGAAAGCAGCACAACTCTTCTAATCACAGCTTTGATAATCTGTCAAAACTGTGACTGTGGGGGTAATGTGTGGAAAGACAGAATACTACAATTCTGTGACGGTACTCTGAATAAAATCTAGATAAGATAAAAGAAGTGAATTTTTTCAACACTTTGCTTATAGCCTAAAACTTCGAAGTGGTCGCCATCTATATATTTTTTTTGAACTAACTGGAAGGTGAACAACAAATATTAATTCTATGGAGTCTCGTGTTGGATTTTAAATTATTATTTTGGAAATATTTATAACTTAATACAGTACAGAAGTGCGAAGAGTGAAATAGATATGAAGTGTTGTGGTTTACAAACCAAAATGCAGCGAATTCATTGAAGTATTCCTACAAAATTGAGAAAAATGTGCTCGGTGTCTCAGTGCTCATTATATAATACTAGTACTATTTTACTACATAAATTCCCCATTAACGACAGAAAGCTTTGTCTCAGAAGGAAAAATATATTGAAAATTAGTTGACCAATAAGTAAAAATATGTTTCTAAGAGCCTCCACTTTCTAGAGCGTCTGAAAATAAAGTTTAGTGGACGTTTCAGTTCCCACTTTCAAGCCATTTTCAAGACTTTATAATATAATATTTATTAATATATAGTTGAAGCAAAGTATGATTACATTTATGTAAATAAATCATAGTTTTCTAGTCTGTTTTTTATCTTTTCACACTATCCCCCAATTAGTCAGTAGAATAACTGCCAAGCAATAATTGTATCTCGTTGGTTAGACACATTTTTTTAAAAAGCATGATTCATTCATAATTACAAAGATTGGAACCTTTGGTATGAGATCAGTTACCCTAACACCAAACTAATATCACTTGATATATCATCAATTTTCTTCTGAAAATGATAACCTTGTTAACGAATTGAATAGTTAGTCGAGTGATATCAGTTCAGCGTTAGGGTTGTTGATCTCTATAAATCAATGATTAACTCTACTGATCCATTATTGGCATTCTTTGCTTCAACTCTTCGAAAAACAAGTTTGGTGCGTTGGAAGTGGAGTACCCAATCTATTTCTCCAGCTTTTTCTTTTGAAGAAACCTTATGATCTATAAGTTTTCTTCAAAATACTCAGTAATGAAATATACAATGTATAAGTACAGAAAAAAGTCAAGTTTTTCTCATGATTTATTCGAATAGTAATAATAAAGCATTTGTTGAAACACTAATCGGTGACATTTTTATTAAATCTGATATATTGATCCTTTATTTAGCACAAGAAGCTATAATTACATTCAAAAAATTCATGAAAATCAACTTTTACTTCTATATAATATTTAGGAAATGACATTTTCTACTTATTAACATAAGGGTTGCAATATGTTTGCAGAACCCAGATAAACCCCCTTTGCAGGAACATTGGCCTATCCATCCCTCATCAGCCAGCAATATATTGATTTTATGTGGATGCTCTACTAAAGCTAATGTTCGCAAACATAAGCTCCTTATTTTTATGGTTACTTTCTTCCACTCCACATGCAATGATAAGCCCTGCTTTGAACACAGCTTTACCCTCTTTCAACGGTCTAGTTCTGCTTCCCACGTAATCCAGAATACTACGTAGCTCCAATTCTATAATAGACATTTTGATCTGGAATGTAGGTAGGTGAAGTAGTTCAAATTATAACACTCACGAGTAAAATGAGGCTGTAATACTAGCCAAACATGTAACTACCTAAGCACACAAAGCAACTGAAGACGTTTAAACAGTAATTATCACTCAACAAGTCCTCAAGAATGCAAAACATGAACTAATAGTACCATTACTTCAAATGGCCAAAATTTAATGTTCACCCTTAAGTGAAGTCTTCTTGGATTTAGCACCGCCATCTAGAGGTTGACGATTTTCGCCTATTAATGGATGAAGATACACGAGTTCTGTCAAAAATTGCACGAGTTCTTACAAGTATTCATGTGTAATGAAAAAGGAAATTAAACTTCTGCGGTAAGATGAATAATGAATTAAGATAAAGAACAAGATGAATATAAAATGAAGAATAAAGTACCCAGAAGCGTAACAATTTTTGACCAATATCGACGTTAAATGTTCAATATTGGACTTGCTTTCCATTTTTCATGGATTTTGAAAGCACAAAATGGTAACAATCAGAAGAATAACATAACGACGTTAAATGTTCAATATTGGACTTGCTTTCCATTTTTCATGGATTTTGAAAGCACAAAATGGTAACAATCAGAAGAATAACATAACTCCATCACGTTTATTCAATTGCGAGTACGAATTAAATTATTACTAATGTTTATCATAAGCACAATCCTTGGTTAACATTCACATGAAACGTGAAAAAAACACAAATAATTATACAAAATTATACGGTTCGGTATTTTCAAGCAATGTCGAAGTCCTAAATTTTGATTTAGACCAATCAGAGAGCTGTCGGATCGTGGTACCATAGGATTTCGGATCTGTCTGAATCCAGCCTTAAACATTTATTATTTCAATCCCATGACCTTGAACTGCATGATTTGCAGCATCTGAAGTACTATTCAATAAAGACTCACCAGGGTATCTCTAATATTTGGCTGATTTTTTGCATATGCATATCCTAGATACCATAAGATACTAGCAACATGTGCACGTGTGCCGAGGATACATGTGCACTTTGACAGGTACAACAGTACCCCAAAATGACATCATAATTTGTTCAACCATCCTTTGCCGTTACGTCATACGTTGTCCAACTTTATCTCTCAGTCATGAAATGGATGAGACGGAATTATGACGTCATTAACGTATGTCTAATGTCGATGTGAATTTTATTTTTAATTTTTGACAGTTCAGTTGTCATAGTTTGATTTGTTCAGTATTTTTGGTCATTTTCGCCCTTTTCAGTTAATTTTTCATTGCCTTTCCGGTATAATGAGATAGAGCAAAGCTTAATTTTGAAGTTAATTGACTACTTAAGAGAAATATGTGCTGGAGTGCCGCTTTTACCGTTGAATGCAGTCTACACCGTATGTATCTACCTATGTTATGCAAAATGTAAGTTTTTATTGATTTGATTTTATTAAATTCTATAGCGTGTTGCTGATGCTCCAGAAATATCTACTAGAACTAATCAAAAACTAGCTACCAGTGGAATGAAATCAGATAAAGACTACAAAATCATGCAAAGTTCATGTCGGACATGTTTCTGCTCGAGGATCATCGATTTATATCATATATCAACATGCAATAAGAACACGAGTGTATGCGATATATTCTGCAGGTAGGTACATACTTATAATAATTTTGAGGTTGAGTGTAAAATAACATTCAATTAATATAAGACAAACGTAAAACAGCAGAATACGTCACCGATTATGACGTAACGGCAAAGGATGGTTGAACGAAGTATATTCACTAAGTGAAGTGGTTATCGCAGTTGCTAACCATCGTAGCAACTCTGACAATAACTTGCCATAATGACGGTGGTGAGCTGTTTTTCCTTAACAAGATATCTAAAGCAGTTGCCTGTGAACCACTACTCACAGCAACTGGTCATTCTAGTAACAACTTAACTTGAAAAGTGAATACCAATTTCGCGCTTAGCAACTGACCTTGAACATAACGACAATTTTTAGTCGTTATGTCTTCATTTGTTGCGTATGCTATGAACAGTTGATGCTTAGCCGCATTACGAATTTTTGAATATACGCATATTCTCAAGAATCCTGGCTCGTTCAGATGTTCATCAAGTTGTAGTTGCTCATCATCCTCTCTTATCAGTTTGTCCTGAATATATGATGAAGAGAGCCGTACTTGGTAAGATCCTAGAGTCAAATCTCCCAGGTAGTCCAAGTTAAGCACATAGTACAGGTAATAGGGAGCCAGCTACTCGTGTCCATAATGCATAATTAGGCAGGAGTTATTTTATTTCATAGATAGTTGCAGTCTGACGTACTTAACCTAAAAACACAAAATACTTACAAAAATGGCGAACGGAAGTGTCGCCATTTTGTGAAAAACCGTTTGGGCCTGTATCTCCGTAACCGTGCACTTTAGGCCCACACTTATGAGGACCTTTTTTATAGATAATTGAATTTCCTATCTTTTTCATCCAATAATTTTTTTCGTACCACTTACCGTTCACGACATATTATTATTACTTTTTGTTTATTCACTTTTTACCGATATCTCTGTAAATAATCGTTTAAACAATAAATTGTTCATAATAAAACTTTTGAATCGATTAATTTTCTACAACTTTTATTCAAAACTTTTTTCTCTAAAGTTAATATTTTTGAAGTTACAACGCGTTAATTTCAATCGTCTTGTATCTGGGAGATCAACTTGAGTGCATTTCATGCAAATGCAGAACTGGCTGTGGCAGAGCCTGTGGGTGCCAAAAAGCAGGATTGGACTGTACGGTAATCTGTGAGAACTGCACAGAGGAAACGTGCACTAATCAGCTGAAAGTAATCGTCAACAACACAGAATTGTGCGACATCGATGAAGATATTGGTGATGATTCTAACGACAAATTAATAGAGGCGTTACAATCTCGAAGATAACGAAGAGGAAGAGGAGAATGTAACCGTCGAAAATTCACCACCCTCGAAACGCCAAAGAGTCAGAGAAGACATATGATTCATTTTGGTGTACATTTGTAAAAATAAATTTCACATATATTCTTCAATAAATATTCCATTTTTTATTTGCGTGTTTGATTATGGCAGTAGTATCAATTATAGTAATATTTAATTGTATAAAAGAAAATACAAAGAAAAAATTTTAATGGGTATTCGCTATTTCTTGCAGGTAAGAATTATCAGTTATTTATTAAATCAAAAAAATTCTAAAATTCATATTTTTTTTATTATGTATGGGATTCGCTACATCATTACGCTATGCATACTTCGTTCTTAATAACCTTGTACTCGGTAGTACAACATTGAACACGTTGTAACTTCAAAAATATCAACTTTAGAGAAAAAAGTTTCGAATAAAAGTTGTAGAAAATTAATCGATTTGAAAGTTTCATCACGAACAATTTATTGTTTTAACAATTATTTGAAGAGATATCGGTAAAAAAGTGAATGAACAAAAAGTAATACTAATATAAGTCATGAACGGTAAGTGCTACAAAAAAAATATTGAATGAAAAAGATAGGAAATTCAATTATCTATAAAAAAGGTCCTGATAATTGTGGGCCTAAAGTGCACGGTTACGGAGATACAGGCCCAAACGGTTTTTCACAAAATGGCGGCACTCTCGCTCGCCATTTTTGTAAGTATTTTGTGTTTTTAGGTTAAGTACGTCAGACTGCAACTATCCATGCAATAAAATAACTCCTGCCTAATTTTGCATAACAAAATCCTCTATTACCTGTATTAACATGAAAATCTGCAAGTTGTTGGTTTAATCTAATTGAACCCACTGACCATTCTTTCTGGTCAAATTATCTAACTCAACTCGCGCTAGTACAATTTTAGGCATATTCGACTTCTCAACCATTTTTCTAGCGAGTTCTTCGTCCTCATCTTGCGTAGGTAGGATGATACCTATTTATGAAAGCCCCAGCAATGCGATAGTAACTGTTGAGTTTCTTTACATGCGGCATATCAATCTTTTGTGAGAAACTTGAAAATGGATCTCAGGTGCCCATTTCAATCCTCAACTATCCAACGAATTTTTTTTATTATTCGCGTTTCATTTGCTTATTTTGTTGAAAGTTGTTGCCCATGTTGAAGAAGAGCAGGCATTCTAAGGTCAATACCAAGATGTTGTAATAAAGATGTAGATAACAATTTGAAGTAGAGTTTGGAAACGGTTGAGAAATAAGTTTATTCGTGAAAACTGACACGATATATTGACAAATCATTTTTCGTCTAACTTGTTATTTTTACAATAATCGTATCTAGGAAGATAACAATACAATATAAACAAATTATAAAACTGAAGGTGTACGATGCAAATATATCTTCTACAAAAGGTATTGCATCGCGATTACCTCTATCTACCAAAACCAGTTTGAAAATATACCAGCCAGCATCTCTTTCGAATTCTTCACGCAGACATTCAGCATCGATTGATATATAGCCATCTTGAGCTACTATCTTGGTTGACTTAAAAAGAAGGAGATGTTTGTGAATAAAATAAGATTGTTGTAATACTCGAAAATTCTTACTTTTGTCAATGTAGGCGTAAGTAACATCAATTGCAACAAGTGCTTTTTCCTCATCAGAGTCAGGATTGAAGAGCTTATTTTTTGCAAAATCTGTTACTTGTTGGTTTATAAATTCCTGCCTTGTTATATGGATTCAGGACCGATGTTATTTGATACGAATCTTTGCAACAATGACAATCTAAGAAGATTTATGACAACGCTTACTTTGTCTAGTAGAGTAATCAAACATTATTATCAGGTTCTCATCACTTACTCCTTGTTTCATTTTACATGCAACAAATCTTGAGTTGAGTTATTCCAATCTATACCTTTACCCCTGTTCAATGATTCATTTCTCATTTCTTGCAGAAAAACTTGTAACTGCTGGCTTTTGATAACGTACGGTCTGTTGATACCTTGTAAACAGTATAAAAAAATGACAAATAAATAACCATTATTTCCACCTTAATGATGTCTACAACTGTACATTTCCGACACAAAAATGTTTCTCTCGATGAAAATCTGGGAAAAACTTCGTTTATCGAGCTCCCCCTCGAAAAAAAGGATGTTTCACTTGTTTTATCAACGTTAGTTTACATGTTATAATGCCGCCCGCCACCTAAGTTCTACTACACCCTAGTGGCGGGGGTTACTGTGTTCCTTAGTCAGGAAATGGTTTCCGGAGTTTGAGCCCATGGAGACTTTTGATCGCCATGTTGAAAACTACCCCTATGCAAAATTTCATCAAAATTAGCCAATATTCATTTTCCACAAGAAAATTGCGGGGTCCTTTCCCTCCTAACCTGATTAATATGGTCTATTACTCCCTTTTGGTGCATTTTGTCATTGTTGGACGACTTGCGATGCATAAGGCAAGCGCAAGGCTTAACTATGTTACAACTAAGATGCTTGACATAGTCAGTGGGCACACTTGAAGACTGGCGTTAAATCAAATCATCTTTCGAACAATCTGTTCAGGCCAGTCTCAAATTACCTACACAGTAGGTTTCGGCTGGCACCTGTCAGAAAACAACTACTCCCCTGGCTAATACCACGAAGGGCATTGAATTATATCCGTATAGCCAGCCGTCAGGTCGGCCGTTTATACATTTCCTAGGAAATTTGTAACTCTTTTCGTTGCAAACGCCATCTGAATTGATTTGATGTCGAAAAGCCATGATGCTTATTATCATAGAAGGCATGAGTCGCCAAGTATACCCCAAACATGTCCAGGTATAACTCAGTACACCATCCTTCTGGACATCTTAGTTGTCAAATCATCTTTCGAACAATCTGTTCAGGCCAGTCTCAAATTACCTACACAGTAGGTTTCGGCTGGCTCCTGTCAGAAAACAACTACTCCCCTGGCTAATACCACGAAGGGCATTGAATTATATCCGACCAGGTGCCAGTGCAGGTTTCTTCACAGAAGTAAATCCTGCATTTGCTTTCGTCGATACAAATGAAGGAATTGATTTTCAATTATAGGGACGGACACACTTGCAGACCGGTTTCGGGCTATTTGGCCACTCGTCAGTGCAAGGCAGTGCCATCATCAACATGAAGTCGATGATTTCCCATAATCAAAAATCAAACTCCTACACGAGTATCAAGCCCCGGCCAAAGCTGATGTGAACAACGAAGCTATTACGCCATCTACCAATGGACGAGGTATTCCAAAAGCAAACCGAATTCGCCCATTCCTCCTGCGAGGAAAATGTAAAAACACTTGACATAGTCAGTGGGCACACTTGAAGACTGGCGTTAAATCAAATCATCTTTCGAACAATTTGAGACAATTTGAGACAATTTGAGACTGGCCTGAACAGATTGTTCGAAAGATGATTTGATTTAACGCCAGTCTTCAAGTGTGCCCACTGACTATGTCAAGTGTTTTTACATTTTCCTCGCAGGAGGATTGGGCGAATTCGGTTTGCTTTTGGAATACCTCGTCCATTGGTAGATGGCGTAATAACTTCGTTGTTCACATCAGCTTTGGCCGGGGCTTGATACTCGTGTAGGAGTTTGATTTTTAATTATGGGAAATCATCGACTTCATGTTGATGATGGCACTGCCTTGCACTGACGAGTGGCCAAATAGCCCGAAACCGGTCTGCAAGTGTGTCCGTCCCTATAATTGAAAATCAATTCCTTCATTTGTATCGACGAAAGCAAATGCAGGATTTACTTCTGTGAAGAAACCTGCACTGGCACCTGGTCGGATATAATTCAATGCCCTTCGTGGTATTAGGCCGGGGAGTAGTTGTTTTCTGACAGGAGCCAGCCGAAACCTACTGTGTAGGTAATTTGAGACTGGCCTGAACAGATTGTTCGAAAGATGATTTGACAACTAAGATGTCCAGAAGGATGGTGTACTGAGTTATACCTGGACATGTTTGGGGTATACTTGGCGACACATGCCTTCTATGATAATAAGCATCATGGCTTTTCGACATCAAATCAATTCAGATGGCGTTTGCAACGAAAAGAGTTACAAATTTCCTAGGAAATGTATAAACGGCCGACCTGACGGCTGGCTATACTTTTACTTTTGGACGCTGACTGATCAACAACCTATATTATTTGTCTAGAATACTGGCCAAATTCCCTATAATTGTGTTCCTTTTATTTGATTTTGTTTTTTATTAGCACGACATTAGATTTTGCTCATTTTGTTGACTGCTCGAATCAAAGAATATAGTTTGTCGATCGATCGGTTGACTATGCACTTACAATTAGCGTCAACTAGCGATGAAATAATTTGAGAAACACACCACGATACGTAAAAATGACACTAATGACAGAAAAGTGTCGCCATAAAATTCTTAACAATATCGCATCGGTCCCAGCATCATCCTTCTAGACATCTTAGTCACAACCGAATGCGGCACCTTTCTTTCTTCAAAACACTTTTCGAACTCAGACTTGGGCACCTTGGCACCTTTCGTATCTACTCTTTCGCAACACTGCCAACGCCAAAAGTGCCAACGCCAACACTGGTGGCTGAGACCGGCATCTGCTGCCAACTATAACCTACATGCCAATACAATAGACAGCGAGCATATCTGACAGAGTGACAGACGACAGTAAAATGATAGTTGTAATCCAGCCTGCTGGACAAATAAACGGATCTACAAATGCTCATTGTGCATTTGTCTCATATTTCGAAATATTTTTTCTCGATAATAACTCAATTTTGAGCGATTGTGATGTTTCAAACCATTGATTCCCTTTCGACAATAGACCTTTCCAGAATAAGTAGGACAGAGATGGAAAATGTGAACTGAGTTAGTCTGAGAGAGAAACAGGTATATTTCATGCGTCACTTGTGGGCAGCTTTAAAAGATGCGCGAACGTGAGTGTGAGAGAGAAAGGGAAAGAGAGAGCACACCAGAAGTATTTTGGAAACACAACATAGTTGAGGCATTTTAATTTTCAAGAACGTAGACCAGAGTTCTATACTGATAAATAACAAATGGCCGACTGAACATGGACTGACTAAACACTAAACTCTTCTCTTTGTCTGATATCTGTCAATTGTCAGTATTATTGAATCAAGGCAGGGAATATTGACGGCCAATAAGATTCATTCTTTGGCCACAAGTGACGCGCGCAACTATCACCTGCACAGGTTATTCTGGAAAGGTCTATAAGAATATTAACCCTCTTGCTGTTGAGAGACGTGAATTGTGGATTTAAACTAGAAGAGCAGATTTAAGTACTGATAAGTTGAAATGGGCAACGGTATGTTCATGCATTTTGTATCTCAGAATTGCAATTATATTCTCATTAAATTACCATAGTTGTTTATGGAAATACGATTTGTTTGTCCAGCAGGCTGATGAATGTGACGTCACACGCCCGCGGTCTATATTGACAATGGCTGTTGACAATTGCCAAAGTCAAATCCCAAGCTTGATCCCAAAAATATTTATTTTGAATTATATGGAAAGAAAAACTCTGATGTATATAGATTAATTCAGTGAAGAAAATTTCAGTATTAGTTGAAATGTTACAGTAGTTTTTCAGTTCTTGTCTGGGAAAGTTTAGGATAGTGGACAAGGTAAAAAACGAGGTTAGAAATGGGCATCAAAGGTCTAACCACTTTTGTTAGAAACAAGTCAGAATTCTGTATGGAAAGATATGAACTCCACGACACAGATGTTGTAATAGATGGGGATGCTGTACTTTGTCAGCTCTACTGGAAGCATACATTACATCAAAATACTTGCTTCGGAGGTGATTATGACAAATTTGGCAAAACCATCTACAAATTTTTCCTGTTGCTCTCTGAGTGCAAAGTAACCCCTTATGTAATACTGGATGGAGGCTATGAGAGTCGCAAGATGGACACAATATTAGAGCGCCTCAAAGGCCGACTTGAACGAGTGGAAACAATGAATCCAAGAACTCAAGGTAGATCAATGTCTACACCACTGTTCATCAGAGAAACTTTTGAAGACATTGCTGTCAAATTGAATTTAAAATTGGTGAGGTGTGATTTTGAAGGTGATCGAGAAACAGCAAGTATTGCAAAAGTACTCAATTGCCCGGTAATGAGTAATGATTCAGATTTCTTTATATTTGATGTACCATACATTCCATTTCTCAGTTTGAAAATGAGTGTTGTTGATTCAAAGAAAACAGATCAGAAAACTGTGAAGGAAAAACCATATAGGTATATTCCTTGTGAGATTTACAAGATTGATAAATTCCTTGCATGTGTTGGAGGAATGAAAAAGGAAAATCTGCCTCTTTTATCTGCATTAGTAGGTAATGACATGAGTGGAGTTAGTTTATCTGAATTGAATTTGTGCAAGGGTGATGACAGTAACATTAATATGATGGAAAGAATAGAAATTCTTATATCTTGGTTGACCAAAGAATCAAAAGAACATGTGATAGAAAGAATCGTAGAATCCCTTAATGATTCACAAAAGCAGTCTATGACCAGAGAAATAGAAAACAGTATTAATGGATACAGATTTGTTCCGAGTAAATATTTCAAATATTTGATGGGTGACTCACTAGATCCCCCTGGTAGTGACAACATTGAAGATCAGCAAGACTATGAATATAATACCTATGAAAAGTTGACTTCTACCTTTCCTTTTCCATTTATTGAAAATTTCAGAAAATCTTTATATCCTACACGATTCTTGGACATTCTCACCCAAAATAAATATTACAATTTCAAACCACAAGTTGAATTGAGCAGTTTAGAGCATAGCCACACTCCGAGCATTGAAATCATGAGTGCAGTGCACAAAGTTTTGACCAGCTCTCAACAGAATTTAGTGTGTTTAGTTAGAATTGGGCAAGATATTGGTGAACAGGTGCTACCAAAATGTAATTTAGATATACCTAGTTTTGTAGATTTACAAAACATGGATATTGATTCAAGGAAACAAGCTATTCTAAGAATAATTGAAGTTGACACTGACTTCATCACAAACAAACTAACATTTTTTCCAGACTCTTGGCATTTATTCATACTTACTCTAACATACATGATCAGTAGGTCAGTTATATCATGGCCATTAGTGTATTCATTGATAATATGTAAGATTTTTGTTAGTCATGTTGATCCAAAAATAGGATTCCACCGCTCAGTTCAAAATTTTGATCGTCAATATAGTCCTAGGGTTTATGATATTTTACAGCACAGAAGACAGACACATCCAATTCTGCGAGTCAGCATTAAAAATTATCTGAATGCTATAACGTTTGAAGATGCGCTTTTAGCTATGAGCCAAGCAATCCCTTATTTTGAAATGGATCGTCAGCTTCTTGAAAACCATAGATTATTTGATAGAGGACTGATGCATGGAACTTCACAATTTCAAAGTGTCTTATTGCACATGAAATGTCTCAATCAATTATTCAATATGCCTTTTGCGGACTTTATTATATCTGATTGCTATAACGGAACTTTTATTTATAATCTTACAAATGATTTGAAAAGGAGGCACAGTATTGATCACTATGTGAAATACTTCTTTCGAAAAGCCCCTTTTATTCTTCATAGTTTCGAACTAATTGTCAATATACTGAAAGAAGATTTCAGCATACCTTCTGGGCAAAAATAGGAAAACTTAAATTGCTGGAGTTTCACGATATTTTTCAGATTTTATATAAAAAAATATTAAAATCAGCTTCATTTTCATGTAGTTATTTCATAATCCAGTCAATGACCATTTTCCCGTGTATTTATCCCATACAGCATCGATTTTCATGAAAATTTGGATTTAGGTTCTACTGTTCTACTTACCATCTATTTCAAAGTCTACCCTATGCCGGGAGTTGCTTTTTACCTGGGGGTGGATGCCACCCCTTTTTGGGGGTGACAAATTTTTCATTGAAAATAATTGCGGAAATCGATAAATTGACTAATTCTAAGCAACTTTTGTTCTATGAAGTTTTCGACTCATTCGCCAGTAAAATTGTCGGTTTTGAGGCAAAAAAGAACACGTTTTCAGATTGTTTTTCGCGAATAACTGGAAAATATGCATTTGATCAAAAAACCTGTAGAGAGCAAAACTATATCTTTTAAAAAGTGTATTTATATGATGTTTGCAGAGCCAATACAAACGGAAATATTGCTTGTTAAGTTGATATTGATATGGTATTTTCAAACGAAAAAATGGAAATTTTCTTCGTACAATAACCAATACCAATGCATTTTTCGGGGAAAACTCATAGACCCCTTTTTGAAGTCCTTTAAAACAACATTCATTTTCTATAAAAGTTCCTAGCATCAAAACTAAGCGAGGTATGAAGAGAATAATGTCGATTCCTATTTTTTCGATGGAAGAAACAGGGAAAATCTCACCCTTTCTTTCACCCCATTTGAAAAAAATCGTTGCCACTTTACAATTCACTTCATTCATATTCTTATAATATGTTTCGAGTGTTTAATCAGTTCAAAGTACTTATTTAAAAAAAATGAGCTTGAAGAGAGAATAGCTATTTGTAGAGAATCCAAAGGATGAAGTTTACTGCTCGATGCTTACCGGAGGGCAGTGATCATTCAAGGGAAAAAAAGGCACTTCACTCCCATGTTATACATATGATTATGTACGACTGTGCTCCTTACAATGAGGCCAGGAAATATACTTTGGATAGAGGGAGCCGGAAAAAATCATCGTTATTTAGCGAAAAATAGATCTTCAAATTTTTCAGAAAAAAAAATACAATTTTGTACTCTACAAAATTTTGCGTCAATTGTGTCCTAGACCGCGGGCATGTGACGTCACATGCATCAGCCTGCTGGACAAACAAATCGTATTTCCATAAAAAACAATGATAATTTATTATTTATTTTTTGATAATTTAATAAGATTATAATTGCAATTCTGAGATACAAAACATACCGTTGCCCATTTCAACTTATCAGTACTTGAATCTGCTCTTCTCTAGTGGTCTCGGTAGTGTAGTGGTTAGCATATCTGCCTGTCAAGCGGAAGGCCGGGGTTCGAATCCTCGCCGGGCCACCGTGCTGGGTAATCGCACGTTAAAAGGTAAGGCCTCGTTGATCCATTGCTCGCACAAGTTTCGACTTCTGAGGGTTGACGTTCGTCAGCTGGTTAACGGAAACGAACAATTTGCTTAAATCCACAATTCACGTCTTTTTTCATGAAGAGGATTAATATTTCTACTGTCGAAAATAGAAGGGAATCGATGGATTGAAACTTCACAACCGCTCAAAATTGAGTTATTACCGAGAAAAAAGAAAATATTTTGAAATATGACACAAATGCACAATAAGCATTTGTAGATCCGTTTGTTTGTCCAGCAGGCTGGATTTACAACTGTCTGATTTACTGTCGTCTGTCAGATATGCCCGCGGTCTATAGACCGCGACGTCACATGACAGTAGCATGCTGGACAAACAAATCGTATTTCCATGAACAACAATGGTAATTTAATGAAACTATAATTGCAATTCCGAGATACAAAATGCATGAATATACCGTTGTCCATTTCAACTTATCAGTACTTGAATCTGCTCTTCTAGTTGCTTGAATCCACAATTTACGTCTCTTAACACGTTCGTTTGTCCAGCAGGCTGGATTTGCAACTATCATTTACTGCCGTCTGTCAGATATGCCCGTGGTCTATTATCTTTGGCTGTGGCGGCGAAAAGCCTCCCCCCCCCAAAACAAAAGGGGGGGGAGGAAGAGGAGAAAAGGGGGGGGGGAAAAAAAAAAAAAAAAAAAGAAAAAAAGGAGAGAAAAAGGACCCCAAAGAGAAGAAATCCCCCCCCCCACACCACACCCCCCCCCCCAAAAAGGGGGGGGGGGGAGAAAAAAAGAACAAAAGAAAAGAAGAAGAATATGGAATTGTTCACCGAAAGTGAAGCCATTTGGATTTGAACGCCATCTTCGGTCGTTTCCTTACTCCAATCCCTGAATCTGACCTGACTGACAGCTGGCAGCCAACTAAGTATTACGTCAATGTCGTCCATAGACATATATATATTTCCTATTGCTATTATATATGTCTATGATGTCGTCAATGGTCTAAGTACATGGTGATGATAATAATGTTTACAAATATTATAATATTCTTTCATATTTATTTTATGAGTATATGAGAAAAAGAAACAGGTAAATGGATTTATTCATTGAAGGAATTTTCTATTTCATTTCAAATATTACAGTAGTTTTTGAGTTCTCTGGGAAAGTTTAGGATATTGGACAAGGTTGAAAATGGGCATCAAAGGTTTAACCACATTTGTCAGAAACAAATCGGAATTCTGTATGGAGAGATATGAATTACATGACACAGATGTTGTAATAGATGGGGATGCTGTACTCTGTCAGCTCTACTTGAAACATACATTTAATAAAAATGCGTGCTTCGGAGGTGATTATGACAAATTTGGCAACACCATCTACAAATTTTTCATGATGCTTTCTGAGTGCAAAGTAACCCCCTATGTTATACTGGATGGAGGCTATGAGAGTCGTAAGATGGACACAATTTTAGAGCGTTTCAAAGGCAGACTAGAACGAGTGGAAACACTGAATCCAAGAACTCAAGATAGAACAATGTCTACACTACTATTCATCAGAGAAACTTTTGAAGACATTGCTGTCAAATTGAATATAAAATTGGTGAGATGTGATTTTGAAGGTGATCGGGAAACAGCAAGTATTGCAAAAGTACTCAATTGCCCGGTAATGAGTAATGATTCAGATTTCTTTATATTTGATGTACCATACATTCCTTTTCTCAATTTGAAAATGAGTATTGTACATTCAAAAAAAATGGATCAAATTACTCTGAAGGAAATACCATATAGGTATATTCCATGTGAGATATACAGGATAGATAAATTCCTTGATTGTGTTGGAGGAATGAGAAAAGAAAATCTGCCTCTTTTATCTGCATTAGTAGGTAATGACTTTATGAGTGGAGTTAGTTTATCTAAATTGAATTTGTGCAAGGGTGATGATAGTAACATAAATATGATTGAAAGAATAGAAATTCTTATATCTTGGTTGACCAAAGAATCAAAAGAAAATGTGATGGAAAAAATCTTAGAATCCCTTAATGATTCACAAAAGCAGTCTATGCCCAGAGAAATAGAAAATAGTATTAATGGATACACATTTGTTTCAAGTAAATATTTCAAATATTTAATGGGTCACCCATTAGCTCCTGCTGATAGTGACAACTTCGAAGATCAGCAAGACTATGAATATAATACCTACAAAAAGTTAACCTCCAGCTTTCCTGTTCCATTCATTGAAAATTTCAGAAAATCTTTATATCCTACACGATTCTTGGACATTCTCACCCAAAATAAATACTACAATTTTAAACCACAAGTTGAATTGAACAGTTTAGAGCATAGCCACACTCCAAGCATTGGAATCATGAGTGCAGTGCATAAAGTTTTGACTAACTCTCAGCAGAATTTAGTGTGCCTAGTTAGAATTGGGCAAGACGTTGGTGAACAAGTGCTACCAGAATGTAATTTAGATCTACCAAGTTTTGTCGATTTACAAAACATGGATATTGATTCAAGGAAACAAGCTATTTTGAGGATAATTCAAGTTGATGTTGAATTCATCACGAACAATCTGACATTTTTTCCAGACTCTTGGCATTTATTCATTCTCACTCTCAAAAACATGATCAATAGGTCAGTAATATCATGGCCACTAGTCTATTCATTGATAATATGTAAGATTTTTGTTAGTCATGTCGATCCAAAAATAGGATTTCACCGCTCAGTTCAAAGTTTTGATCATCAGTATGGTCGAAGGGTTTATGATATTTTACAACACAGAAGACGGGCACATCCATATCTACGAGTCAGCATTGAAGAGTCTCTTGATGCTATTACGTTTGAAGATGCGCTTTTAGCTATGAGCCAAGCCATCCCTTATTTTGAAATGGATCGTCAGCTTTACAAAAATAATAGATTATTTGACAGAGGACTGATGCATGGAACTTCACAATTTCAAAGTGTCTTGTTGCATATAAAATGTCTCAATCAATTATTCAATATGCCGTTCGCAGATTTTTTTATATCCGATTGCTATAACGGTACTTTTATTTATAATCTTACAAACGATTTGAAAAGGCGGCACGATATTGATCACTATGTGAAATACTATTTTCGAAAAGCCCCTTCCATTCTTCATACTTTTGAACTGATTGCCAATGTGCTGAAAGATTCCACCATACCTTCTGGGCCAAAGAAGAGAAAAACTTAACCTTCTCAATGGGGGTGTGGTAACAAATTGTTACCGAAATTGCTGGAGTTTTTTTGGTATTTTTTCAGATTTTAAATTGAAGAATATCAAATTTATTAACATGTAATTTTTTCATTGGTTTGATATGAAATCATCCCAACTTTGGATATAAGGTTCGGAAAAATTTCACATGAAAAAGTACCATTTTCAGTACTTTTCGTACTATCCCTTGGAAGTCCCTTCCATGCCCACGTCCACATGGACCCATACCCATACAGAACCTTCCATGGATATTCATATATTGGATGTCATCTGTATTTACTGGGCAGGGTGCAGAGTCAGATTGGGATCTATCTATCGCACGATTTGAAGACTGCGATTTGAGTCTGCTTCGGTCTAATTCTGGTTTGACAAAAGGTGACGGGCTTTTCATTGTCACCAACGATGTTTAAATATTTTGGACTGGGTTAGCTTTTGAAGGTGTATCAAAATAAAAGGCAAAGAGTATCCCAACTCTTTGATGAAGGGTGTATTTGTCGAATTTGTGAGATGCGCTTCTTGTTCCTTATTCGTAAATCTTCTTTGACCTAGACGCCATTTTGGGAGGTGCCGATAAGAGAGCAGGACTCGCCGAAATAGTTTTGGACAGGTTCGCACTGAAAATTTTTTATATCAAAAGAGAAAAATTGCTCATATTAATTCGATAAACCTCACTGAATATAAAACTAGACCCAAATTCAATTGGTAAAAATAGTTTCGCAGCGGACAATCTACCTGGGTACATGATTTTTTCCAAAAAATATCAAAACCGAATTATATTTCTAAAATTACCAGTATGCGTACAATGTTTCAATCAACTGGAATATGAAGGAGAAATTGTCCAGCGATCAATATTTTGATATAAAATGTAAGGTCTACCATATCTCTTAGAATGTGTTTTTTACCTTTCAACTGAATTGCTTTTCCTTTATTATATGAAATGAAATGAGGATCCCCTTGCGTTTCAGAATAATTACCTCCTTTTTAACATGAATATATGTTTTTTTTATAAATATTGTGAGTTCCATCCAAACATTAAGTAATTTACTCTTTAGTTTTTTCAAAGAACGTTTTTGGACATCCATAAGCCACCGAAACTGTCAAGAGTTCATTTAATTCACAATTTATTTTGGAATTGCGCTTACCAATGTCAACTATTAATTTTCAGTGAACCTCAAATATATTTCATTACATTTTGCTGGAGCACACACACATCAATGGTTTTGTTATCAGTGTCCACCACTGCAAGCTTTGGTTTCTTTGGGATAAGGAACTTCACTGTATCTAGGAACTTCTTAAATTTTTAATATTTTGTCTGTATCTCCCTTGCAATTTTCACTTTTTTCAATTCTACAAATTCAAACAATATTTTTTTAAATTTCTCTGGAACTGAATGGGAGTCGGGTGTACACAATTTCCATTTTGTTGCCTGTTTTTTATTACTGGAACTTCCGGTTGAAACGTATCTGAAATCGTTATTTTGTCGACGTTTCGATTCCCACCTTGAAGGAGGGCTGCAGCTGTAACCCTTTCCTCCCCAGGTGACAACAAAATCATTGTACACGAACGAAGCTATTCTTTTGTTAGCAGAGTTAGAAATGATGTATTTTCAATGTGAGTATGATTCATTTCGGGGCTGATATTTAAAAAAAAACAATCTTGCATCATCACCAACAAATATAAGAACTACCCATTGAAATACCACCCCACTTCATAATAAACTGCCACTTTCAATTGAGAATATAAAGTCTGAGTCTTGTTAACCGATCTTTTTATAATACACAGGAATATTTGAAGAATAGAGTGATATTTTCAATAGTTTTCAGATGTGATGTGTCTGATATTGGTTTTGAAATGGTGATATTTGTACCTTTAGTAATAATATATTATATTTGTGCTTATTCAATTGATTTATTAGTAATACTCAAATTATATCTATTCACTTCACCTAACAATGTACATAAAGTAGTTAATTATTATTATTAATTAATAACATATTTTCAACGATATAACGCAAAGTGACCATTTCTGTTAAAAATGGCGGCATATGTGCCATTTTTCCAAATATATCACAGAATAATTAAACTACTATACAGAAGCAATTCCATGAGAAATATTCGGTTAAAGCCGCGCCTTCTCACTGAGAGCATACTAAAATATTCGATTGCTTTTGCTTCTGTGATTTAGATGAAGACAGCTAATTAATTTGACGCATGTCACTTGAATTTTCTCAGTGCAGTTTCCTATTGTTGGTATATATTGTCAAATTTCTCAGTGTTGATGAAAGTTCCAAAGTTCAATCAAAGTCAAATACTTTTGGGAAAGTTGTGTTAGGTTATCGATTCACTTCTGTATAGTAGTTAATTATTCTGTGATGATATGGTGACAGTATGACGCTATCTAAGGGACTATTTTTGAACATCTTGTTGAAATTAGGAACAGAAGACAATTTTTTTAAATTTTTTGGCAAGAAAAAAAATGCGCATTTTCTCAATATAAAGTCCAAATTATCTCGGCAGTTTTTTTCCTAGTTATACGTAGAGAAGTGGTATTTTAGGTCTATTCTAGTGGCCTATTGATTCTTGAGAAATATTCAAGAATGGGACCAAATGCATTTATGGTGCACATCGAAAATATTCCATAGTGAATATTTTTCGAAACTTTTTGGGAATTGAATATTAAATCATATCGAAAAACCAGTACCTACAAGATATTTCAGAAATCTCGATTCTTCTATATTACAGATGTCAAATTATTCCAGTAACCAATATTCAATATTGAACGCATAGACATTCAGGGCTATTCACTAAGTAAAGTGGTTATCGCAGTTGCTAACCGTCGTAGCAACTCTGATAATAACTTGCCATAATGACGGTGGTAAGCTGTTTTTCCTTAACAAGATATCTAAAGCAGTTGCCTGTGAACCACTACTCACAGCAACTGGTCATTATAGTAGCAACTTATTTCGCGCTTAGCAACTGACCTTCAACATAACGACAATTTTTAGTCGCTATCCATAAAAACTCTGCTTAGTGAATAGCCCTGATTGTTTCGTCTTTAAATGATAATAATCACAACTTTTCGTCGATGACTTTTCAATTCAATATTTATTTGACAAATCTACCAATCTGACATCACACTACTAGTTTAATACAACATTATAGGAAAACATATACTGTATGTTAGGAAAATAAATAATAAATAGTGAATTAGAACTAATAGAATACAACATTTCTCCCCCCGGTGACGAAGAATCAACTTCGCTCACTTTCTTCAATATCAATTCGGCACAGTTTAGCGACGGGGCGTTTGTAGGATCCACTTGCTGTTTTAACTTGAACAACACGTGTTTTGCCGTCAGGTCCTGGATATGTCTTTTCAACTAACCCCAACTTCCAACTCTTCCTTGGAGCATTTTCATCAGCGATGATGACTACATCATTGAGATTGATTGGTTTCCCATCTCTATTCCATTTAGTTCGCCTGGTAAGTGTCGGCAGGTATTCTTTTGTCCATCTCTTCCGAAAACAATTTTTCAGCGATTGAGACCTTCTCCAACACTTCCGAAGACTGTCGTTGTTCAAATCTTCAAAGGGTGTGAGATGATTTTCTGCACCCAAAAGAAAATGGTTGGGTGTCAGTGGCTCCAAGTCGTTGGGATCCACTGAAACTTTTGTTAAGGGCCGAGAGTTCACAATGTTTTCACATTCTGCGAACAACGTTATTAAAAGTTCATCCTTGAGTACTTGTTTGTTCAGAATAACAGAAAATGTGTTTTTTACGGATCGAACAAGCTCTCCCATGCTCCTGCCATATGGGGTGAAGCCGCTGGTGAAAATTTCCAGACTGTTCCTTTCTCGAGCATGGTTTGATTCATTTTCATTCTATCCAATTGTGAAATTGCATCTTTCAATTCCACAGAAGCTCCCCGGAAATTGGTACCATTATCGGAGTACAGTTCCTTCGGTTGCCCTCTTCGTGATGCCATTCTTCTTACTGCCATGATCGCTGAATCAGTGTTCAATGAATGTGCCACTTCTAAATGAACAGCTCTTACCGACAGACATGTAAATAGCACTCCCCATCTTTTTTCCTTCCTCCGACCAACAGACACATATATTGGTCCGAAATAATCAACACCAGAATATGTGAAAGGTCTCTGTACAGGAGTCAGTCGAAAACTTGGAAGTTGTCCCATGGATGGAACTGCAGGTTTAGCTTTCAAAATTCTACATCTCATACATTCAGCAAAAACAGATTTTATAGCTGATCTTCCATCAATAACCCAATACTTCAATCGTATTTCTGTTAAAACAGTTTCAATTCCTTGATGACCAAACTTCTGGTGATAATGATCTAGTAGAAGTCTGGTAAAAGGATGTCTTGGAGGTAGGATGGTTGGTCTTCTAGTAGTTGTTTCCAAATTCATTGCTAAGTCAGTCCTGCCATTCAAAATCAGAATACCATCTTGATTCAGTATCGGAGAAAGTTGACTCAACCTACTGTGCGGTTTGATTGGATTATTTCTTCTCAGACATTGGATTTCTTCGGGAAAATAGAATCATTCTGGCATTGTCTTATCCATTTTCTCTCGGCTTCTTGAATATCTTCGACTGTTAAATCTTTATCAGTAGGCTTTTTCCGAATTTTGTCAACTATATATTTACAAAACCTTATCACCCATGCTGTAGCTCTTATGAGTCTGAACCATTTGGAAAAACGATTAATATCCGGAAGACTGGGATCGTTTTCAACTACGAGTGCAATATATTCTTGAATATTCGAATTATCTGTTCTAGCATCGAAATTGCAATTTTTCACCGGCCATGCTGACTCATCCCGAAGATAGAGGAAATCCGGTCCATCAAACCATTGTTTAAAATCAATTCCAGCACCTTCATTCGTATAAGTTCTCGTAGCATGATCAGCTGCATTCATTTTTGAAGGAATCCAATGCCAGTGTGAACTATCCGATACTTCTTGGATTTCTCCCACCCTGTGTGCTTCGAACTGACCGAATTTGCTGCCGTCCCCTGTAATCCAGAACAATACAGTTGTCGAATCGGTCCAAAGGTAAATTTTGTCGATTTTTATTTCCAAGGTGCCTACTACTGTTTTCATCAATCTGGTTCCCATGACTGCAGCTTGAAGTTCTAACCTCGGGATGGAAACTGGTTTAGTCGGGGCAACTCTAGCTTTGGCCATTACTAATGATAATTTGATAGATTTTTCACTGACTATACGCAAATAAGAGACAGCAGCGAAAGCTTTTTTACTGGAGTCGACAAATATATGCAGTTCTATCCTCTGAGCCACTGGAATTTTCGTCGAGTAACATCTCGGAACAACAAGATTATCGATTTTCCTCAGGTCATCCATCCATATCTTCCATTGGTGATATATTTCCTCATCTATTGCGTCGTCCCATCCAATTCCAGATTTCCATATATCTTGTATGATTATCCTCGCCCGGATTGTGAGGTTCACAATGAGACCCAGTGGATCGAAAATTGACATTACCAATTTCAATATCTGTCTCTTGGTCGGTCTATGTCTCTTTTCATCAATATCCTCGAGATGCAGTAGAAAACAAAATTCATCGGATGATGGTATCCAAGATATTCCTAAGACACGTTGGATATTGTCTTTACCTTTGTTTATATCTTTGGAAGTTTGATCTGATGGCGAAAGATTGTTCATGACACGTTTCGAATTTGATATCCATCTCACCAATTCAAACCCTCCCAATTTTTGGATTCTCTTCACTTCTGTTATTTTTTCTATGGCTTCTTCTTCTGTGTCGGTGCAGTCGAGATAATCATCTACGTAGTGTTTTTTCACTATAGCGTCGATTATATCAGTCTTTGTAGTTTGCTGAACAGCATTCAGGTTTTTAATATATTGTGCAGACGCTGGGGAGCATGATGCACCAAAAATCATTACTTGCATCTCATAAACCTCAAAAGGACTGTCGGTTTCTCCATCTCGCCATAGGAATCTTTGAGATTTTCTGTCTTCCGGAATGATTATCACTTGATGAAACCAATGATTGAAGTAAGTCTGGCCCTGGAAGGAGATTGTCGTTGAGGCTTGTCCCATTGGATTTGGCAGCCGCATCGAAAACGAATCGAAATTCATCAGGCTTCTTGGGGTTGACGACTCCGAAGTGAGGCAAATACCATGATTTTGCAGTTTCAATTCTTGCCTCTTCGGTTGATAATTTTCGGGCATATCCTTTATCTACATAAGATTGAATTTTCTCGCGATATTTTGTTCGGAAGTTTTCATCTTTCAGCATTCGATTTTCAACACACCTCAATCGACGAATCGCCATCGACTTACTTTCTGGTAGAACCATATCTTCACTTTTCCAGAAGAGGCCGATCTCAAATCTGTCATCAACTCGTCTCGCTGTTTTTTCCATGATTTCTGTCGCTCTTCTTTCTTCTTTCGTGGCCTTCAATTTTGTTGGGGCAGTTTCGAAGGCATCTATGGCAAAAGATTGCTTCACTAATTGATGCAACGTTTCATTGGAAATGTCTTCCATTTGGTGGTCACATATATGGAAAAGAAATCTGTGTTCCGAAACTTCGCTTTCAGATGATGGGCCATGCATTATCCATCCTAGGTTTGTCTTTGTAGCAATAGGCTCAGTGTCTCGCCTCGTCACTACTTTTCTTGCCATAGTCAGTCTTATCTGGTCCTGTCCTAGGAGAATCATGGGGCGTTCTGTAATTTCAGTGAACGGAATATTTCGTAAATGTGTATATTTGTTCCAATCTTCTTTTTGTACGACTTGCAGTGGTAATGCTAGGTTTTCAATGGAACGAACATTCTTCATTGTGAATACCTTTGCGTTTTCATGGATTCCAGATATTTTTATGTCGAAACAGCTGGAATTTTCATGGTGATTCGACATATCATTAGTCCATTGAATACATAAAGGTTGTTTTCTGCCTTCTAAACTTAACTTATCAGCTAAAGTTTTATCGATCAGGGTTACTGAAGAACCTTCATCGCAAAGAGCGGTAGTTTCTAATGATGTTTTATTACCATACAGCTTCACTCGTACCATTCTCAACAAAGTATTAGCGCTACCGTGTCCGATAGCTAAGACGTTGCCACTGCTGGTGGGAATGGTTGGTTCTGCACGACATGAAGAATTGTCTTCTGAGTTCGGCTGGACGAAATTTTCGTTATGGAGAAGTCGATGGTGCGGTCTCTTATTGCAGCCACCTATTCCACAGGGATGTTTTCGTCGACACATGTTTGTACGATGGTTCTTCTTCAGGCAAGAGAAGCATAATTTATTCTCGGTTACTATTTTCCACCTAGAGTCGAATGTTTCAGCTGCAAATTCAGAACATTTTCTGATTGAATGACCTTTTTTCTTACAAAAATGCAAATTTCAACGTCTTTGTCTTCGGCTACTACCAAATTTGTTTCAAATCTTCTCGTGTGGGTACTTTCTTTGGCTTTGAATTCATTTTTGATGTACTTCGAAGGAGCTATATAACAGGCGGCAGTAGCTAAATCATCTATCCAGTTGGAGAATTTTTCCAAGTTGACATTTCCACCATTTTTCATAATCTCTTCACCCCATCTTAGCTTCAACATGTCTGGAAGTTTCTGAACGGAGTCTTTGAGTAACTGTGGATTCCTCAGATGATCTTGACATTCCAGTGACTTTATTGTGGCTACTAAACAACGAAGATGGTTGGAAAATTGTATTAGACTTTCCATGTGATGTTCTCTGATTTGAGGAATAGCATGTATCTTCGAAATTAATTTCTCGTATATCTGATCAGGTCTACCGAATCTTCTCTCTAGGGTTCTCAATATCAGATCGATATTATTCGAAGAAACCATCATCCCAGACACAGCAAATCGGGCTTCACCTTTCAGGCATTTGTTCAATTTTATGAGCTGTTCTTCAGCGGAAATTGACATAATGATGATATTCTTCTAAATTGAGAGATAAAGATGGACCATTCTTCAGGATTTCCGTCAAAAAATGGAAAGTCTCTTTCTACAATTTGTCTAGCAGCGAATTTATCAGACTGAGATGAAGCACCTACGCATTTGATGGCTTCGCTTATGGTGTTACATAACATCTGATCTTTCATTTCTAAGTGATAGTTGATTGAAATTATTTGAAAGATCGTAATTTTCTTGAATATCATTCACCCACTTTTCAGTTCTTTCAAAGGGATTGTTGATGATTACACTTTTTGACATGTCTAAATCACCATTATCAACAGAATGAACAGATTTCGGTAAAAAGGATATGGTTGAATGCGTCGATTGTGAGAGTCCGTCTTTCACATTGATTTCAGATTTTTGTATTTCATCTTCCATTTCTAATAATTTCAGTTTATTCTCCAACTTTTTGATTTCAATTTCCCATTTGGTCTTCTCAATTTCCAGTGCACGTCTTTTCATCTCGATGTCTTGTGGGCAGAAATGAGTGGTGAGTCCAGAACATTTTGATTTCTTCTCAGAACGATGAGAATGAGTTTCACCAGAGTCTACTGGGAATGGTGCGTCTTTACCATAGATATCTTAATATGATTTCTATGGTCTTTACCGACAGTTTTTCGTTCCTGTGCAGTATTATTTTACTCAGTAATATTTGATCTCATTTCTATATCACTCTTTCTATTGACCCCACACACATTTAGCGATCCAAATCCAGTCGGCCATTCATAGTTTTTGTCCAGTCCCTTGTGGACACCAGCTGTCTGCCTTCGGCTTCCTGGTATATTATTGCCTTCCCCGTCCATTTAGCACTTTTCGTGCTTTTCTGTATACTCCACAGAACTGTTAAATCCGCTCAAAGGACCAATGTTTCGTCTTTAAATGATAATAATCACAACTTTTCGTCTATGACTTTTCAATTCAATATTTATTTGACAAATCTACCAATCTGACATCACACTACTAGTTTAATACAACATTATAGGAAAACATATACTGTATGTTAGTAAAATAAATAATAAATAGCGAATTAGAACTGATAGAATACAACAGACATTACAACTTAAGTGATTGGCCTTTATGACATTTTTCCACGTAACACGATGCGAAATGAAATGTCTTGGGCATATGTTGCTTAAACGTTGAGATTGGAAACTTTGCTGTGAAGGTTGAAACTTTTCTCAGAGATCAATTACCCTAACACCAAACTGATATTTTCGCACTCGAACTTGCAGGTAGTGAGTTCATTATCGAGAAATTAATTAGAATAATTAACAGTAACAAACAAAGTCCATATCAGACCAAAAAACTTTAGAATATAAACAACTTACCCTAGCTTTGGATTTAGTATCAATTTTCTTCTGAAGATGCTTACTTTGTTAGCGAAACGCGCGTCGAATGCAAAAATATCAGTTTGGTATTAGGGTAATTGATCTTTAAGAACAAAGGTATCATATATGTTGCCTGACAACCGAACTCGGTTCATTTGAACCACATAACCTGTCGTGTTACAAACAACCCTGAAAGTTATTTAAGAATCACCAGAATAGACGATTATTCGGTGAAAAGTAATGAAGGAGTACAGATGTGTAGCGAGATTAGCCAGCACTAATGAAAAAGGGTAATTTGGAAACATTCTCCTTTTATCCATCCACATTGAAATACTTTATGAGTAATGTGCAAGCGTGTTTTCTGTAGAAATTCCTGCATGAAATTCTAAGTTTTCCTAGTGAAAATTCCAAAACTAAAGTGAAAATGACCGTTAGATAAATTCACCATATAACATATATGTTCAATGTGCATTTTCGTTCTCTCTTCAATGTATTCCGTATCATGCTGTGAAAAACTGTCATGATGGTCAGCCCATTAAGGTGGAATCAGACAAACCCGAAATCCGATGGTATGACGATTCGAAATTAGATCAATCAGAAAGCTGTCGGGTCGTCGTACTATCGAATTTCGGATCTGTCTGAATCCAGCAAATTCAGACAAATCAGGAAGCTGTCGGATCGTCGTACCATCGGTTTTCGAGTCTGTCTGAATCCAGCTTTAGTTGTAACGTCTATGGAAAAATCTAGCGATGGGAAAAACGGTTCCACGTTTGTAACGTTCCATTCGCGGTCGCGTTACATTTGAACGAGATTCACGGTTCATTTTATCGCTATTACAGCTCGCAGAATTATACGTTTTTGTCGCGTTTTCCTCTAGAATAATCTTAACGGTTCAAAGAAATATTGCTTAGCGCAAAGTGACTAGCAACTGATTCTCCGGCTCATAACTACAATCCAGAGTAAGAAATAATTCTCAAATATTTATGAGTCCATTGGTGGATTTCAAGACCTCTAAAACTGTCACAATCCTGTAGTGGATTTCGGATCTGTCTGAATCCAGCCTGATCACGATCTTCGGTCACAGTCGCGCGTGAATGAGCGAGAGCCGAGAGCGAAGCGGGAACGTGAAACTTGGTACCACGACTGACTACCGTCGCGCCGGAACGAGTAAACTTCGTCCTCAGTGCCGTGCCATCAGTTCGTTCCCATCCCAATGCGACATGCGACGCGATATGTCTTCAACATATACGGTCTTCAAGTTCTTACGACGCGTGACTGATGAAACGTGACGTGGAATGTATGACTTGTCTGAACAACATACTGAAAGATCTGCCAAGCGTTCATTTCGAAGCGACTGGAGCTAGTTACTTTGGTATTGAGGAACGCGACGGAGCGTTACAGAAAAATACCGTTCCAAAAGAACGTTACACGAGTAACTACCCATCTCTAGGAAAATCTGACAGCAAATGCATACAAATTCTGTCAGACTTTCCTTCTTGAACGCCGCTTGGAGTTGAACCTCAGTTTTTGTTGAGTTCGGACCTCAATGCTGGATTCCGTTGGGTGTTCCAGTTGACGGAGATGTGTGAAGTTTCTCATTGGCTAAATCTTTCAAGAGACAATGCTGGTTTTAAAAGAAGAAGACTGAATAATTTGAAAACCGGCTTCAAATTTTGAGTGACGTGTATGTATGCGGCTTATCTCAAACTTAAATAATTGTTTTCAAAATCTGGATTCTGATAAAAATAATTAATCGGTACACCCTTCAACTTTAGAAGTTATGGAATCAAAAATTTGAAGGAAACCTTTTTTCTGAAAATTGTACATATACGTCCTATTGCTCAAAATAAAGGTGAATAAACTCCGTTGTGGCTACACATCATATTTCTAATTTTTTTTTACAGATTCGCAGAAATGTTAGGGCTTGGAAAAAAGTCTCCCAGCCAAACACAAAATGCAGAAAAACAGGAAACATTACTCACATTATCCATACTTACTCTAGCTGCTATTCTCTGTTAGTTGTGGTAGAATATGTATGGAATTCACTAATGTAATATATAACTCTATGTTTCAGCATTCGCTACAAGGCTATTTTCTGTTTTGAGATTTGAGAGTGTTATTCATGAATTTGATCCTTACTTCAACTATCGTACAACGAAATACTTGGCAGAACAGGGATTCTACTCTTTTCATAATTGGTTTGATGACAGAGCATGGTATCCCTTGGGCAGAATTATTGGAGGTAAACAAAATGAATCCATGCTGGAAAATCAAGAATAACTAGAATATTATAATAATTTGATCTTCATTCATGATTTGATTTTTTTTGTGTATTCAGTAGTTCAACAGGTATAAGATATTATTCTGAATAGTTGAAAGATCATGGTTTATCATAATATCAGGGCGAATAAATATAAATATTGTAGTGAAGGTTCATTAAATCGCATAGCAGAAGGAGATTTGAAAGAAGTTATGGCAAGTTTATTAAAAAAAGTAGGACAAAATAAGAAACAATTTGAGAAAGTTGGATATGCAGAGCTTTTATAAAATGAATAAGCAGGAATAAGCAGTAAGCTGAAACTTGTTCAACTTTTTGTTTTATCTTATTTCGTGAATATTTTGATCCGTCACTTTGACTTATATGAATTATTTCTGAATACTTTTATTATTGGGAAAGACATTTTGCCCAAGCTATCATCCACAACAGTATTAGTGTCTTCAAGAAAAATACGGTACAGAGTCTGCCCTATAAACAGTCAAAGTGCAGATTGCTACCAAAAGTTGGTCATTTTTGCCAGAGTTATGATCCTCCAAGCCTTTCCTCCTGATTAATTTCATTTGAATCGTGGGTCTCTCTCAACATATAGCTGTGGAAACCCTAATACTTGTTTGATAAGCAAACTATTATCCATAATTTTGCTGAAACGCTACTGGGGCACTTCGTGCACACACAAATTTGAAATAAAAATTATAAACACCAATTTGACGTTCGAGAATCTTGCTGTCCCGTATGTGCCAACATTAATATGCTGCCAACCTCAAAATCACTTCGACATGAATGGTCGGGAAATATTTTTTAGTTTCAATTTTTCTTTTTTTATAAGGGGTATATTGTCTCCTTGCTTTTCATTTTGTTTCTTATTTCACCTTATTTTTTTATAAAACAGTTTCTAAAGCAAATACATCATCTCGAAATGAAATATTATTTTGATTAGTTATCCAAATATTCTTGATTCTTGAAATAACATCTTTCAAATCAGGAATATTCTTGTTTTGTCTCCTATATTCTATCAATGGATCTATTTGTTATATAATTTAGATTATATATATTTATACTGAATAAATATACACAAGAGAATAACCTCTGAAAAGGATATAAGTTATCTGCTGAAATATGTTTTTGATTTTTGAAAAATAGTTGGTTTGTTTTTCAATTTTTCAATCACATTTTTTCAAATGGAGCTCTTGTTGGTGAAAGTCTCGTATCTCCAAACTAGAACCAATATTCTTGTCATACTTATATTTTTATGCATGTATCATGTATGATATGATCAAGAATATTGAATTCTGCTTTTTGATAGGGATTCATTTTCATTTGTGCATTCGCAGTACAGAAATAATACAATATAAATCTATTATTATTGGTATAATTATCATTAGAACATGTATTTGAAGACAAAACGTGGAGCTCTTTCTTCGTTCGAAAATTATGGCCTTTCAATGTTCGGAAGAGGCATACCTAAACTGCCTCCTGTTTTTCACCAAAACAACGATAGGAAGGAAGGTTCATAAACAATTTAATGAAAACTCCCAAAGAATGTGGAATGAGGTGTAAAACTAACATATTGATGCAAAACGATTGTTTTATGAATTTTATTGTGAAGATAATAAGGTGTAATATGCTCCATTTCCGAACTTTGAACGGAGATAGATTACTAACAAGGACATACTTCAGATTCATGTGCTACGCGTCAAAATACCAAAGTAGAAACAACGGTTTTTTTTTAACTAAGTGCTGTAATTCAACGAACCCTTACCAAAATATTTTACTTAAAATTTCCAAAGGCTCTGGTGTGGAGATAGCAGACCGTCATGTTGATCAAATGAATAAATGAACCCATCACAAATAATGAAACCATTAATTTATTTTCAGGTACCATATACCCTGGTCTAATGGTAACTTCTGCAGCAATTTTTCACTTATGTTGGTTGCTGAACATCACAATTGATATCCGTAACGTTTGTGTATTCCTTGCCCCCTTGTTTTCATCATTTACAACAATCATAACCTATCTGCTAACCAAACAGGTGAAAAATGCGGGAGCAGGTTTGGTAGCGGCAGCCTTTGTATCAATCGTTCCAGGATATATCAGTCGCTCTGTTGCCGGAAGCTATGACAACGAAGGCATTGCTATATTTTGTATGTTACTCACTTACTACACCTGGATAAAAGCCGTTAAAACTGGAACCATATTTTGGGGAACTCTCAGTGCCTTAGCCTACTTTTATATGGTGAGCGTAATTAATTTATCCTACTATTTTGATGTGTTATCTCTCAACTTATTTTTTAGGTTTCGTCTTGGGGTGGCTATGTGTTTTTGATAAATTTGATACCACTACATGTTCTTACTTTGATGGCAACTGGAAGGTTTGGTCATCGTATTTATGTTGCTTATAGTACTTTATATTGTGTGGGTACTATTTTGTCTATGCAAATATCTTTTGTTGGGTTCCAACCTGTACAAAGTTCTGAACATATGTTGGTAAGTTGATTCTTATTCTTCCATTGCCAGATTCGAAAATTATTTTACCTTTCATTTTATTGAACATAATTTCATTATGGTTCAAGAATATGCATATTAACTATCAAGTTCTGTTGTTTTGGGTATCTTGTTAAAACTTTATCGTTTACAATATCCATCTGAAATACCAAGTATATTTGTTTTATTCAAACTTAGCTATTGATATGGAAAAATCTATAGAACAAAAATCTATTCAGAAAATTAATGATTTGATAATATTTTTAACACATTGCACATATCAATGGAACAACATATTCAGGTATAATTTGAAGTGACTTGATATCATTTCTCATTTTAGGCATTGGGAGTCTTTGGTTTATGCCAAATTGTTGCCTTCGTCGATTATGTTCGTAGCAAATTGTCTAAGAATGACTTTGAGACCCTATTCACGTTTTTGGTGTATACTGTCGGAGTTTTGGCCGTTATTGTTGGAGGCATCTTGACGTACTCTGGCAAAATTTCACCTTGGACAGGCAGATTTTATTCTCTTCTGGATCCATCTTATGCCAAAAATCATATTCCAATCATTGCAAGTGTGTCGGAGCATCAACCAACTTCGTGGAGTTCTTTCTATTTCGATCTTCAGATATTGGTGTTCCTCTTCCCAGCTGGTTTGTATTTCTGCTTCAAGCAACTGACTGATGCTAATATCTTCATGATTTTGTATGGAATCACCAGTATCTACTTTGCGGTAAATAACGTTTTGAATTATTATAAATAAGGTTTAAAATAGTGAAAAATTTGCATTCACCATGTTTCAGTGAAAAATATCTAGAAACAACTAGTTACCACTTTTTCTTTAATTTTTCCTATACCATTTTTGTAGGGCGTTATGGTCCGTCTGATGTTAGTCTTGGCCCCTGTGATGTGTATTCTCAGTGGCATCACGATATCTCATCTGCTTACAAAGTTCATGAAAAATACGGATCTTCCAAAGCAAGTCGAACACAAGAAACACCACAAGAAAATGGAAGCAAATATTACGCTGAAAAACGAAATTTCCACCATATTTGTGACGGTGGTAACGGTTCTTTTGATCTCCTATACATTTCACTGTACCTGGGTTACTTCCGAAGCTTATAGTTCGCCCAGTATCGTACTCAGCGCAAGGTCCCACGATGGAGGAAGGATAATATTCGATGATTTCAGAGAAGCTTATTATTGGTGAGTTATTGTTTTGAATTCAAATCAAATCAAATTCATTTGCTCAGTAGTCTTACAGTTTTATTTATTTATTTACGAGCTTGAGCTCATTAAAGTATACAAAATTCAAATGATAACATCACAGTCTAATATCACAGAAAAAAATGTAAATATAAGACAAATAAAGTACAAAAAAGAAATAGCATAACAGTGTGTCACATATTATAAATCACAGTTTTTAACATAGATTCAAACTTCTTAATGTCCGCAAAAAAGTCCAGCTCTTCAGAGAATGAATTTGCCAACCTAGATGCTCTAATTATAAAGGAGTTACCTGCCACATTTGTTCTATAAGAGGAAATATGGAAGGAATTTTGTGAACGTGTTGATCTTGGTGGAACATAAAGATTTATATTCCTAAGAAGCTCGGGGCAGGAGTAAACAGAGTGCATGATTTTATACAACATTTTGAGATCCCTTTCTTTACGACGAGAACACAGACTTTTGATGTTAACCTCCTTCTCAAGAGTTTTGTAGGTGTATTCATTCCGCTGTTCCTTGAAGGCAATGTATCGTAGAAAGGCATGTTGAATATTTTCAATTTTATAAATTGAGTTATTATAAATCGGAGACCAAACGCATGCTGCATATTCCAGATGAGGTCTGACTAATGAGCAATATAATATTTTGATGGACTTTATATCTGTGAAATCTCTGGAGGTTCTTTTAACAAATCCTAACATCTTGAAAGCTTTTGATGTAATATTGGAAATGTGGGCATTAAAGGTGAGCTCTGAATCAAAAAGTACGCCTAGATCCCTGATAGTCTGGGCCTTTTGGATGGCAGAGTCATTGATTCTGTATGTATAAGAGATCGGATTTCTTGAGCGGCTAAAGGAAATGGTATAGCATTTGGCAGCATTCAGATCCATGCAGTTGTTGGCGCACCAATCTATTAATTTATCTAAATCTGTCTGGAGATTTTGGCAATCAGTGTTGTCACTAATGACAGAATATAGCTTTAAGTCGTCAGCAAATAAAAGGAACTTTGAATGGGTAAATGATTGATGTATATCATTTATGAATATATTGAATAATAGAGGTCCTAGATGAGATCCTTGGGGAACCCCCGAGGGAACATCCACTTCCTTGGACATATATCCATAGACCTTAACAATTTGTTTGCGGTTGGATAGATAACTTTTTTCATGTACAAGATGACCTAATAATAGTTAACAACAATATATAAGAATACAAAGCTTTCAACCAGCACAATGGATTCTAAGAATTTGTGTGTGCTGGTCAGTAACTTAGTTGGTACTTCAATTTGAGGTTATAATACTAATAATTGTAATAATTTTAGAGATTTATATATTAGAATTTTGTATATACACATATACATATATGAGAACTAGTGGGTACATATGTCGATAATGTTATTTATTCGAATCCAGTCTTGTATTTTATTTTTTATTGGGCCAAATGGTTTATTTTTAAGTGAAGTTGGTAAGGCATTATAGATTTTTGGGCCAATATAGGTAATATGTCTCTGAGTTGCTGTGTGTTTCACAAAGGATATTGAGAGACTGCAGTTTGCTGCATATCTTGTGTTTATGTTATGTGATAGATTATTTTTGTAGGTTTGATTGTTTATCATGAATCTTAGCACAGATTTTATATACAACTGATCTAGTTTTAAAAGTTTACTTTCTTGAAATAAAAGTTCTGTTGAAAACCTTTTATTTTTGAACATCATTATTTTGATTATGTATTTTTGGGCTATAAATAGACTGTTTAACGTTGTTTTGGGGGCATTACCCCAGATTATCAAAGCATAATTTAATACTGATTCAACCAATGAATGATAGACCATTTTTAGAGTTTTCAGGGATAATATGTTTCTTAGCTCAAAGAATTTGTAAATTACTTTTCTAATTTTTTTTGTTACATAATCGGTATGATTTCTCCAATTGAGATTTTCATCTACAACGATTCCTAAATATTTTATACATTTAACTCTTCCAATGATATCAATAAAGTCACATGCTCCAGGTTTTTCAGTATAACAGTTTGAGTTGTGTATTCTCAGATGTTGTAATTCAGGTAGTGTTTTTTGGGTTAGAGCGAATGTTATAAACTTTGTCTTTTCTATGTTGAGTGATAATAAACTATGATCTAGCCAGTTCTTTATTTTCGAGACAGCAGCTTCAGCCTTTCCGAGAACAAGATCCCTAGCCTAGCCTAGACTATTGCTTCCTTCAAATAACAATAGTTAAAACATCAAATCCCATTCCGAATATTTTTTAACCAATATTTTTCTGCTGCATTTATTACCATTGAATATTTTCAGTTAGAGTTGAGGTATAACCATGTATATTTTTGATTTTCTTCGATACGATTTCAATGTGAGTAACGTTTTCATAGATGTAATTAATAGTAAAATATTATTCAACTAGCGAATAATAGCCATTATACGCGAGTAGAATACTATACTTTATCCACGACTGAAGAAAACTGTTGTTGAAGTTTTTTTGTTGGAAAATCTTGTTACATTATATACATATTCTTAGAAACACTATTATTCTATTCTAACGAATATTTCATACAATACATTATTGTTCATCTATACATAGTTATCGAAAATTATAATATTTGTATAATATCTCATAATAATTAAAACCAACATGTATGTATTCAGCTCAACAATATATTCATTCAAAGTTATTGAATTATTAATTGTAATACATTTTAATAATTAGTTAATTGCAAGGATAGGTTTAATAATAATAATATTTATTGGTTTTGAAGGTTACAGTTGAAGTAATATAAAACACGTCATAGGTTACTTCACATTTAAAACTGACAATTTTAAAAAATAGCGTAATTAAGTAAGATAAAATAAGCATTGAGTGAAAAACCTCCTATTAGCTGGTATAAAATTCTTCGATACTATAAAACATTTTTGACAACAGAAAAGTTTTTAGATTTTTCTGAATTTGAAGTGAGCAGTTTCCTTTGTAATTGACTCTGAGAGCTTATTGTTAATCCTCACACCATTGGAGATGGGTCCCTTAAGAGTTACATTCAGATTATTTCGAGGTGTTTTAAGATGGTGATTAAATTTCGTTGAATAGCTGTGATCATCACTATGAGTGCTAATGCTTTTTTTATTTTTAAATATATAACAAGATATTTCTAGAATATACAAGCAAGAGAGAAGAAGTATTTTCATTTTGGCAAATAATGGTCTATACATGATTCTTTCTGACTTTTTTATTCAGTAACGTTCTGATGCATTTTTTCTGCAGTAAAAATAATTTCTGAGCTGCTGATACTGAACCCCATAATAAGATTCCATATTTGAGTCGTGACTGAATTTCAGCATAATAAAAATTCTTTAGTACCGACAAGTTGAGAACTCTTCGTAGGCATTTCAGTTGATTTATTTTGCTGTTTAGTTTGGAAATTGTTCCTCTGATATTAATTTCCCAATCTAATGTGTCATTCAAAATTATGCCTAAAAATTTTGTGTTTTCACACTGTTTTAGATATACTTCCCCCAATTAACATCAAAACAACATAATATTATAACTAAATCAAGGAAGCATCTGACAGCGGTGATTAATGACTCATTAATCACTGCTGTAATCAATGGGTATTATTAAGGTCGAGCAAATAGATGTATAATGGCTACATTATACAATAGTGGTGGACAAAAAAAAACTTTTTAGTAATTCTATCAGTTATTTTCATAGGTATGCTACTGATAATTTCAGTGCTTGATAAGCATTTTTTGTGTTTCATAATCCTTCAATATTATATATAAATCGTTCGGATCATTTTGTCAGGGAATTATATAGGAAATCTATGTAATTAATGTAAGATCATATAGATTCATGAAACTTCAAAATTAATCAACTATTGGATTATTATGAAGCGATACTATTGACTTAAAACACTCAGTGATTTCAGAAATGTCTTCTTTCACCCGTACCCAAAAGGAGTCTGGCTGAGGAATTTGTAATTTACATTGGCCAAAAATAGGCACACAATTTTTTTGCTTGTCAATTTCCAATGAAGTTGTTGACTCAGTGGACATCTCACAAATAATTGTTTTTGACGAGTCAAGACATTAAACTGATTATTTACTTATAGCTAAGATATTTTTTGTAAAAAGAATAAAAATATTGACTACTGCACACACTGATACAAGCTACACATATTGATACAAACTTAACATTTATGCTGCAAAGTAGAGCACAGTAACTTGAGCATATATAATTGGACTGGAAGAATTCTGATTTAACAATACTAGTTAGTGAGAACCGTACAGTAAACTACAATTTTTGTACGATAATAATGTATTTATTTAGCACTTTAGCTGCACCGGTATATCCGCTCTGTCATAGTAAATTAAAAAAAACAAGAATAGAAAATTCAAAGGAAGTGTCATACAAAAACTACCAGTATATTGATTCAAATCAAAAAAATTTCAGGCTGAAGATGAATACACCTGAAGATGCTCGCATCATGTCTTGGTGGGATTATGGCTATCAAATAACAGCAATGGCGAACCGAACAATTCTCGTGGACAACAATACTTGGAACAATACACATATCAGCAGGGTGGGGCAGGCAATGGCCAGTTCTGAGGAAAAGGCTTACGAAATAATGAAAGAACTTGATGTCGACTACGTGCTGGTAATTTTCGGAGGGCTCACTGGATATTCCTCGGACGATATAAATAAGTTCTTGTGGATGGTGAGGATAGGTATAACTGATCTACATTTTGGAAATTCTTTTTGCTTGATTCCTCGATATTTTTCTAGGTGGAAGTACCGATAGGGGAGCTCACATCAAAGAATGGGATTATTATTCACCTAGTGGGGAATTCAGAGTGGACAAAGAGGGCTCTCAAACGTTATTGAACTGTCTGATGTACAAAATGTGCTATTATAGATTCGGCCAAGTTTATACCGAAGGTATAGTATATAGCTTGGTAGTTTGGTATTCTTTATAAAATAAGAAATTATACTCCACGAAAATACTTGAAAATGATCTATTTCAGTTTAATGTATTCAAAATTACAGTACTTGATCACAGTTTGGGGAACAGCATCTAGTTCTCTATTGCAACCTTTAAAAACACTACAGAATAAAGCAATTAAGTGTATTTACAAATTGCATTATCGTGAACCCACTGTGAATTTGAATACAACAAAAAATTTACTCAATTTAGAAAAGCTATATAAATGAAAGACCTGTTTATTTATTCATTTGACATTATCCAACAATAAACATTCGACCCTAAAATTTACTCCAAATTCGAGTATTCATAACTATAATATAAGACAGTTAAATGATTTCGATGTGATTAATATCAGAAGCAATTTTGGTAGAAAATCTCTGCTTTACTCAGGAGTTCTAACTTACAATATCTTGCCAAAAAACTTGAAAGAAATAAAAAATATAAATAAATTCAAATCAAAATCAAAAAAATATTTCTTGAAACAATAGAATAGAATTTCCAATTATATAAAAATTCCTTTTTCGTCATTTTTATGTTATGATCTAACGGTTTAATTTATTCTGTGTTTGTATCGAGTTAATGTTTTTTCTATATGTATATCCCTGTATAAGCATTAGCTTCTTGGGATCAGTCACTCAATAAACAATAAACAATTATTGGGATAGGATCAGTTTTTTTTGTAGAAAAGCTATGTGCTCAACAACGTTTCGAAATTTATCAGTTTTATCATTGGGCTCGAGAATTAGTTTTCCCATTTTTATCAACATGGAAAAGAGAAATTCCCAAGTTCTGATGATGAAAGTAAATTTCAAGTTGTTTTCAAGACAAACTTTTTCGACGAACCAATTAGGTAATCTGTATCCTAACCAATCTATCAATATTTTATAATATAGCACAGCTCTCCCAAGCTTTAAGGAAAGAAATAATAATAATAATAATAACGATTGATTTCCCAAGAAACATATACATGCTTATTTTAGGGAAAATTAAACTGATGCCATACAATAAAAGTAGAATACAAAAAATGAGTTATTGAATCAGATCTTTATATGACAATAAAAAGAAAAAAAAATATATCAAATGTTTTTTTAAATTATTTTTGGAACGAAATTTTCCATATTTCTTCAATGAATTCGGTAGACCATTGTATAGTTTTATTCCGTTGTGGTAAACAGATTGCTGTCCTATATTTGTTTTAATTTTCATCAATGCCAAATTTTCTGAAAACCTTGTTGAGTGATTGTGTTGATCACTATTCATTTTGAACATCAAATTTGAAAGCTTGAATTTATTTTTGATCAGGTGAATAAATGTACAAATTTCAAACGTGTATAATGAAGAAATGTCTTGAAGTTTTCTTTGTTTATATAAATTAGCTGTAGTTTCTTTTCGATCCAGTTTGTATATACACTTTATAATTTTATACTGTAATATTTTCAATGGTTTCATTACGGTTTTTGGAGCTGCCCCCCAAATCGAAATCAAGTATTGAATTTTGGAATATACTAAAGAATAATAAATTGATTTCAGACATAAAAAAGGTAACATATTTCGAATTTTGAAAATTATACCAATAATTGGAGAAATTTGTTTTCTTAATAACTCAATATTTTTGTTCCAAACTAAATGTTCATCAATTAAAATTCCTGAAAATTTCATACAGCAGAATACATAATATTTTTTAGAAAATTGTTCCCGGTGTATACTATTGTAGCATCATCAGCAAACATTTTGATTTTACCATTCAATTTCAAATTAGACAGGGAATTTATATATATGAGGAAAAGCAATGGACCTAGAACAGATCCCTGAGGAACACCGCATACAACTGTTTCTAGTGAACTATTTTTGTCTCCAATCCAAACAAACTGTTTTCTATTATAAATGAAATTTGAATCCTCAAGCCGGTTTCACTGCGCGTCAGGCTTTGAGTCTGCATACCACGACTCAGAAGCTCGCAAAAAACCTAATAATTCAATTCAGTCATCGTTTAAAACATTTCGAGTTCATGCAATATTTTTTCCTCTGGTCTAGAAGACCTATGCTAAACTAATACTTGCATTTCAGGTGGCAAACCTCCAGGTTATGATAGGGTTAGAGGAGCTGAAATTGGTAATAAAGATTTTGAATTGGACGTGCTTGAGGAAGCCTACACCACAGAACATTGGTTGGTGAGAATTTACAAAGTGAAGGACCTTCCAAACAGGGGTGTGTAACCTGTTCCTTAAAAACTAAAAACCTTTTTTAATTTTTTTCTATGTATATTAATAAACTTTGTCTTTCCAAACTTTTTTTTAATTGTGAAAAAATGCGAACACTTATCCATACAGTGTTCCAGCGCTGCAGGGTAGTATATTCAGCAGATATCTGTCGTCAACTATTGTGACAATTACTATTTTTTTAATTGAATTTTAAATTGAGATTACACAAAACAAAAAATAGTGGGACACAAGCAAAGGTTGCAGTTCACCGTAAAACTAGATAAGCTTGGATACAATTAATATCATTTGGCTATGAGTGAAGTTGAATGCCTTGTAACTTTTGATACTCTGAGAATAAAGTAGTTTTCCCAAGTTGAAAAATACAAATACAAGCATTCTGAAGTGCTTTATATTGGGCATAAAAAAAAATCACTTTATTCCATAATACTTTACAGTGTGGAACGAATATGTATAAATAAATAAAAAATATCAATTATAAAAATCTAAAACACAATAAAATGCTTTCTCTGATAAATACTGCTTGAATTTCAGTTTGAATTGGTTTTTCGGCAGTTTTCTGAATTCTTTGGGAACATTGTTCAAAATTCTTAATAACAACATTTTTCTGAACATGGGCATATCGTGTTTGTTGTAATTTAAGTTTTGTATATCTGGTGTTGTAATGATTTACTGTTTCATATTTCTTCATAATTTTTTCATTGCAAAATATACACATTCATATATGTATATACATGGCAGAGTGAGTATTCCCTGTTCCTTGAAGACTTCCTTGCAACGTCTCTTCTTTTGAGGTGAAAGATACTTCTTATGCAGGATTTTTGTATTTTGAAAATTCTGGTAATTTCTACAGAATTTCCCCAAAATATAATTCCATACTTCATTCTGGAATATATATAAGCGTAAAATGCTTTGATGGCAGCATTTTGGTTAACGAATAATTTTATTGTTCGCAATGCAAATGTAAATGACCGAAGTTTCTTTATGTTCTTTCCAATTTAGCTGGGCATCAATTTCAATACCAAGAAATTTTGTATGTTGACATGTTTCAATTGTTTTATTCTTATGGGTAATTTTCAGTGTCGGTTCCTTTCTAAAACTGAACTTGATAGCACTTGATTTTGGAATATTCAATTTGAAATTATTTGCACTATACCATTTTTCCAGAATGTCTAGAGTTCCAGGAATTGTTTCTAACAAATTGTCATTGGATTGTTTCCGTATTATTAATGAATTATCATCAGCAAACAGATTCGCCATTTGAGATACTGCTTGTGGCAAATCATTGGTATACAAGAGGAATAAAATCGGTCCTAAAATTGATCCTTGAGGTACTCCATGTTCAACTGTCATCCATTTCGATTTGTACTCTCCAATTTCTTCAGTGGCTGCAACACATTGACGTCTCCCTATTAGATATGATTTCAAGACATTGAAAATATTGCCTCCCATTATTTCTAATTTTGCCAGTAAAATTTCATCTGAATTTCATTGTCTACAGCTATGCAGTAGTAATACTATAGGATCTCACTCCTTATCTTGTGACACGGGGAGAAGAAAGGGAAGAGACTTCTGGCTGGAAAATGCACCAAGTTACAATAGATTGTGAAAACATTTTGGGAAATATGGGGGATCGTGCTCTGAAGATGATAACGGACAACATGAGACTCAAATTTACATTCAATACAAATATTTTAGTAATGATTAGAGTTCGTGAAGAGTGGCACAAAGACAATCAACGGTAATGGTTCGGACTTCCATTGTCCAAGTTTCAATATTCATAATATTTCATTTATTTCTTCATTTAATAATAATAATAATAACGATTTATTTCCCAAGAAACATATACATGCTCATTGAAGGGAAAATGAAACTGATGCCATACAATAAAAGTAGAATAGAATCCAAAAAATGAGTAATTGAATCAGATCTTTATATGGCAATAAAAAGAAAAAAAAATTATGATATCAAATGTTTTTTTAAATTATTTTTGAAACGAAATTTTCCACATTTCTTCAATGAATTCGGTAGACCATTGTATAGTTTTATTCCGTTGTGGTAAACAGATTGCTGTCCTATATTTGTTTTAATTTTCATCAATGCCAAATTTTCTGAAAACCTTGTTGAGTGATTGTGTTGATCACTATTCATTTTGAACAGCAATTGAATGCTTGAATTTATTTATGACCAGGTGAATAAATGTGTAAATTTTAAACGTGTATAATGAAGGAATGTCTAAAAGTTTCTTTGTTTGTATAAATTAGCTGTAGGTTCTTTTCGATCAAGTTTGTATATACACTTTATAATTTTATTCTGTAATATTTTCGAAGGTTTCATTACGGTTTTTGGAGCTGCCCCCCAAATCGAAATCAAGTATTGAATTTTGGAATAAACCTACTAAAGAATAATAAATTGATTTCAGACATAATAAAGGTAACATATTTCGAATTTTAAAAATTATACCAATAATTGGAGAAATTTGTTTTCTTAATAACTCAATATGTTTGTTCCAAACTAAATGTTCATCAATTAAAATTTACATTTTTTGACTAGTATTTCACATTCCATACCTCAATTTTCTTGTCAATATTATATCATTTATTTCTTTATTTAATTTTTTTTTACTTGGTTTGTATTTTTATCCTTTCGTTGTTAGCAATAGGTTTAAATAGAGTTAATAATATAGACAATGAAAGTCCGAACCATTACCATTCAGCATGGAACATTGTCACCACTTTCAAGCAAAAAAGACAACCACCTCTAGAGCATGCCCGGTTGGAGGAACTACGCAGAATCAATTGAAGATTACAATTATCTTTTATGTGCATGTGAGTTGGGGAGAAATTGAAATCAAAATAAAAAAAATGTTAACCATGTAACGTTGACAAAAACTGATAATAGAAAAGAATGTTCACTTTCACAAATTGTATGAAACACATTTCTGTGAGCAGATGTATGTCTCAGATTTCGGAAATTAATATCAACATTATTAGTTCATCTGTTAAAAGGAATTTCTGGCAAAAAACATTAATCTGCACTGGTTGACAAGCCCTACTAACCTTGAATAGACAACGTATTATCTCAGGGTTAGCACTAGAGTGCCACCAAGATTTAGCTAACGCCTCGGTAGATAATAATATCGTACTAAGGGGGGTGAAAGGGCACGACAGGAGCAAAGGTAACCGCATTGCTGACTCTTTGGCCAGGATGGCGGCTGGACTGAAAATTTTGGGACCAGGTGACACCCATGGCTTGACGACTTCGACAATTGCGGAACTAGCCAAACGTTACACCCATACTTAATCCCTTAAGAGATGGGATGGAACCAAAGGATGCAGTTTTACCAGGATCACCCTGGGCGACCCTGGGAAGCTGGATCCGAATAAATATTTGGCGATGACCAGGAAGAACCTACTTTTAACAGTGGGATTTCTGACTCGACACTGTCAACTAAGGAAACACCTCCATATTATGGGGCTAGTGGACACACCTCTATGCAGGATGTGTGAACAGGAAGATGAAACTGTGAGGCATGTCTTATGTGAATGTCTGGAGCTATCGTCGATTAGAGAGTGTGTGTTCGGTGAGTCTTGGCCTACACCTGCCGATATAAAGAAGATGTCCCCTGGTGACCTGTCCTCCTTCCTGGATAAGGCAGGATGGACAATGTCCTAGGAGGGCGACTCCTTGGGAGGATGTACAATGGGTCATATTGTGGCCTAAGTGCTGTGGGTCTACACTCACCCTCCCTACTCTACAGATACAGATAGTTCATCTGTTCAATAGTAACAGACAGGGGTGAATAAACAAATTTTGAGAATTCCAAAGAAGTAGGATGAGGGTACACTTGCATAAAATACCGATAGCATACGGTAACGATTTCTGAAATAAAATTAATTTAAGATACATTCTGTTATAGTAACCAGAGGTGGCCATATAGAGGCGGACTGGAAAAAACAAGGGTGCTAACCACAAAAAATAAATGACTGCCAGATGATACAATATGCCACGGCAGCGAGAACATTAGTTGAAATTCCAAAGGTCAATTGGTTTCTAAAGACTCCTTATGATAGGAATAATTTTCAAGAGCATGATACCAGGCATTATCTCAAACAATAACTTTTCCGCCACGTAGAATTTGAATTCGTGAACCTAAGATATGTGTATGTACCGCGAAGTCAAAAAATATTGAGTAATCTTAGCTGCTGACCAATGGCCTGTGCTTGAGTAAGGCAAAATCCAGGCTCTCTCTAACACCCCGTTTCGACGATGCAATTTGTCGGTGCAATTTCTCGCGCCGACTTGTCGCTGCGAGATATGTCATCTAGCTTTGCATTGCCAATATTAAAAAATATCACTGAATGCTTCCAAGATGAACGTCTACATTATCACAACTGATATATAATTTCATTCATTTCGAATAATTGATGATAATAATAATAATAATAATAAATGGTCTTTATTCAACATACGGATAGTAGCAAAACAAAATTACATCTTACATCATTTTAAAACACGTATACGTATGTTGAAATGGCGAAGATTCAGCTTCAAGTTGTTTTTCAACTTAACCATATAAAAGCAAACAAATAACACTGATATTGATATGATATATAAAATACGATAAAATAAATAGTTATAATCCATGACAAGCATGGGGAAGCTAATAAAATTCTGAATAATTGAAATTCACCTAACAAGGAAACAAGTGAGCCTTTATCTGATTCAAGATTACAAAAAAAAAATCAACCATTATTTGCGAGTTGCGCTTTCAACCTCTTCTTGAAGTTTTTGAGAGTGAATGATTTAAATTCACCTGTTAATTTGTTATATTCTTTCGCAAGATTATATGAGAAACTACGGGTATATAGGGATATCTTATGTTTAGGAATTACAAGAATATCTTTATTCCGTGTTCTAGGATTTTGCAGAATAGAAAATGATATATGTTATTCTATTGAAAAGGTAGGTGGGTTTTTTCTTGAGTAACACCTTATGGGTTATAGTTAGTAGATGTAAGAGGGGCATACTCTCCAGTCTCAACCAACCTGATTCCTTCATCTTCGAGCTGATGTGATCATATTCACAAATTCCGTAGGAGAAACGCAGACATAAATTCTGAATTCGTTAAAGTCTGTTTGCATCAGCTTGGAGCAAGGCAGGGCCGTAGACACTATCACAGTAGGCGAGTCCGGAGAATATAAGCGACTCACATAGTTTCTTCTTCAGATCAGTTGTCAATAGGTCTCTGTTAGGATATATTTGCCGGAGTGTAGAATAGGATTTCTGACACAAGTGGTTAATGTGTTTCGTGAATCTTAGGTTAGCTACAGTCCTAAATTTTTGTATTCAATTACCCGTGGAATATCTTGATAATTTATACTGATTTTTAAATTGAGCTCAGGGGCATTACATTGTGATTTACTTCCAAAAAGTATGAAATTAGATTTTTTTTGGGTTCGGTGCGGTTGTGCGGTGGAAATATCAAATAGCGACTTGAGGTCTTCATTAATAAGATTTTCAGCTGTTATAACATCATTAGGATTGAATGCAAAATATAACTTGTATCGTCTGCGTAGTGGTGAATTTTGCAGTGCTTAATATATTTATAAAGTCGGATATATACAGGCTGAAAAGAAAAGGACCAAGAACGGAGCCTTGTGGTACGCCATGACTAACTTTTAGTGGATCCGATCTTCTTTCATTCAGTGAAATTGTCATGCTACGGTTGCTTAAGAAGATTCTGATCAATAGGGTTGCGTTCTCAGAGAAGCCAAAGAAGGAGAGTTTTTTTAATAACACGTCATATGGTCAAGTGTATCGAACGCTTTACTGAAGTCAAGGAGTATCATGCATATCAGATGTTTTTTGTCCAGTTCCCGAAAAATATCGTCAGTAATAGAGAGAAGTGCGGTCGTTGTGCTATATTCTGAGCGAAATCCAGATTGAACATCGGTTATCAGTGTGTTCTAACATTTGATCTTTCAGAGCCATTTCTAATACTTTTGAAAGTGGTGGAAGAATACTTATCGGCCTTAGGTCAGAAAATTCATGAGGTGTATGACATTTTGCTAGTGGACGGACGAGAGCCTGTTTCCATAAATGTTGAGAAGTATCAGAGGAAATGCAAAAATTAAAAATGAATGTGAGATGGTCCAGGATAAAGCTTTCAACGTGACGTAGCATTGCTAGGGCGACTCCGTCCATCACTTCTGATACGGTTCAGATAATTTTGAATTGCCTCAGAAGATATCGGTGCGAAACTGAAGGAATTGTCAGGTGCACGGTGATCGTATGTTTGTAGAAGCTCAACTTGCTGGTGGTTGTGAAAAGGGTGAGGGATATTTTGAAATTATTTACTGATGGCATCAACATTCTGCAAATGTGAAGGAAGGTCAGCAGTAGCTTTGTCGCGGAGGATGTCTAGGGATTTTAGGGTGTTCCATGTTGATTTTGAATCTTTTTTTCTAAAAATGAAGTTCGAAAAGGCTTTTTTCTTTCTGCGAATTGCGTCCTCAGTTCTCTATAGCTGTTCCAGTCAGAAGTATTTTTTGTTTTCTTAAATTTATGAAATGCTTTGTCTCGAAGTTTGCACATCTGTTTTATATTATATGTTCGCCACGGTGCTGGTGGTTTGGTAGCTCTGAACTTACGAAAGGGGGCGTGAATATCAAATAAATAAAATAAGTGATGATTGAGAAATGAGATCATGTCATCTACATTCGTGGTCTCGGTAGTGTAGTGGTTAGCATATCTGCCTATCAAGCGGAAGGCCGGGGTTCAAATCCTCGCCGGGCCACCGTGCTGGGTAATCGCAAGTTAAAAGGTAGGGCCTCGTTGATCCATTGCTCGCACAAGTTTCGACTTCTGAGGGTTGACGTTCGTCAGCTGGTTAACGAAAACGAACATTAGGTAGATTGTATATGATGTCCCAGTTATTGATAGTTCTTAAATCTTCATCGAATAAATCTTCATCAGTTTGGCAGTAATCGCGTGAAAGTAATCCATTTGACCCTTATATCGTGATTAAACCTTATTACTCAACTTGATTCCTCAAATCTCGGAAAATAATTGAGATGTTCAATATCAACACTCTTCACCACCACACATTTGTGGTTTGCGGCAACAAATTCACCATAGAAATAACTAAGTCGCTGCAACTTATCGCACCAGAAAAGATTCATGCAACTCGAAAAACTTGCATGAACACATGTGCAACTTATCGCACCAGAAAAGATTCATGCAACTCGAAAAACTTGCATGAACACATGCGATTTTCTGGAGTTGCAGCGACAAACTTGCATAGTCGAAACAGGCTATTCAGGTTATTCTTCACCTGCATTATTGATGCAGGAATGACGCAAGAATGAAATGAAGTTCAATTCGGAGAAAACATTTTTATAAGAAAAGGTATACAGTTTAAATGACATAATTCTAATTTTTCTGTTTTGGGCTCTAAAGACCTCATCAGCTCTAGCACAGTTGCCCCAGCACATGCATGCATAGTAAATTAAAAGGAGATTGACCTCCACTTTCTCTCAAAGTTGCTAAAGGAGGTAAGTAAAGATTGACATTTTCTTCATTACTGTATTAACTTGCACGACCAGGTCAGATACTGATCTATAAAAATACCAAGATATTTAGTGAGCCTCGTTTGTTCTGTGGTGTTCAACAAATAGACTCTTATTCAAATCAGTGAGGTTGAAAAGTATCATTCCGATTTGAACTCCATTGACAAGTCCCTTAACCTTGCAGAAGTTTATCATTTGTATCGAATACCTTTTTCGGTAGATCCATTCAGATACCTCAGAATTCGTTTCAGGTTCATAAGGTCTCTATTCGAAGGATTTTCAACGAATCTACTGACAATACTAACAGCAAATGTCAGATCGGGTCGAGTTTTGTTTGACAAGTACAAAATACTTCCAGTGGCTTCTCGATATGGAAAATTAAGTGTGGTTTCATTTCCTGATTCAGTTCTATCAAGTAACGGAGTTCTGACTGGCTTTGAATTCTGCATGTTGAACTTTTCCAGCATCTTCTTCGAATATTCTGGTTGACTGAGTTTGATAAAATCTGCAGATCTTTCAATTTTGATGCCAAGAAAGGTATCTGGTTGATAACAGACGACCATTTCGAATTCTTCATCAAGCTGCTTTCTCAAACATTCCATTTTTTCTTCATCATTTCCAATGAGAATACCGTCATCCACATATATTGCAAGAATTAAGGTTCCATCTTCGTTTTTGAACATGCATTGATCAGATTTCGTTGCTTGAAGCCCTTTTTGTTTCAAAAATGTTGTGAAGCGCTGATTCCATCTTGCTGGGGCTTGTTTCAGACCATACAGAGATTTTTCAAGTTTACAAATCTTATTTTTCACCTCATAACCTTCAGGAGGCAGCATGTATATATTTTCTTCGAGTTCACCATACAAAAAAGCTGTTTTAACATCAAACTGCATGATGAAGGAGTTTTTGAGAGTGGCTAGTGCGAAAAGGATTCTCAATGACGAACTGTTGATAACTGGGCTGAACGTTTCGAAATAATCAATACCAAATTCCTGTTCAAAACCTCTAACTACTAATCGGGCCTTGAACTTTCCAGAATCCTTCACTTTGAAAACCCATTTGCTGGTCAAGAGCTTCGCATTTTTTGCTTCATTTTTATCCACGTATCTCCATGTCTCGTTTCGCTGCAATGAATTTTTTTCGTAGTCTATTGCTTCTTGCCATTTCTCACGATTTGGACCTGTGATAGCTTCTTGATAGGTGAGCATGGAAAAATTATCGTAAACTATGTAATCATTAAATTTTGATGGTAATTTAATGAGTCGTTTGGGTTTGTATTCATTTTGAACATCGTGACTTCTTTCATGCTCCATAATTTCGTTGATTTCAGGCATTTCTATAATTTCAGCGGCATCTTCTGACTTCGAATCATTTTGACAACTGTCATGACATATTGTTTTATTCTCAGAGTGTTCCACTTCCGAAGTTTCCATTTTGCTATCATGTCTCAACTTTTCAAATACTACATCTCTTGATGAAATAATTCTTCTTTTTTCAGGGTCCCAAAGTCGATAACCATTTAAGGCATATCCGATGAATATATACTTTTTACTCCGGTCATCTAGCTTCTTTAGGCGACCCAAGATTTTAGCATGAGCAACACTTCCAAAAACCTGAAGATTCGATATATTGGGTCTTTTATTGAACCATTTTTCTGCTGGTGTAACATTCAATACTTCAGTTGGACTTCTGTTTAAAAGATATACACTGCATAAGACAGCTTCTCCCCACATTTCTTTGCTCATTTTTGAATCAGTAATCAATGACCTGGCTTTTTCCATGATTGTTCGGTTCAATCGCTCAGCTTTTCCATTGAGTTGTGGTGTATAGGGAACCGTGAAATCCATAATAATACCTCTACGTTGACACCAATTTACTAAAATTTTATTGAAGTACTCTCCACCATTATCGCATCTCAGTTTCGATGTTTTGAGATTCCAGTAGGCTTCAGCTTCCTCGATATAATTCTGGATGACGTCGGTTACTTCGTTTTTACGTTCAATGAGATATATTTTGGTGAAGTGGGTAAAATCATCTAGAACTGTGACGAAATAGTTTTTATTGTCCCATGTGGAAGGTTCAATTGGTCCACAAACATCGGTATGGAGAATCTCTAGGGGCCTATTTGCTTGCTTTCTGTTCCCATGGAAGGGGGTTCGGGATTGTTTGGCTTGCAAGCAGCATTCGCAGACATCTTGCATTTTTTCAATATCGTTTTTTGAAATATCCATGCCATCAACCATATCAATGAGTTTCCTCATGCTTCGGCTACCCAAATGTGCCAATTTTCGATGCCAATCTTTTGCAGTTTCAAAAGATGTCCCTTCCTTCTTAAAAGCGATTTGTTCTTTAATTGCCTGTAGTTTTATAACATATATGTCACTGGCATCCTTTTTTCCTTCCAAGACTATACAATTATCAAAGGATATAAAAACGTTATCCGCTGTGAACTCTACTTCTCCTTGATTTTCTGTTATTGCTTTGACAGAAATCAAATTTTTACTCAGCTCAGGAACATACAAAACATTTTTCATTATACAATTCTGAAACTCGATTGAACCCATTCCTTCTGCTCTCATTGATGTAGATTCCTTTGCCACGGCAATCCAGGATTTTTCTTCCTTGAAATCAGTGAATAAGTTCTTATCGTTGGTCATGTGGGAAGATGATCCAGAATCAATAATCCATAAATCTGATGAATATTCACTTTGGACTCCAGTAAGGAAAGAAACTTTGTTGTTTTTGAAGTCTCTTCTGGAGTCATGCCTATTTTTACGGAAGAAACAGTCCTTCTCTAAGTGATTGTTTTTTCCACATATTTTGCAGCTAGGAAAATTGTTCCGACTGGTTTTATTCTTGCAATATCTGGCTAAATGTGGTCCATGGCATTTGAAACATTTAATTGTAGTCGTTTTGA
>JAVJAQ010003361.1:69638-164638 GCA_032362365.1 Zygogramma bicolorata | reverse complement strand
ATATCTTCGTAAATAATTGTTGTAATGACGAGCATCCATAATTATTTTCTTTTCATAAAAATTGCATAAACACCAACAATTCCAACAACTAATAATAAAAATTGAAGGTTATATTATTTCCCTTCAATTATGACAAACGATACTTGTAAAAATCGCAGAAAAGTTAAAATTTCCCGCCGCGAATATTTTTAAATATGGATTTGACACATTATGTCAAAAAAACGCGAATTTCGCCTGAGTGAGTATTAAGCTTTACACTGATCATCGGAAAAATAATTTCAAATTAGACAGAGAGAAGCATTTTCAGGGTGCATGACCGTGAAAAACAACTGAAATATATTATACCTAGAAATGTCTGTTAAAGTTTTTGTTGGAAAGTTTATATTGATTTTTTTTTATACACCCATGATTTTCAGAAAGTACTACTCAGGGGTAGTCTACACACAAATAATATAAAGGGTGTTCATTTGAAAAAACATGAATTTGATACGCCTCTCTGTGTAAAATGCAATGAAATATAGAACTATCATACCCAAGATCAATAAAAACCCTGGTGTGTTGACTTATACCTAATAGATTGTAAGCAAATTTTCTCGACTTTTCGCTATCTTGATTTTTATCGATTTTAAGTGAAGAGATGCCTTCGAGAGTTTGCCAGCAGAGGCGCACCTTACGTGATTTTAATTTAATCTGTGATGCCATGATATCCGTCTGCTCGACGGCCTTTCGATTATTTATAGATTTATAGGTTATATTTATTTCATGGTCTCATGTTTTGCATGCAATTTCTTGCTTTTCCTCGTGATGCTAGAAATTATGTAGTCATCACATTTTGACTGTGTTGGATTTGTTGGCGTTCTAGTGGACTGTAACTTTAGGTTGGCTTTGCTTTCTATCGTTTATGCTTCTAATAAAATCACCAGATTCTATTTCGTACTATATTCGTTTCTAATAATTATACAGCTCAAGAAAAAAATGGATATTGACAATACAATACAATCTGACATCAAAGTATTTACAGATGTTGCTAAGCGCCCTTACACTAGTAACACATACAGTGTGTAAAGTTTTATTCAGATGGAAATTCAACTTTGTTTTTTATTATTCTACACAACATCTCCCCCCACCTTGAAAGGTTATCCTTTCGAAAGTTTATCGTTTCAGTCAAAATCCAGAAATATTCAAAAAAAAGGGTCTATTACTGAACACTAAGGATTCAACGGCAGAGGACAAATTTTAGCAAACGAACGTTTAATAAGTCCGACTTTAGTTCTGATGGTAGCCACTCTCGCTATTCCATCCTTTCCATGATGAAGTTCCGCAACTCGACCAAGTGACCATCTTAACGGAGGTTGATTCTCTTCCTTGACAACCACTAAATCATTGATTTTCAGCGATCCATTTTCTGAATGTAATCAAGGGACCATCGGGACCAAAAATGTTGCTGAAGTTGATATACACGATGAAAATGTTTCAATCGATTTTCGGAAATACTTGTGTAGTCTGGATCGACAACCGTCATCATAGGTCTTCCAATTAGGAAATGTGCTGGAGTTAGAGGTGTCAGGTCCGAAGGTTCAGAGGATAAAGGGGACAAGGGACGTGAATTCAGAACCGACTCGATCTGAACTAACAAAGTATAAAATTGCTCGAATGTCAATAATGCGTTTCCCGCTACACGTTTCAAATGATACTTTGTTGCCTTGACTCCGGCCTCCCACAAACCGCCAAAGTGCGGTGAATACTTCGGTATGAATGACCACGATACGCCCTCGTTCTCAAATGATTCGGCCAAAGCGTTAGAATTATCTCGTAAAAATTTGCCAAACTGTTTCAACTCTAAGCTCGCACTTACGAAATTAGTTCCGTTGTCCGAAAACATTCGAGACGGTCTTCCACGGCGCGCTATAAAACGTTTAAAGGCTGCCAAAAAGGCTTCTCTGGACGAATCTGATACAAGTTCAAGCCTTTGTCACGAAACAAACAAATAAACTGATATAAGACTTGGTTAGTTTGCAACCGCGTCCTTGTCTATCTTTAATCGAAAATGGTCCGGCATAGTCTACACCTGTAGTGAAAAATGGCGGAGCTGGATTCACTCTCTGGATAGGTAAATCTCCCATAATAGGATTAATGTGTCTAGGATTTACCCTGAAACAGCGAACGCAGTCGTGAAATGTTTTTCTAGCTAGATTACGCCCTGCTAAGGGCCAAAATTTCTGACGAATTGATGACAATAGTAATTGCGGTCCTGCGTGCAACAGCCGTATGTGTTCATTAAAAAATAAAAGTTTAGTGAGCCTATGCTTGGAACATAATAAAATAGGATGTCTTTTATCATACTCAAAGTTAGAATTCGTTAATCTACCTCCAACACGAAGAATATCGTTGCTGTCGAGAAATGGGTTGAGTTTTAACAACTTACTTTTACTATCAACCATATTATGATTTTTCAAAGAAGGTATATCGTAAGAAAAACTCTGTCTTTGTGCTATCTTTATTAAGCATGAAAAAGCTCGATTAATTTCTTCAGAGCTTAAACAACTAAAAGTTCTTTCATTTCTCGGTTTAAGGCAATTTTCTGAGAACCGCTTGCAATACGCAACTATGCGCTTCAATCTTGTCAAATTAGAGTATTTTTCAAAATCTATAACTGGTTCATCTACTGCTGTCTTGAATGAAACTACGTTTTTTCGCAATTCTGGTAAATTTTCATTATAACACCGAAGTTCAGGCCAATACTTTTCGTTGCCTTTCAACCAGAGAGGACCGCACCAATATAAATCAAGAGAGCATAAATCATCAGGTGAAACACCACGTGATATATGATCAGCGGGGTTTTCAGTGGTTGGCACATGTTTCCAATCATGAATATCCGACATTTCTTGAATAGCTGAAACTCGATTTGCCACAAACACTTGTAAAATATTGGGAGCTGTATTGAGCCATCCCAATCTAATGAGTTTTTCACCTTCTCAACCAAGCGCGTTAAAAGAAGTGCAGCAGTAAGTTCCAAACGTGGAATTGTTTGCAGCTTCAAGGGTGTTACTTTCGATTTTGCACAAACAAGTCTTATATACGTTTGACCATGAGGGTTTTTCGATTTAGCGTACACAGATGCTCCATAAGCACGAGCTGAACTATCGCAAAACCCATGAATTTCAATACGAACAGCATTTTCACAAATAACTTGTCTAGAAATTGCTATATCATTCAATGCGTTAAGTTTATCACGAAATTGCAACCATCTCGTGTGCAAGGATTGAGACAAAGAGTCATCCCAATCTAATTTTTCAAGCCAAATATCTCGAAGAATAATTTTAGCTACAATAGTGCAACAACTCAAAAGACCAAGGGGATCAAAAATCTGAGAAATTTCCGATAAAACAGTGCGCTTTGAGATTTTTTTATTGAAATTTTTACCGATATTATATGAAAAACAATCACTTTTACCATTCCAGATCATGCCAAGTGTTTTCGTATTCTCTTCAAGGCCCAAATCAATAATATCAGTTTCATCCTTTGTTTCAATACCCCTCAAAATAAATGGGCTATTCGAAACCCATTTCCTCAAATGGAAACCTGCTAAATTGAGAATTTGGGAAACGTTATTTGCGATAGATATCGTTTCATCAATAGTATCTGCTCCTGACAACATGTCATCTACATAAAAGTGATTCCTTATTACATTTGACTCCACAGGAAAAGCTGATTTACAATCTATGCTCACTTGATGTAAGCAACGAATTGCCAAAAAGGCGGCGGACGAAGTTCCATATGTAACTGTATTCAACTCGTACTTATCAATCGGCTTATCAGTGTTCTCGCGCCACAAAATTCTTTGCAAAGCTCTTTGTTCTCGAGTTACTTTACACATACGGTACATTTTCTCCACGTCTGCAGCAATAACAAAATTATATTTTCGATAACGCAAAAGGTGCGTTAAAAGATCTGGCTGAATCGTGGGCCCTACCATTTGTAATTGATTGAATGAATATCCGCTACTAGATGGGCAGGACGCATCAAAAACAACACGTAATTTGGTGGTAAGGCTACTCTCTTTGAGTACCCCATGATGCGGCATGTAATAGGTATACTGGGCGTTATCAGGTTCACAAACTTTAGACATGTGCCCGAGTTCTTGATATTCTTTAATGAACTTATGATACTGCAATTTGAAATTATCATCGCGTTGGAATCTATATTCTAATTTCAAAAGTCTTTTTTTTGCTACGTCATAAGAATCTCCTAACATTTCGACATTTTCCTTTAACGGTATTTTCACTACAAAATGGCCAGTTTCATCACGTACTGTTGTTTCTACGAAATGATCCTCGCACAGTTTTTCTTCGGGCGATAAAGGCTTTGATATTGGAAATTCTTCGATTTCCCAGAAACGCGAAAGTTGCTTGTCGATTTCTATATTTTTCTAAAGATTACATTGTATATTCTGACACTGATTTCAATGTACTCGTCCTGTGACTATCCAACCAAATTTGGTTTTTTGTAGGAACGGACCAAATGTTCCAACTTTGATTTGACCTATGCACATGATCTCCCAAAAACAATCGGCCCCTAGGAGCATATCAATTCTACCTGGTAAATGAAAATTTTCATCTGCAAGTTTTATGTTATAAGGAATTTGTATGGTTTTCTTAGCAATCTTGAAATTTGGCAAATGACCAGTGATAGATGGTACTATTAAACATGATACTTTCAATGAAAAACTGTTAATCTGTGATTGAAGTCGAACTGTCGCTTTACCAATGGCATTCGACTGCGTTTCATTCAAACCAGTAACTCGTAAATTGACAGATGTACAAGAAACATTCAACTTATTGCAAAATTCTTCAGTTATGAAACTACTTTGAGATCCCGCGTCCAATAATGCTCGAGCAATAATAGGCTTATTGTTTTTGTCAAAAACCCGTACTAAAATCGTGGCAAGAAGTACTTGATCTCGATTTGGCAAAAAACGTGATGATAAGTTGACGTTTTCTTGTGCAACATCCTCCCTATCTTCGCTATCTTGTTGAATTCCGTAAGACTCGGTTATGTTATTGTGCAATAGTGTATTGTGATGAGCTCTACAGATTTTGCAAGGTCCAGAGAAACAATTTTTTCTTATATGTCCCGGGCGTAAACAATTGAAACAAAGACGTTTTTTCGATGCCTCTTCGCGTCTCTTTTCAATACTTAGAATTGCAAAATCTGCACAATCTTGAATGTAGTGATCATTTTTGCAATACGAACAACTTACCTTTGACGATAAAAATGACTTATGAACAGGTGATTTGATAGACTGTTTCTCTTTTGGATCTCTATGAAAAGGTTTTTTATCTTTCATGTGTTTGTCGTTTTTATTTTGCTCCATTGACTCCAATAAGTCAGCACGGTTTTTCAAAAACTTTTTCATATTTTCCAAAGTAGGTTTGGTGAATGACGCCTTTTCATGCTCCCATTCACGTAATGTAATCTCATCTAATTTAGTTGTTATTAAATAAATGAGGAGAGTGTCCCAAGCATGAGTAGGCTCGTTAAGCGCATTTAGAGATCTTAAATGTTTTGCTACACCATCAATCATTCTTCTCAAAGCAGCCGATGACTCTTCTTGTATTTTATCTAAGCTGAAAAGTGCTCTGATGTGATTTTGAACCAAAATCCGACTGTTATTAAAACGTTCACATATCAGATTCCACGCTGACTCATAATTAGAATCGCAAAACTCCAAACTAGCTATAATTTCTAACACACGAGCGCCTAAAAATGCTCTCAGATAATGATACTTCTGGATATTTGTGAGAGCTGTGTTTTGGTGAATCAAGGAGTCAAAATAGTATCTCTAAATTCTAGCCACGAATCGTAATCTCCATTATAAGTAGGTATTTCGATAGCGGGAAGTTTTAAACTACTTACGTTTCTGTTTTCTTCATGATTTAATTTACGCATACTACCGCTATTATTCGACGAACCTATGCTACCACTACGACTATGCCCAGGCACATTAGCAGAAAAACCTTTCGACCTAGCTAGTACTGCGTGAAATTCCGTTTCGAATGCTTGTCGTTCTGACAACTGCTTGTCAGGTTCGAAAGAAAGAGCATCAATTTGCAATTGAACGTCTTCATATTCGTCTAATACGGTCTGAAAACGCTCAACACGATATTCTAACTCGGACCACACGTTCTGATCATCGATAATTTTGTCAGGAAATTGTGATTCCAAACCAGATACGAAATTCTCAAAAATTGTTACTTTCGCCTTAGCTGAACCTCTTTTTCTAACGAGTCTCTCAATTTCTGTCATTTTCTCACTCAGAGTTGAATATCAAGTAACCAAGTATCAATTGAACAAACAAAGCGATTAATAAATAATGCTTCTGAGAACGAAACGATGGTAATAGAATTCGTTACTTCAGATCAAATCCAGTATCAAAACACTTTAGGACTAGGAAAGGATAAAATGGAATGGACCCACCTCCTCGTTTCCCTTTACTTCTATGTTTATGCTGCCAGCCGCTCCTCAACGAAATCTTCCACGGGTTCTAATAGACTGTGCTGAATGAAGTATGATTCGATCAAAGTCAATTCGACTCGACTGGACCAAAATGTTGGATTTGTTGGCGTTCTAGTGGACTGTAACTTTAGGTTGGCTTTGCTTTCTATCGTTTATGCTTCTAATAAAATCACCAGATTCTATTTCGTACTATATTCGTTTCTAATAATTATACAGCTCAAGAAAAAAATGGATATTGACAATACAATACAATCTGACATCAAAGTATTTACAGATGTTGCTAAGCGCCCTTACACTAGTAACACATACAGTGTGTAAAGTTTTATTCAGATGGAAATTCAACTTTGTTTTTTATTATTCTACACAACAGACTGATTATCAGGTATTCCTTTTGCTTTCAATTTGATGAAAAATAAATCAAAAACTCAGTGATTGTGATGTGATTTTAAATCTTCCGAAACAACAGATGTGAGTGAAACTGGAAAGTATTGATATCTTATCTTTCTACTTTCTGAGGAACCGAAAATAGGTTAGTACTTTTTTCTTCATAGTGTTAAAAAAAATGCAATTTTAATGTGATTACGAGCCGATGATATGAGGGATAAGTAATACCTATACGTTGAGCTTTGTAAATCGGTTCATAAGAAATATAACCATCACTATAAAATCAAACAAATACAAGAACAGCAACGATGAACACTTAAAAATAATATAAACAAGAGAAACGTGAAAAGACACAAGAACTAGGTACAAGATTCTGAATATTGAAAGAACTTTCAAATGCATTCAAATTCAAATTGAACTGTCAAAAATTTCAAAAAAATTAATAGCTTTTTATTAGACGAACTTGACCTTACGTATTCTGTATACTGATAATTCTATTGGTGAACGAAAGATCCCGCAAGAGTTTATCCAATGAGACCACCGGTATCGAAAATCACTCGTAAGCTGCCGCCTCAATGAAAATGTACCCTTAGAAAATCGCATTCGTATCACCACCTCAACACCACCTACCGTCAAAATATGTAAGTATACTCTTCGATTTCTCAGGTCGAGAGGAATTGACTAAACAAAAGCATATCGGTCAACGCACCAGGGTTTTTATTCATCTTGATCATACCAAAGTTTTTCTATAAAAATATCCATTCACCTCAAAGTTATGATGAAATTTCAATGTAACTGTATAACTAACATCAGTAGCACAATCAAATAACATTTTATTGGGTGATTTTCACTGAAAAGTTAACAAAACAGCTACACGTTTTTCACTATACAACAGCTTTTTTATTCTGCTAAAACAGGCCTTAAGAAGTTATTGTGGGTAAAAAAGGTTTCGTAACTGCTTAGTGAAAATTACACAATAAAGTATTATTTGATTCAGTTATCATTGAGTTTCATCAAGTATCTATCAATTTCATCAGTAATACTATTACAACGTTGATATTATATCAATATTGAGTGCCTTACTCTATTAACGTATACCGAAAAAGATATCATGAGTAGAAATGGCTTTTATTCCTCCAGAAACAATCAACCGGAAAGACACATGTAAAAGATGATCGTGATGAGACCCACTTCATTCTGTATTTGCGATATTTTCTCTCTAATTTCCTTCGCCGTTTTTTGCAACATTCGCAGACTAAACAGTTGGACATACTTCGAAGTCCTTAGTAATAAGGTTATGTTAGAATACGCGTATGGTCTGCTAGGTCACTCGCGACCGTCGTGCCACTTACCTGATCTGCAGTGGACACTGAAAAGAAGAGTGCAACTCGTCCATGCCAATGAACTCTGCGGATTCTGAAGGCATTTCGCGATGGAGGTCGTTGAAACAGCGAAGAGCGCTCGATTCGTTATGGTTGTTTGGTACAGTTGAGCTTCGAGTTATTTATTTCGATGATTTATCACTTTAATAGAACATTATCGTAATAAAAAGACTACAGCATTTCGCTGATGGATTTCATTGCCATCTGAGGTTTGTTTTTTAGGAATGATGGGTGCGAGAACGAGTCGAATGATATCATTGTGAAATCGAAGAGCGAATACCAAAAAGTTGTAGTCAATTCCCGAAACGGAAAATAATCGAAAGTAAAGAATGCATTATCACACGTTTTTTTTTCGAGACACTTTTTTGAATATCATAATGATGTTTATCTACACCCGTACTCTAATAATACGCTTATATGCCCACAACCCGTTTTATAATGAAATCCATTACGATACAGATTCTCATTACGATACGGATTTTCAACGAATAGAAACCCATTATTTTTCAATCAAGCATGATGTGCAAGCTTTGCATTTTGACGTTTGTCAAGTCAAAATCAGTAGGTATTGAATTTTTGAGGAATTTAGTCAATTTTCGATAATTGTATGAAAATGTCTTATAGCAGGGATATAAAAGAATTACCAGCGACCCTCCACAGATGTCTTAGACAAGAAAAAAATACAATCGAAAGGATTATATTCTTCATTTGACAAATGCAACAGATATGTTTTCATTTTCAACAAAATTACATGAGCTGTCATGTCCGAGTGATCAAAGATGCCGTGAGTGAATATTTACGTCCGGGTTCAATTCCTGACCTCGGCAGAAGTTTTTTTTCATTTTTTCTTTTAATTTCTCATTGTTGTATTTTCCGTGGTTATACCATTGATTATAATTTTGTTGAATTTTTCAAAGAAATACGATTGATTACCTACTATTATTGTGTTCAATATAAATACCCAATAATATAATATTTGTAGTTCTTCACTATTTATCGAGTGTAGATAAAATAGCGTATGCAACTCTCATGTAATGGTTATTAATACACTCGCATAAACCATACGAAACTCACCTTCGGCTCGTTTCGTATCCCGGTTTATGCTCATGTATTAATAACCATCATTACACTATTATTAACGCACTACTGCTTTTTTTTATCTATCACCGCACTAGTGCGGTAATGAGACAGGAAATAAATTTCAACCAGAATAAATCGTTTATCGAATGAATACAAAGGAAATTCAAATAGGAAACGATGAGAATTCAACAAAACGTTATTTTTCTCAAGAATTACATGGAAACTTGATTCTTAAACAATAACAATAAACATTGAGCAAAATGGCAATTATCACTCACAATTACGCGAAAACTTATTTATTATATATATTATGTAAAGTGCAGTCTTCACAATTATACAGGTTAATGCAGGAGCCGACATTCCCAACGATTTATTGGAATAATTACATACGAGTTTGAAAATTTTTCGATGTTGATATTTTTTTTTCTCCCAAAATTTTCATTGCTGTCCTCTTCTTATTGTCAGTAGAAGTTTCGAGGTAACCTTCGGAAAATCTGATTATTTCTTCCTTCGTGAAAACCGTCGACTTATTAGGTTTGTACCCCTTGGATATTCGTTTCAAGAATGCTATCAAATTAGTATATTTCTTGATATCGACATTTTGCTTGATTAGAAATCTTGTCCTCAACATTGAGTATTATCATTACACGATTCAGCCTACAGCTTCGTCGTGCAATCCTTACATGCGTGCGTTAATAATGTCTATATCCCACTTGTCATGTAAATATCTATTATCGGTTATAATTGCACGTGTATAAAAATTATCGATGATTTTGCAAGAAAGCATGATATCTAAAAATTGCAAGTTTATTTTCATATTTTGGCTCTTTTACAAAATATGAAAATAACCGAATGCAATTTGTATAAGATATCACGCTTGAATGCAAAATTATCTGGTCATTTTTATGCACGAATGTAATTCATTGGAATATTTCACGAATAAAGAAATACTCAAGGAAATGTTGTTTTTTGTTCATTTATACTTTCCTCTATAGATTGTATGGAGCACTCTCCAAAACGCGAAATGTTTTTCTATTTTTGAAGTCTATCTGACATTTATTTGTTGTGTTGTTTACTGACGTCAAGCGATACGGTTTGAAATGTGATGTTATGGTGACTTGATACAATACAATTACCGCTGTAAGTTTTCGATAATTGCATTGCTCTTATGGGACATTTTATATATGAGGGAAATATTCGCGTTGATAATAACAACAAGCCACTAATGCTTCGTTGTAACATGGAGCCAAAGGCTCAATCAAGTATCAATTTGTGGCTCTGATACCCAAGTTCCAACAAAAATCAAGTTTCTTATCATTTCTCGTAATTCCTAGTGTGATCGGGGACTTGAATGCAGGTTTGCTGAAAGCCTTCTAGAGATATAAGCGAATTTATGTAACTAAGTGCTCGTCAATGCGGAAATAGTTTTATCAGGCAGTAGCATACATTTCCAACAGCATTTGCTACTCAGAGATGGTAATAGTCGATTGGGCTCGAGAGGAATTGGTAGTGTTCGAATGTAGTATGATCAGGATCTTTATAATGAATGGACCGTTCTGAAGATATTGTCACGACCCCAACTGGGGTTGTTGGAAACAAGTTCCCAATTTTCACTTATTCGTAGTTCTACTCCTAATTTTCTTCCTTCAATTTATCAAGCAGTTCACGGAAATATTGAAATAGTTGAATGAAATCAATAGATCTATTATTTGAAAGTAAATACAACCCAATCGTATTTACAAATTTCGATTTCTTCACTTCCGTTTCTAATGAAAATTTACTACCTGTTGATGACCTATCTATCTATGAACTATTTCTTGAAAAATACTTTTAATTATATAATAAATTCGTTTGACTTCTCATATTCTTCAGAAAATAAAATATATAAAATGCTTCTAACAATGAAATCTGATGAGACAGGTCAGGACGGTATAAGCATAAGGATGCTTCTCCACTGTTATCCGGCATGGTGTTTACCCTACATATGAAGGAAGTCACTTCGCCCGATAAGTATTTTATGCGCTCTTTCCAAGGTTTTCGAAAAAGGAGTTAATAAACAAATGAAGGAATATGTCGAAGAGAATAGCATTCTACCAAGCTGTCAATCTGGATTCCGTAAAGATTTTAGCTGCGCCACTGCACTCTCAAGTGATCAATGATCTTCTTAAAGCTTGTGACGATAACAAATTATGCATTCTTGTTCTCTTGAATTATTCGGAGGCCTTTGACAGATTGAATCACGACATGTTACTAAGTCTTCTCCATTACTTCGGGTTCTGTGAAAATGCTATAAATCTTTTTATACATTATCTAGGTCTAATATCAAAACGCGTAATTCTCAATAATAATTTATCAGATTATAAAACAATAAAAAGTAGTGTGCCGCAAGGATCAATTATGGGTCCACTCATGTTCACTCACATTATGTATTTCACAATTTCCCAACTGTATAACTCATTAGACCCAACTTTATATGACCTTTCCTGAAAATGAACTGTACCAAGCATGTAAAACCCGCTTTAATCTACCCACGGTCACAGGTCAGGGTCTAGACTGCACTCACATTTATGCAAGCATAAATGTTCAGGCCACTTGGGACACTGATGAGAAGCTTACCAGCATGAGTACAGAGTGGTAAGACAGCGTACATGATGCGAGGATATGGACACCTTTAAACCTCCTCACACCACACAACAGGTCAATTATAACTCACATCATGCAAGGAAAAGAGTGGTTGTGAAAAAACTGTTCGGAAAGTTAAAAAACTGATTTTCTGTTCTAAGGAATTGTGTGAGAGTTTCCTTAGACAAAGTCGTAAGACTCATGCGAGTACATTCTCAAGTTTTTTCGGTAGTTGGCAAATCTACTCTGCTGGTCGGACTCATTTTTATTCATTTCGTTTTCAGAAATGCTCCAAGAACTGAGCGAATACTCAGAGAAAATTGTCGGTTCTGAGTCACTTCACCGATTAGAGCTCGAGCTATCTGATTTTTCTGAACCCGAATCGCTGTCGCTCAATATCTTATCTAATGAAATTTGATTCATTTCAAAATACTATAGGTTACGTCACCGCTGACAGTCCTTTGACAGATGTACGATCCATTCCAATATCATCAGCAGTTTGAGATTACTATCACTTCAAAAATTGCTTACTGTGGTTAGTTATACCAGCAATATCGGAACATTTAAATAATTAACTTGTCACAATTAACAAATTGCCCACAGTCGACTCGAGTCACAAAATCGCTTTCACCAAATCGTAGAAACTTCGTGGAATCCCGAATGAGCGCATTCGCCAAATATTGGACGCCTACTTCGTGGTTAAGTTATCCTACCCTGGATGGACAACTTGCTTCATAAATCTTGCTGTTTCTCATGTAAATTTTTTAGGGGTTCACGTCCGTCGTAGGAAATAAGTAAGTTCATGTGATTAGATGTTGTTTTTCTTCTGGTCGTCATTTACGTTCAGTAGACGATGTCGTGTGTTCGTCTATTTATTCTTCGGACTTTGATATTTTTATACCTCTTTTTTTCAAATTGGTTCTTCGTATCTTTCTGGCCTAATCCATTGTTAATATGCTGATGTGAATGAACCATCGGCTGAGGAATGATAAGAATGTTTGGAAAAGCCACAGAACCATTTATTAACACTACCCACTTACAGAATACGAAATCAACAATTTTCTTTGCTTCCTTCCATTTAACCTCACGAAAATTCAAGAGAGCCATTGGCGCGCACGTGAACGTTTGTAGAAGGGGCCAGAACATGAATCTATTGCTACATTTTGTATAGGTACTGGAAGATAATTGCATAATTTTGAGCAGGGGGCGTGGACTTCCGTGCTCTCTAGGTAAGGGAGAAATATTCGAACACTCAATTCGTGAAAATATTCTTTATTGAACAAAAACAGAAAAATAGAGTAATAATAATTATGCATTTCTCATCGTTTGAAGTTACACGAGAAAATGTAATGAAAAGTTCACATTCTAATGGAGATTTTTGATGGAATTTCCGATTACCCGAGTTTTTCTTTTGTAAATTTGTTTTCAAATCATTATAAGAAATTAATGAAGACTGGCAATATGTTACTGTCTTTCATAAATGGTTCATTCATATACAAGCATTAGAACAAAACCATTTAAAACAACTGTACATACTACTAGAAAGTGGATATGTACAAATATTCACCTGTGCGTATTTTGTTTCAATACGCATTTCATTGGTCGAAAATTGTTGGTGTCACATTTTCCATAAAATTTTTCAAATTGATATTATCATGATAATATTGAAATTTATAATGATTCTACAGATTTATTGTAAAAGTACATACAATAACCGAGAAAATGGATGAATTTAATTTAGAGTTCAGTTGTTTAAATAATGAAAGTTCGAACCACAGCTTTCATTCAGTCGGGAAAAACTTTCAACTTCTCCATGCCATTTTCTGAAAATGGTATATTATATACTGAGGTGTAAAGCACCTCATTTCTTGCTCGAAAAAAATATTAAGGTTTGAATACTATTTCATTGATTCGGGATGATATTTATTTGGAGATGGTTGTGACCCAAGTTCTATTCTAAATGCATTGTTAGTAGTTGAAAGGGATTGAATGAACCAGAAAATCAAAATCTGTCAATGTCGACGTACTGGCCATTCATTTGGTCATTATAAAGAACATTTGTACATTAAACGTTAAAAAGGAAAATAATATGACATGAATACACAAAGTTGGATTAAAATCGCCCCATTCTCGAATTGTACCCAAACATTCAATATTCCTAGGGTGACTTCTCTTTTGGGTATAGTTTCATTCAATTTCGTTCGTTCACTGTTTCGACAAAAATAAGGAAAACAGTCCTCAGTGTAATGAAATATTCTCATTCATAAAATCCTTCAGCACACAATGTTCAATTCACTATAACGCAAAATCAGAACTAAAAATGTTTTCATTTTCATAACATCAGCACTTTTCTTTCTTGGATTGTCAATAATAAGTATTTAGAGTTTCCTTTTGAACAGTACCAAATTAGAGACACGTAGAATTTCAATACTATTGTTAATTTTTTCAGCAATAAAACAAAACGAGCGCTGTTCCATAGATTTCTGAACATGTGGAAAGGTGATGTGGTCCTTGTCCAGTATACGATAAGAGTGGTTGGGTGAAGACGACTTTTTTTTGAAATTATACCTCATATCACTGTCATAGTAATTCGCGTATATCAATTATGGGCGTTAGAAAAAAGCATATCTGAAGTGTATCATATACATTTAGAAAGAATCAGTTCAACGAATCTCTTTCGACTAATTGGATTTTCACGCTCACCAAGCCTCTGTAGCATATTACCCATGACTTTCCATTCATGAATGAAATAAAAGTTGGTGAATGAAAGCAAAAAAAAACTTCATTGGGTGATTCGAACTTGTACAATATAGTACGAAGCTTCCTACGAATAAAACTGATATGTTGCATCTAACATCCCACCTAAATATTCACTTTTTATTTCAGTTGGAAAGGTATGCTGTTCTTCTATTGTTTTGATCGTTATTATTAGAAAAACCAAAAACGTTCCTATCCCACAGAACCGCCAATTTGCACTGATTATACCCGTTTAATCTGTAGAGGACTGATTGAGGTAAGGAGAAAGAATTACGGAAAATCTTACATCATTGACCTTGAAAAACTCCGAAAGGGTTGAATAACCCAACTAATAAATGAGCGAAATGAATCAGCTCCATTTTCGAAGAAGTGCTCGAGAGATTAATAATGAAAACGAAGTAGCTGTGCAAGCTCGCTCACCAACAAGTGAATTTGAAAGGTCGAAGACCTCCGATGACTCTTACGATTCCGAAATCAATAGTCTATTTGGCAATGCAGGAAATACACGGTGGAAAGATTTAAAGTGAGTAGACATTTCGCAAGACATGCATCAATCGCTCTCGGAAAGGAATTTTGACATATCGTGCCGCACAAAATATAGATCCTAACAGTGAAAATGACTTCCATGGGTTCTATTTTTTATGGAAGTTTTAGTGTTTGGCTCAGGTTCATGACGTTATTAAAAACAGTATATTTGATATCAACATGAATTTTAAATAACGATGTTTCATTCTTGAATTCCAATTTCCCTATTCATCATGATAAGTGAATTTCCAAACTCTTTTTGCTTTAATTTGAATAGTTACGATATTTATCGTAGAAGGAAATCTAGGGAATTAGTTCTTTTGGTATACTTGATGACACATAAGCTAGGGCAACTCTGACATGTTGAATACTCGATAGTGCTTCGATAAAAGCCATTGATCTATCTTTTCGAATGTCGTGAAAGACATTGGTTTATCTGATTTTCGATATTAGAATATTTCGAATACCTTGGTACCAATTGAAAAACCGGAAAATATACTTCAGAACGCAGACCTGAAAGAGGTAGTCGATTCGTCAGGAAACTTATTGATATCAATATACACAGAAAAGGATTATCGGAGCACCATTTCTCAGAAGTAACTTGTATTTCAACAAAAATAATTCTTTAGTCAGAGAATCTGATTTCTATTCACTCTGTATTGCAACATATCTCTTTCGTCCAAGCATGCTCTGATGCTTGCTCTTCCGCAATAAATACAAGCTGTGGTCAATTCGAATTATCCCGACAAGGAATTTAATAACGTGAATTTGAAACAGGAGAATGCTGAGATGACTGGCATCGATACCGAGACTAAAGGAGTCAGAAACCTGCCTATACAATGTTTCCTTGATGGAAGCAGGGTACGTGACGTGCTTTCTCAGTGTTATGCATCTAGAAGTCTATGGACAAATATTGCAAGTGGGTGTGATAAAATAACATGGCGTTAGGAGCAACGTACAACATACAATTACTTGAAAATCGCTCTTGTATTCGGTACTGGACCTAGGATGAGTTCGATCCACAATTTTGACGTCACATCTAGGAGGTATAACATTTTAAAAATGTGACAAACAATGTTTCACAATGTTTCTACGCGGATCTGCCAGCTAACCATTCTGAGAACTGGCAACAGTGTCAACGTAAGATTGAGGGTGTGATTCGAAATTAATGAAAATATTGGTTGTGCATTGTGAAAATATCCTTTTCTCATGTTCTTTCATTCTACCCTAATTTTCTTTGATAACTGCTCTCTGCGAACAGAAGTATACATACATTAGGTATACATTTCCGTTCAAAATTCTGCTGATTTATGTCCATGCGGATAAGTCAACGTTTTTCTACATTTTAACGAATTGAGTTGACACTAACGATAGAATCTACTTTCATGAAGTAAATATGTTATCAAGACCTAATAAATGTTTTGGAAAATTTGAATTGTGTTTCCAATGACGAAAAAACCCTCCGGCACAAAGATCGTCACCCATAAGACATAAATATCTACTTCAATCTCTAGGTTCACACTGGGTGCCGATAGATTTTTATTAAATAATAATAATAATATCTTTATTGTTCCCAAACACAAAAATCTCATAAAATGAACTATGGATTTATACCCTTTTCTCTGTGTAAGAATGCTTTTCAGTCTCCACATTTTCTCTCTCACATACCGTCTTTTTTTACAATACATAATGGTCCAGATTGTTCGCATACTCACTCATTCTAGGGCATGCGCCGGAAAAGTAGACAGTCTAATGATTTTATATGAATACCTACTTTTTCAATACTAGTTGTAATTTCAAATATCGAGCGAGACGACTCAGTTGAAAGAGTGAGAGATATAATTTTTGGGGCACTTACAAATGTGTTTGTCTCCATAATATACAGGATCTTTCACAACTTATCCGACAAATGTTAACACCATGTACTGTAATGTCCTACCAACAACGAGATGAAAAATAAAAACTTCCAAAGGTATTTTCGTTGGAATTTGTCGGATAAAGTGTAACACAACAAAATATAAATTCGACGCGCCCAAGCTTCGGGTGTAGCCAAGACCATTTCGAATATCTTTTGTAGAAAGAAAAGTGTCAGGATTTTAATTTTTTTCTAGTTTTTTTTAATGCATAATATTTTTTTGTGCAATCGACTTCTTAACTTAACATATACAATTTGAGATTTGTCAGACAAGTTGTGGCAGATGGCCTAAACTGTATTTTTTTCAGTAACACACAGCTGAAAATGCAGTCTTGAATTCTCCTCTTTTGACACATGAACGTGACTAGCTAAGTAGGATAAAACTTATGTGAAAAGGCATCAATTCAGGGGTTTTATGGTGGGAACATAAGTGTAACATCATCAACTTCTATCTTCAAATATGTGATAAGGTAATTCTCTATCCAATACTTTATTCATGGAAATTGGAGTAGCAGTTCTTGATTCAAAAACGGTTCTATTCAATTTTGAATACTAGTCATAATTTCAATGGAAATTCAGTTCAGAAATTACATAACTTTAGTTCAATAACCTCTACGAAAGTCATGCCCAGCTTTGACGTAAATTAAAACTGTTTTGATTTTTCGTTCCAGAAGTCCAGAATCGAGCTGAGGAAAACCATCGTTCAATAGATGAATTTCACTGAATATTTCCCTCATATATAAAATGTCCCATAAGAGCAATGCAATTATCGAAAACTCACAGCGGTTATTGCATTGTATCGAAAACTAACAGCGGTAATTGCATTGTATCAAGTCATCATAACAACACATTTGAAACCGTATCACTAAACGTCAGTAAACAACACAAATAAATGTCAAAAATAGAAAAAACATTTCGCGTTTAGGTGAGTACTCCATACAATCTATAGAGGAAAGTATAAATGAACAAAAAAAACATTTCCTTGGGAATTTCTTTATTCGTGAAATATTCCGATGAATTACATTTGTGCATAAAAATGACCAGATAATTTTGCATTCAAGTGTGATATGTTATACAAACTGCATTCGGTTATTTTCATATTTTGTAAAAGAGCCCTCGTCCTTCGCATTCGGGCACTTTCGCCAAAATATGAAAATAAACTTGCAATTTTTAGATAGGCTTTCTTGCAAAATTATCGGTAATTTTCATGCACTCGTGCAATTATAACCGATAACTCGGGTATGGCTAGTACAATTTTCAAAAGTAAAATAGCGTTGGAGATATAATTGGATGGCTTTTCAAACGAGGTGTCACAAGCCCATGCTTTACGTTACGATTGTGTAACGCGAATTATTCACTGAATTAAAAATTACTTTGGAACTGCGAAAACATTTCTGAGAGTCACTATGTATATAAAACACATCTGAACATGAGCGACAGGGTCTCAGTGGACTGCATCTCAACACCTCTTTTTGGTAAACGAAGTCTTGATAACTTGGGGCAGTTCTTTTTCTGACAGGCCATGGATTCGAAAAACTCTGTTCTTTGTTTATCTCACCTTGAACATAGCAAGAAAATATCTCTTCGTTAGGTGTACAAGATGAGATAGGTGGCACTCCTTCTATTTGAGTAGCTTAGTACTTTAGTATTTTCCTTAGACTTGCAATAATCCGAATTGCCATTTTAAAAAGTTTTTGCTTTTGTTTTGAGTCATACTGTCATCTTGTTTGGAAGTTGGTTCTGCAAATATTTGTAGATTTTCAATAGGTTTCAGCAAATTGAATAGTGTTAGGATCTTTCTTCCTAACATAAATTCAGCAGGTGGTTTTCCTTCCGGTGTATTTTGATTTTGCCTGCTTCGATAACTCGATAGAAAATATCTCCAGCTACAATTGTATTTGAAAAAACGTAGTGAGTCGAGAGCATGTCGGTCTGGACAAGATCTTTGAATTTGTCAAAAGACTATTGACATTCTATTGTCCATGACCACTTCGAATTCTACAAGAGCAATTATTTATCCAAAAGATTGCGGAGCTGGTGAATATTTTGGATGTACTTTCCATAATAAATGATGGCTCCAAAGTTTGATCTTAATGAAAGTAACTTATGAGGTGAAGGCGTATTCACTATAGTTTCTGTTTCTGCAGTATCTGGCTTGATTTCATTTTTATTGATGATGATCTGCTTTCTGAAACTGAAACTTGCATATATATATATATATATATATATATATATATATATATATATATATATATATATATATATATATATATATATATATGCAAGTGGTCTCGGTAGTGTAGTGGTTAGCATATCTGCCTATCAAGTGGAAGGCCGGGGTTCGAATCCTCGCCGGACCGCCGTGCTGGGTAATCGCACGTTAAAAGGTAAGGCCTCGTTGATCCATTGCTCGCACAAGTTTCGACTTCTGAGGGTTGACGTTCGTCAGCTGGTTAACGAAAACGAACAATTTTAGAACAAAAAAAAAATATATATATATATATATACCGTGTGACACAGACTCAGGGTACATCCCCGTTTTCTCCTTTGCTTCTTTAGCTATATTTCTGAAATTTGGAACATTGAGTATGCTCACTGAGCGGCATTTCTCGACATATCTGAAAGAAAAAAACAACTTCCAATTTTTCCGGAAATTACATCAACTCTCGATTCTTGAATGGGACACCCTGTATATTGTTACATGATCGGTTAGGGATGATCATGAGGAATCCAACGATACCAGGTTTTATGGTGTTATCTCCGATGACTACGGAGATATCGCCATTTATTTTATTCATAAGCTCAATGAGTGGGAGAGAGAATTGGATTGACCCGCCAGAAAAAGTTTCTCTCTCCTACTCGTGTAGCTTATGGATAATATAAATGGCGATATCTCTGCAGTCATTGGAGATAACATCGTTAAACCTGGTATCGTTGGATTCCTCATGATCATCCCTAGCCGATCATGTAACAATATACAGGGTGTCCTATTCAAAAATCGAAAGTTGATGTCATTTCCGGAAAAATTGGAAGTTGTTTTTTCTTTCAGATATGTCGAGAAATGCTGTTCAGTGAGCATATTCAATGTTCCGAATTTCAAAAATATAGCTAGAAAAACAAAGGAGAAAACGGGGGTGTACCATGAATCTGTGTCACACGGTATATATATATATATATATATATATATATATATATATATATGATGAGCTGTTTTCTCGGGTTTCATTCATATATATATATATATATATATATATATATATATATATATATATATATATATATATATATATGATGAGCTGTTTTCTCGGGTTTCATTCCGTGTTCTGTGGCTTTGATCCTCTGAAGGATAATTATCACGACGTTTCGGCAAAGTCTCAATTTCCATCTTCTAGGTGATGTCTAGAGTTTCGACCTCCGAACTCGAGTCAGTCGAGTTCTCTATAAATACAAAGCACAACTCACAACTCTTTTGTACGGCATCTGGAAAATTTTAAGGGTAAGGGAAGGGGCCTCCTGAGAATACCGCTCAAATGCGATGATTTTTTTTGCAAATCTCTAATCTGGTTGTTGAAGATTTTAATTATTTCCATTTTCCACCCGTTTCGGATATATTCATGGTGAGTTTTCATTGGGACACACCGTACAGCTCCATCCGAACTTACGTTCGATAGACTCCAGTTATTTCCATAACTTGTTGCTATCGAAAGTACCGTCCTAACCGTAGCGAAAAGTCAAAGTTGAACGATCTCAAGCAGAAAAAACAAAGAATACTGTGTAGTACCGTCGAGTACAGTTAAGTTTGAGTGGGTCCCCAATTATGTATGTAAAACGAATAACTTTACCGCTACGCGAGTTTACTTTCATCCAAAATAACGGCGTCTTCAAGTAACAGTAATGGGATTGCCTAACTAACACTTTTCATATAACTGTAAGGCGGAGTGATCAACAGTACCATGGGACGCAAGAGTCGAAGGACTGGATGCGCACGAGCTTGGTTTTGGAGTGACCATTTCGAACCATTGAAAATAATTTCTGAAAGAAAAAATAAATACTGTTTTAAAGACATTATTTTGTAATGGATGAATCTTTTTTCCGTAGTTTTTTGGGTTTTTAACCAACCACAATTTGAACGAATTAAGTCTTCCCTTCAACACTTGTATAGATCCAAATATTGATTCTTAATTTTTGTCAAATTGTGGTAGGTTAAAACCCAGAAAACTACGAGGATAAGAAAAAATAGTGTTTTCACAAAAATATTTTCACTTCAGTGATAATTCTTATCTATCACCATTCACAATGATTTTGATCAAAGTGTCATTATCTATACTTTGCATTTGTTTCCGAGGATTATTAATACTACGTGTGAAAAAATCCAGGATGTGTTGAGTTCTGAATAGAATTGTTTTTCTATAAACGTGATCAAAGATGTGTTCCGTCTGAGATACTATGAGTATTTGAGAAATCTATATTTGCTTAAACGAAAGGGAATATGCATGATTAGGAACTTGGTATTTTTGTGACAAGAATGAAATTTGATGAATTATTTCTTGGATTTTCTCTTTTCCGAATCGAAAAGTAGAAATGACAAGTACAAAAAAAATTTACAAACACTTTCTGTTGATAGGTACTTTTATATCATTCAAAGACGTTTCATTGATTGTATACCAAGCAAATGAAAATTTAATCAATTTTTTTCTGAGCGAAACGAGATCTGGTTTGGGCTGGAATGGAATATTATCCTGGTTGATTAAAATTTCTTCCACAAATAGCTCTGTATTTTGCTTTGTGTAGACATTTCTATGATTGCTATCTATTTGATTCAATTTTCATATGCTTGGTATGAAAATTGAGCAAGAAAAAATGATTTGTATCCATTGCCCGTCGTCGCCATCATAAAGGCAGGGTAGTAGCTGTTTTATATGGACTCTTTCTTCCTTTTTGTCAATGAATCAAACGTCTCTGAATGATATACACGTACCTATCAACATTTTGTGTTTCATTTTATTTCTTTCATAGAAGTTTCATTTTCAATTTTTTGATTCGGGGAAAAGAAATTCCAAAAAATAAGTCATCAAATAGGCATGTTTTTGATATTTTTCTGACTTACTGGCTTGCTTTTCAAAAGATTTAGGGAAAATCATTCATTGTGATCCTTTATTTACAAGGTCCCAGTTGAACTCTCTCGATTTCAGATTATATAACTATCTGCCCCAATTGCTCAGATCCCCCCCTTTTTCCTCTTTCAAAACAGAAATAAAAAGGCACATTCTAGAACACTGTTTTTATTCAATCGATGATTACTTGAGGACGCCCTTATGTCTCAGCAGTTATCTGTTGATGTTTAGTTTTACTGATCGAATTTTTTTTTAATCAATAGTCGAGTGTGTTTGTATATTATTTCTTGTATTACCTTCATATTTTAATCTGTTCCTGTATGATTGTAACATGTTTGTTTGTTTTTTTTTGACATGCCAAAAACATTTTTGTAATCTGGTCAAATAAATCTACATCTACATCTTTATGTAGGAACCGTTTTTTCTGAATTGCCAGAAGACAACAAAGAAGGGATTATCGAATTCCTGTAGCCCTAGAAATATGGGAAGAAAAGATTCAAAAACCACTACTCACAATTTTCATCCAAATAAAAAAAATCTCCCTGTATTGAAAGTTTCAGTTTTTTTTTCGAAATTTGGGTGAATTGTATCAGTATCTTACTTCATACTCATTGGGGAAAATAGAATCTAATTTAGATCCGAAAAGTAGGTACACTTAAAAAATCTTTAAAGATCGTTTTCTAACTCTATTTAAACTGATGAATCCATTCATTTTCAGAAAATATATGTTATGAGAACTTTAAATAGAGGTCACAATTTTATTTCACTTCGATTTCAAACAACATCGGAGTGTTTGTGTGCTCATGAAAATTCCTCAATATTCAATTTTTTGTTCGTGTATTGTTTCACGAGTAGTTGGGTTGATTTTGGGTGAAAATACATCTTGATTTGATTTGATTTGATGCAAGGATGATCGATCCCAGAACTCCTTCTTCGGGCTAGCAAAAGATGTATAAATACATATTTTCACGGGAGACCGGAAATGACGGAATCCATACATATGAGCAATATGGGTCTAGCTGAATAAACTTAATGCAGGTTCTGTCAAGAAGAGGAAGAAAGCGTATTACAAGTGTGAAGCGTTTCGGGGAAGAGAAACCAGAGGCTACTTATTAGCAATATGAAGTAGTCATATAGTAGTGTCAACGCTATGGAGTCCTGCCAAAGAGATCAAGCTAGTCAATGGGCTCTAAAGACCAAGGACATCACCAGAGATCTGAAAAGGTGGCAGTGGATCGGACCATGGGCTGGCTCCCAACAATATAATCTAATCTAATCTAATATAGAAAATCCATAAACAATACCTTCTTCAGGCATGCTTTAGTACTACTAGGTTGCAGTATAGTGAAACATGTTTGGGGTTTTGTGAACTGTTTAGTGAAAGATCACACAATAAAATGTTATTTGACCACGGTATATTAATATATGAATATTTCCAAAAATTAGGAAGGGAAAGTTGAATATGTTGTTTTGGAATAAAAAGTAGGCGTTACTTCATGAACTGGGTATTTGTTCAAAGCCATTATTCTCCATTATCGTTTTTGATTGACCTCTTTAGGGTAGTGAGGAAAAAGAAAGACGTTTTTTTGTATATTTTATAATTTAGTTTTAATCTTATCTCATCACTGAAAAGGTGATACCATATGGATTATGGAATAATCATATTATTTGACGCCAAATAGTTATAGTTTTCCAAATATGATATGACATTTGTCTTATTGGAAAGGAAAAGTGTGTTTGGTATCTACAACGCTTATATATTGAGAGGAATTCACAAGAGTGAGCGATGGGCTACTGGCAAAGGGCTAACTTTCTGCTAGCGCCCGAAATTTTCAATCCATTTCGAGGTCGGGATAGCTGGCATAGTGAAAAAGTGAGTTGGTAGTTGCTTCAATGCAACATTTACATGACCTCAAGTATGACAATCTTGAACACTGGCCAAAATAAGTTGCCCCAAAAAAACTGCGGCGGTGCCAAATTGTCCTTTGCTTGAATTAATATAATAGTTCATCACTTTTCCACAATGATGATGTATCCTTCTCAATTTTTTGTTTCCTAGTGAAATAAATTTCCCTGAAAGTATTGTTTGTTCGTTGGTAAGCAAAGTCGAGGTATCCACTACATCTTTTTATTGAGATAGATGTTGAGTTATTCTTGTGTGAAGTTCAATGAAAATCATGATTCTTTACTTGAAATATTTTATTCAAAATATTTCGAAGTTTATTATTTTTAATTTTTGAAAATGAAATGGCCATCATGGTTCCCTCATCAATATTTCACGTTCAATACTCAAAACTTCACTTTTGTCCTGATGATACAAGACTCAATCATAATTTAAATTGTAATTGTTTTATTCGAAAATCAATGCACAACATTGTTTTATATTGAAACGATTGATCGTTGAATTTTCTTCTGTTGAAGATGATTGTTAGCGAAACCCTCGTCAGTGTAAATAATCATTTTGGTGTTCCTGTAATTGGATTTCTACAAAATGTTTTGATTTCTAAACCAGAGGTTTCAATCTCATCGTTTATTTTTCTACTTGTAAGAGGAATATTGTGCACTAATTGATCATATCATTTTCATTTGACAATTGTGTTTATTCTGATCCGTTTGAATTCAAATGAATGGAAGAAATATAAACTGGTTATATCGACTAAAATTATGGTCTATCACATGAAAGTGTCAACAGATTTTATTACACCACCTTCAATTTCGGTTTCGTCGAACAGGCAAACACTTTCCTTTTTTGTTTATGAACCCTTTTATTTTTTGCGGCAAACACTATAATCCTCCATAAAATCATCAAGTATACCTATACAAATCATTGAGATTGTTATTTTCATAAAACCCGGCAACACAACTGGAGTTTATTGTGTTTAATTACATAACGATCCAAATGAACCATAAAACCTGAATGGTAAACGAGTTCCGGTCTCTGTCCCCCTTTAGGTAAGTACCTTCTGCTTAGCGGCACTAGCTATTAGATTACCCTTTCTGCTGGTTTCCAACATCATCGAAGAGATACTGTTAGATATAACGGGTAAAGCGCAGACCTTGTCCTAGAAAAACATCTGTTATTTTAACCCTTCATCAGCTTTGCGTCGTTTAACCATAAACATCTAGTGTTAAAGAATTCCAGCATTGAGAAAGATGTATTCCAGATAAAACTTTTACGTCATATCATGGCGATATCATTCCTCAGCATATCCTAGTCTCATAGGTGGATACTTTTGAGTTATTTTTTGAGTGGTAAACTCATTCAGTTCATCAAAGAATGAGAAAAACAATTCTTCTCCGAAAAGGATATTTTTTATTTTCTTAAATGGTTTATTAGAAAATAATGTACCTTCGTGGTTTGTTCCAAGTATCACTACAATTTTGAATAATCGTCTCTGTTCTCTACTATATCGAAATATTTTACAGTTAACATAAAATAATCTCATCAGGCATGTAAACTTTCAAATTTAATTTATCCCCTTTTTAGGTATTTCTGAAATTTGCAATGCCAATTTTCCCAATTGAAATGGTGACGTTATTATTTTTTATATGAAAATGTGAATTCATTATATTTCGTATTTCATTTGAAATACACCAGACATAGTCTGGAAAAGGTCTCAAAATTTGGATGTAGGCTATTTCTTGGGGGCCATGGCTATTGTTCCAAAATGTGAAAAATTCGACTTAGTACAGAAAATGAAATGACTGTTAAACCACTGAAGAAAAATATCTGCTTACCGACAATTTTCGTTATCTGTACTGATTCTTTCCTTGAAGCCGTATCAATTCTAATTGGAAATATCGATAAACAGTTCATCCACAATATCTCAAAATTCTTAGTATTGAATTGAACTTAATTTGTTTATACGTTAAAATCCCGTTACCGTAACGAGTCAGAATAATTTGACATCATGAAAATTTGAATTCGAATTCATTTGTTTAATAGATATTGATAACAACTTAAGAACTTGTAGCAGATTATTCAGAATATCCAATAATTGACTGAAGAAGGATATTGATAGTGATTCTTCTGCTGCAATCAATAAATCTATCGACGTCGATTATATGGCCTTGTTTTATAGGTTTTGTGATTACCACCCCATTGTCAGAAAGAATCTAACAGGAAAATGTGATATTTATTGTTAATATGGATTTTCATCAAGTATCGGCCAGTACGGTTTAAGATGTAATGACTCTGTATGAAATCAACCAACTGGGGACTATCTTGGTACTAGATCATACAATAAAAAAATACACGCTCTTGGTGTTCTTATGTCAATACAAAAATTGATAAAAAACTTATATCCATTGAAATTCATGTTGAATCATCGTGAAAAACAAGTTCTGATAAATCTCTATCATACACTGATTAGCTGTCACCTTAGGTCACGATGTGGTATGGGTTTCTTCATCAAAAAAGCCATCATTCTGCAGAATAAAAATGGAATAGATTCTATTGAAATAACAACAATTCGACTTGTTGGTGATGCTTTGCTTCTGAACTCACTCACCTTTTTGCAACCCCATAGAAAAATCGGTGACTTGTTTGTGTATTCCCATAATGGCTGCTTTTCCCAAATATCAAGCGTTTCTTAGCTCCTTTAACGGTTGACCCGACGAATTCAGTCTTCCTACCCTATTGGTCTGAGCCTGAAGCCCTCTCGAACCTCTTTTTCACAAGTATTTTTTAAAGAGAGCGGCTGAGCTTTGAAAATCCTTCACAAACGAGAATTTGTTACAACCTTCAACAAGTTTTTAAGCAGTACATGAATTTCTCTTTCGTATGAATTTGAAGTTCAAATAAAATGTTTTGTGGTGTATTAGGCTAAAAGCACATAATTCTATTAACGAAATTCTCGAAGGAAATAATACGTTCCTCCAAAGCTTCCTTTCCCCAAAAAATACCCTACGACTCTTGACTGGTTGCATGTTCATCTCTCATTTCCAAGCAGTCCTTTGTGAATCACCACGGTTGAATCGCGCTGTCCGGTATTTCTTTCGGCTCTAACAGCTAATGGCCATCAGCCACTAACCTCCACAAAGCATTAGTTTCTTGTCTAACAAGAGTCGCTGGGTCATCGACCGAAATGTAGACTACCATTTTTAAGAGCCGTTATTTGGTTATTGAGGATGGACAGTTCGGTATTCTTAATTGTATCCATCGGCTTCTAGAAGCCCAGGGACGTCGATGGAGTTTAATTTTGTTCGGAAAGTTGGAATATTTCAACTATCATACAAAATCGAGGAATAATGATTTGAACTTCCATCGTCCATTGAAACAATATTAATAGATCCCATTGAAAAAATGAAAATTGTTGAAAAACGATGGGCGCTTCAAAATCAATGTGCGTAGAAATTGGTGCTTGCAATTGTACATGTCAAATTTTGGTACATAACTCCCAACGTACAATCTACTTGATTGCTGCTATTTTTTAACTTCATATTTGTCCGTTTGGAGTAGTTTTCTGGATGTTACTATTAACCATTTTATTTGTTGGAAACTTCACTGGTATACTTCATGATTGACGGAAACAGTGGACTGTATGAAATAACAGTTTTTGAGTGTTGTTGACCAAGATATATCTCATCAACGCAAACAGGATTCGTATACATCTGGACCCAAACTGATTTGGAGTCCATGACAAAAATTATATGGTATTCTCCGCCATATTGATAGAATCATACAGATAATAGAGGATTTTGTTTTGCAAAATTAGGCAGGAGTTATTTTATTGCATGGATAGTTGCAGTCTGACGTACTCTACCTAAAAACACAAAATACTTACAAAAATGGCGAAGTGCCGCCATTTTGTGAAAAACCGTTTGAGCCTGTATCTCCGTAACCGTGCACTTTAGGCCCACAATTATAAAAAGCTTTTTTACAGATAATTGTCCTAGACGGAAGGTTACTCAGTCTTGAAGATGGCTCCGAAATGGGAGCCGAAACGTAGACAAGAAAATCATTCCAGACGCGGATCAACCGGAAGTTCCGGCCAGCATATATATATATATATATATATATATATATATATATATATAAATATATTTTAAGTTGTAGCAAATTTATCGATTTAAAAGTTTTATTGTAAACAATTTATTGTTTAAACAATTATTTGAGGAGATATCGGTAAAAAAGTGAATAAACAAAAAGTAATAATAATATAAGTCGTGAACGGTGAGTGCTACGAAAAAAGTTATCGAATAAAAAAGATAGGAAATTCAATTATCTATAAAAAAGGTTCCTATAATTTTGGGCCTAAAGTGCACGGTTACGGAGATACAGGCCCAAACGATTTTTCATAAAATGGCGGCACTTCCGTTCGCCATTTTTGTAAGTATTTTGTGTTTTTAGGTTAAGTACGTCAGACTGCAACTATCTATGAAATAAAATAACTCCTGCCTGATTATGCAATATGGACACGAGTAGCTCGCTCTCTATTACCTGTACTAGAATGAGTAATTTAAAATGTCTGTTACATAATAATGTCGAGTTCGGTCAGCGAACAATAGCGAATATGCAACTTTTGAGAAGAGGCCCTGTAGAATCGTTTCACTCATTTATTGAATAGTTTGTAATGAATTACATATAAAGAAAATGTTTCTACAGGGATATGTCCTCAAAAGTCTGTTAACATTTTCTGTCTCAATGTCAACAAACTCGACATTATCATGTACTCACTGTTTCACTTATTTTTTTCAAATGAATCAAGGGTAGATCAGAAGAATCTATTGGAATGAATATAAACAGAAAGGATTCGGAATGTACCAAGATAAGACTTCACCAGCCAATTAATACTGAATCGAGTTCGATTATGGTATACATTTCTAAAATTTCTTAAGGGGAGTTTCTTGGTCAACCTTTCAGTGATTCTCAGTTTCTTCAGTGTCAGTTATTGTGAATTGAAAATAATGAAATAAATCTTGAATTCACAAATTAAGGTTTGTTACATGCAGCCTGAATTGAATTTACGTATATTAGTATATTGAATTAACATATATAGTATTAATTTTCTAATATATTGTGTATATTTATTGTTTTGGTGTGTCAAATAACCAGTGTGTATGGTATTTAGTGTGATTCGATAGGAAATTTTGACATTCTTGTCAAAATTTCTGAAAGAAAAAGTCAAGATTTCCTTACTGTAAGGAAATGATATTTTATATTTCCTTCTACATAAATGATCGAAAACAGTTTCCATAGTAACCCAAGGAATTTTATTACGAATTTCAAAGCATCATCTATTTGTAAATGAAATGTTTCGCGATTTCTTCGAAAGCAAATAATATCTGTCGAATTTCAAACGATTTGCGGAAAAATAGTATGTTTACCTCGTAGGAAAATCTTCATTCCAGGAATATTCGGCTTTTTCTGTCTGTTGAACAATATACTCTTCCTAACAACTGGTTGTTGCGAGGAAACATTTGTAGAGGTTATACCCAGTTCAAGAATTGAAGATATTCAGTATTTTTTCACGTGAAAAAATGAAATCTTTCAGTGCAGTTCTATTTTACGAACACTATTCACATTATGCCTTATGGTCACTTTTATTGGATCATTTTGAATATGGTGTGGAGTTTAAACTACGGATTTGACAGAAAATGCATGCGAATTCTGTCAAATTTTTCTTCTCGATAGCCACTTGGAGCTCAAACCAAACCTATAAAACTGGCCCTTAGGTCACTAGATTAGAGTGAGCTGCATTTTTCTCTAGTACGGTCAATCATTATATTTGATTGACTGGGAAACTTATATCGGCCAGTTTATTGGTATAACGGACAGGACACACTTATTGTCCGTACCTCAGGAGAACATAGCATACTCTGATCCAGCGATGTTATAGTTGAAACGAAGAAACAATATCATCTTTCCTGAAAGTTCGCTGACAATTACCCTTGTGAATTGGATGCATTCACGTCTGTCAATTTTACTGACAGAAAGAACGCCACAGACGATCATAATGCTTAAATCTAACTAGGAGCAGAATACTTCCTGTCAGAAGCCTAAATGCATTTCTGTGGATCAACCCATTCATTCCAATATACAAGCATTGTCGATTAATATGGTAGGTACCAAACAAACAGAGAAACATAATATTATAACCTCTTGCAAACACTGCCTATTTGAAAGCACCAATGTCTCGGCGGTCCAATTCTCAGTGACTGAATCAATGCCAAAGTGGTGGAATTCAGTTGAAGTCTTGCTCAAAGTGGCGCGGCGATGTTATTTTGAAATTTCGGGGTATAGTTCAATTTACTACTAGCTGTTGCCTGCAACTTTGTTCGCGTAGACGTCGAACCGAACCGTTCAGTCAGCGCACGCCGGTAAAGCATCACACCTCGCCCGCTCTTCTACAACTTGATATACATGTACTATTATTTTTCACTGAATTTTTTTGTTCAATCATATTAAATTATAGCCTATATCACTCCAGTATAGTGTAGCTTTCAGGTAGTGTAAACATTTTCATGATCGGATGAGGATTTGCAAAGATTACCTCCTATAAACAAAGAAATATTCAAACAAACACAGTTAGAGAATTTACCCGTAGTATGGGTATATCTATCAAGCATAGTTCTTGTATAAAAATCAAATTATAAGTGAAAAAATACTGAAATCGATACTAATCGCTCACAAAATATTTATGGATTTGAATATTCAAACGATAACAGAAATGTCAAAGTCCCAACTTTCATTGAGAAATTTAGTCAAAGCGGTGCAATCCTGAGTCTTTCCTGAGTTATCATCAATCTAATGATCTTTCGGTTCAGGCCAGTCTCAACTCACCTATAGAGTAGATTAATGGGCCAAGATGCCAGAAAATAACCACTCTTCTGGATAATACAACAAAAGGTTTTAAATTGTTGAGCAATTGGAAATTAATTCCAGCACTTGTATCACCACAAGCATATGCAGAAATGTTTCTGGAATAGAATTCAACGCCCTTTTGATAGTAGGCAAGCTACTTGTTTATTGATAGGTGTTAATTAAAATACTGTTCAGCTCAGTTGAGACTGACCTGAAAGAATTGTTCCCAGTCTTCAAGTGTACTCACCGACTATTTGCGAAAAGGACCTCAATCCTGTAATTGCCTCGAAGGATGACAATAAAGAATCCATCTATCCCCAATAACTGTGAAAACAGTCAACCTTTTAAAATATTCTACTGCATCGTCCATGGCACAGAGCTCTGTAAATCTGACCTGCCTGCCGTAGCATCGTAAAGGTCTAGTGTAAGTTCATAACGGGACATTCTGAATCGAAAATAAAATGGATTCATTTTCAATAGGTAGTGAAGATTAGAATGACGATTATTACGGAAATAGAGAACGGAGAATAGAAAGGGGCGTGGGATGCATATAATTATAGGTTTGAGTTAGGATAATATTCGGTAACTAACTGTAAAATGTTTAAATATATAACAGGCGAGTTGTTACATAATATAGTAATTGACTCTGGGATTATCTTTGATGGGATCGAAGAGTCATATTGTGTTTGCCTTGAATGGTGTATTATTCAAAATGTTGAGTTCGAATGGCGTCAATAGGATACGATGCAATGATATATAAACATGACATTGAAGAAGTTTTTTTTTATATGCAGATTCACACGAAAGGGAACCCCTGTAATGTTCACTTTGAATTTCTGAAGTTTGTAAGCATCAGGAAAAATCTCTCTCGGTAAGGAGTTCTGAGGCTCAGCTGTTCTATTGAAAAAAGATCCCTGAGCAAGAGAGGTTCGACAGGTCTGCAATGGGTGGGAATTCTGTACACGTCGGGCCATCCGTGTAGATATTGCCAAGGGTGGAACGATTGATAACAATTCAGAAGAGCATCGACCGTGAAAATACCTATAGAAGAGAGACAAGTCTCCGACCCTTCTACGATGCTCCAATGAAGTGAGCGAGTCTGTGAGCGAAGAATCGCCAACAAGAAGGATTGCCTTCTCTGATTAAAATCGAGAAGCCTCAATGAATGCTTCGGTGCCGAACTCCAGACATGAGAACTATATTTCAAGACAGATCGGCTCTCTTGAGAAAAGACATGCCTGGGTTTTCCTAGCATTAAATTTCATTGAGTTCATGATACTCCATTCTATTATCTTTACCAAGTCATCGTTTATTTTATTGGCTGAATGTTTCTTTAAATTTTTGTTTCACGAGTTAGTATGGGGACTCTGGAAGATAAACTAGTATGAAGAGTACTGTTGTATGAAAAACCATGTACTGAAGAGATGTCTTCTCGACCAAATCATTGATATGGAGCAGAAACAAAGTGGGCGCTAGAACTGAACCCTGTGGGACACCTGCATTTATTGGGAGAATATCAGATGACACTCCATCAACAACCACTTTCAGAGACCTATCAGAGACAAGAAACTCTTCAACAAAGGCCCAAGCTTTTGAACCTCATAAATCTGGCGAAAATGAGAACAAAACGGTTAAAATCGGTTTTAACATTCAATATGCGATTGAGAGGTTGCAACATTACCTAGAAATGAAAGCTCAGAACGCATCTCTATGATGAATGTTACTATTTGGAAAGGAGAAAGGTAAACACGGAATGAGAAATTCATGTTTACATTTACTATTGAAATGATTCAACTTACCAGGTATAATCGGATGAGTAAAGAATGACGTTGAACTGGAGTAAGAGTTAATGAACGGTGACTGTAAGTAGTACACCTGTTCGATAAATTATATGCCAAACAAAGACCAATATAACAGTTCATAGATCAATCAATGGATGTACACTAGATATATAAAATGTTGAAAAAATCTAGTATGGGGCTATTGAGATTCGCAGATTGCTGTTAGATGGTTTTATGCACCTACACCTTCAGGTTTTTTGTTATAAAATATTATTCAATTATAAATTTCTAAAAAATAATTAGTGACTACTCGTTATACAAGTTCTTCCTAGTTTGTGAACAATATAAAGTAGTTTCATCCCAAGGAATGACTATTAGGAACGACTGTAAAGATTTTACAGTCCAGTGATATGGCTTTTCCTACGAGGTAAACATACTATTATTCCGCAAATCGTTTGAAACTTGAAAGATATTCAAATTTGAAAAAATCGCGAATAATTTTATTCATAAATGAATGGTTCTTTGAAATTCTTAAAATTACTTGGGTTACTATAGAAACTGTTTTCAATCATTCATGTAGAACAATAACAACTGTAAGGAAATATCAAACAGGATCCTACATTATTTTGGAATTTTGTCAAGGATAGAAGGCAAAAAAACACATTCGAAACCAATTTCTCAATCAATGATAGGGAAATTAATGACAAAAAAATTATTGCAGCAGAGTTTGCAGATTACTTCAGCTCAACATATGAGAACGACTCTAATTATAACATAACAAATTAACAATAATGCTCAATATCAATCAAAACATTCACTTCGACAGAATAACAGTTGCTGATTCAGAAAAGGCATTCCTAAAATTAAAACCAAAAAGATCGTCAGGACCAGACGAAATTCCATGTTACATTGTCAAAGCCTGCAAGGATTCCTTGATATATCCACTTTTCATAATATTCAATAAATCACTGAAATCCGGAAAAATTCCTGATGAATTCAAACAAACTGAAATAACACCGATATTCAAAAAAGGAGAAAAAAGGTATATCACCAACTATCGCCCTATTGCTGTACTGAACTGAATAGCAAAAATATTTGAGTTCATTATTCAAGAAAAGTTGTATGCCAGTTTCAAAAATATCATATCGCCGAATCAACATGGCTTCTGCAAGAGAAAGTCAGTGGAAACAAACTTGCTGACATTCACTAATAAGATTTCAAAATATTTAGATTCAAATTTACAAGTAGACTGTATCTACACAGATTTTGCAAAAGCTTTTGGTAAAGTGAATAATGATATACTGTTAGCCAAACTAAAATATTACGGATTGAGCAATCACTTGATTTCGTTATTTATATCATATCTGCAGATGAGACCTCAGTATGTTACATGTGGTGGTGAGACATCTCAAGTTTATATAGCGGGATCGGGTGTGCCACAAGGCTCGAATTTGGGACTTCTCCTTTTTTTTGATTTTTATAAAAAATTATCTTCCTCTGGAAGTATCGTCTGACTGTCTGCTTTATGCGGATGACTTTGAAATATATAATAAAATATCGGATATTAACGATTACTTACAACTACAAAATGATATTGATAGAATTTCTACTTGGTCACTAAAAAAAACCACTCTTGAATCTAGGGAAATGTGAGGTAATTTCTTTCAATAAGAAGAGGATGAATTCACATAATTTTATATATATAATGCAGGGTTCGGTGTTGGAGAGAGTTTTGGAAATGTCGGATCTTGGTATTCTATTCCAAAGTGACTTCAAATTTGATGAACATATTTCAATGTTACAAAAGGTGCTAGCAAATTATTGGGTTTTCTAAAACATACCACTTCCGAGTTTACCGATACAGACACTCATTCGCAGTAAATGAATAAATGAATGAATAAATCATTTCCTCGCAGTTGGAAAATCACCAAGGAAATCTTGACTTTTTCTTCAAGAAATTTTGTCTGAAATGTTATAATTTCCCATCCATTTGCGTAAAAAGTATATTACTATACTGTAAGGAAATATGATTTCCTTACACTTGACCTGAACTGTGTCTTAGAATTCCTAGGCAGCAATGATTTATGTGTTGGTAAATAATTCAGTTTAGTTCATCACGAAACTGGATGTGCTACCATCTTTTGCATTGCTATTTTTGACCAATTTGGCCAATTTGCTTAAAAGTAGTTTGCATACCTCGTAGGAAAAGTCACATTCCCAGATTTCGTATTGCTCATCTCGATTTTCACCACGACAAGCAATCTTCACAGTCACCCGGAAATGTAACATTTTTCCTACTAGGTAATTAATATAATATTAATGACACAGGAAATAATCTCATAGATGAATTTTCTTTCCTTAACGATTCCAACAATTCATTATAAATAATAGACATCCTTCCAAACATCTCTTTCAATATGAATACACGATATATCGAAAGTAAAACAGGTAAAAAATCAGGTAGTGATTTATTCCCAAATCGAACATATGTGTTTGGAAATAAAAAACTCAACGAGGGCGGAAGACATATCAATTTACATTCTTTTACCGCTAGATTGTGAGATCGAAAATAAAACATGTGTTGCCCCTCTCGAAATACGATATGGAATTGAGTTCAATAAGATGAGAGAATTGAAAATTATTCAATGATGAGAAAAGATAAGCTCGCCTCAGATGACAAGGTTCACTATCCTGCGAAGTGGATTGGCTCATATGCCCAAAATGATAAAAGTAATTATTCCAATGAAAATCCATTTTGATATTTCAGCTATATTCTGATGAAACGTTTGGAAAAATATCTTCACTTTTGGTATTGGTGAAGTGAAGGTATACTGATTGGTATATCTTAATCGTGAATCTGCTGCCCCCTTCTACCAGCTAAGAAAAATGGCAGTCCTATCTTGAAATTAGCGTTTTTGATGCTGATGTTATTGGAATGTCTTGGTACCAATCCAATAACGTTATACCAACGTCGAATATGATTTAGGATGAGTAAGATCTATTCAAAATCAAAGATTGGTGAAGGAATATGAAATATGAGATATATCCTTTTTCAGCTTTCAAAAATTTCCAGTTTCTGAGTATGGTTTAGGATGAGTGTGGTCCATTGAAAATCAAAGATTGGTAAAGGAATTCGATATATGAAACATATCCTTCTTCAGCTCACAAAAATTTTCAGTTCAATTTTTCAAACAAATCTATAGTGTGTTACATAAAGTGAAGAATGAATTCATCATCTAAAAAAGGAGTATACTTCCTGAACACGCCAACTTTTGTTTCAAAATTCGCGTCTTTTGACATTCAGATTCAGATTCAGATTTAGTTGCGTTGGTGACATCATGACTGTTACTGATATGACGTTATCGCCATTGTTCTCAAATAGTAACCTTATTTTATACAGAAACATTTGAATAGACATATATTTTCTACTCCCACTATTTTAAACTGTTCAGTACGTATTTGACAGCTCTGTTAATTTAGAATACACGTGCATCATAAATTAATGGCTGCCGCTTCTGGAATTGTTTATATCAAATGATGGGATATGTAACATTTGAACTGATAAATTTGATCTCATGACTACATTCAGTTACCTAAAAACCAAATTCAGCAAATGTTCGTTTCAAATTATTTGTAAAATTTAATTGAAAATTATGTTTTAAGAAAATTTGTGTTCAAGAGTTTGTGGATTGATACTGTTAGTTGTATCTATGAAACAAGCAATTGTTTTACCTAGTTGCTGTCATCCAGTGTCTCGTTGATCATGCAAAACGAAGGATAACGACAAATGCCAGTATCAAAATGATGTCATATCCCTACAGACATAATGTTGTCTTGCATTGTTCTGTACGCATACGCATCACCGGTTGCTAACATATGGCGTTTTGCAAAAAAGGCCACTACGAGTATATCAATTCGTGTTCATAAAAGGTTGAAACTGATGAGAAATGATCATTTTCAACCAATTGTTCAAATGGCCTTAGTCCTCTATAATATATTGAAAAAGCGAAAAAGCTGGTCATTTGAATTCCTTGATGTATATCTTCTTCAAAGTTTTCGATGTCATTTACAATTTTGCAGTATTTTTGGAAAACAAGTATTCCTGGTGCGTTTATTTTTTGTTATGACTTAGTTTCCTGTTGACAATCCCTTTAATAATTGATCCAATTTTTCACCTTAAATTAAATTTCGTTCAGTTTCATACAATTATTCCGAGAATTTCGATATGTTTTGTTTCTTTTATTCTACCTTCACTAGGTTTTGCTATTTTCTTCTCCTTGTTGTTGGTGCTGATTACTTTTTGATAGCTTGTCTCTGTCCAACTGTATGTTGTTTGAATAACGTGATCTGATGTATTTGTTCCTAAGATACTGTTTTAACATCAAAACAAAAATATTTTTTTTCCATATGCAAAAGGCTGGCATATAGGTACTTCGCTTCAGAGTACACTTTGCAATATCAGAAAAAATTGAAAATAGCATATCACACCCAACATATGAATATTATTATTTGTTTTTCACCCACCCATAATTTTATCATTTTTGGCATCGTCTATCCAGTTTGCTTTCACCCTTCATTTTCCGTTGGAAACTCCCGAAAAAAAGGCCAGTTATTTCTCTGAAGATTAGGTATTAGGTATTAGTTGAACTCCTTTCTGTGAGTCTAGTAGTTTCTGTAGACTCACATTAAGGAGTTCAACCAAAACCACGCCGCTGAAGATGGCTGCCGCAGAGGTAGCTGAAAGCTCCGGAACTCAAAATTCCAGGACACGGCCCTCAAACCCGAAAAACTTGCGATGAATACATAGTTGTATTTTTAATTTTAACGGTCTGTTTCAGAAGATTGCCCATTCGGATTTTGTTGTGCGATTATGAAACGAGCTCATACTAGTGTACCCTTGGATTATGAGGTTTTATATATATATATATATATATATATATATATATATATATATATATATATATATATATATATATATATATATAAAACAAATGATAATCTAATCTGAACATACTGAGTGACAGGGTGTCCAAGGACTGCATCCCAACAACACTTCACTTTTTGAAAAAACGTTTATACCTTCCTCTCGGGGGAAGGGGAGGTTTACAACCTTTTATTTATAGGTATATATATAAATAAAAGGTTATATATATATATATATATATATATATATATATATAATAATATATATATATATATATAATATATATATAATATATATATAATATATATAATAATAGATGGCGCTGCTGAGCCCATCAGTTGGCAGAACAAATTGAATCAAGATGTCGATACCTTTCGACTGGGTTGAGTAAGTAATCAATAGATGGCGCTGCTGAGCCCATCAGTTGGCAGAACAAATTGAATCAAGAAATCCAGCTCAAAGAATCAGGACAGCAGAAGGTCATGTACAACCACAAATGGTTTAGATTTGGAAAATCCATGTTTTTCTCATGGGCAACTATATGTTGCGTGTTCACGTGTTGGGAAACCGTCGAATCTATTTGTGTTAGCTAAAGACAGGTTAACCAAAAATTAAATGGAAATAATAAATCTGATAAATTTTTATTTTGTACCTATTGATTTCTGCTTGATATCAAGTGTAAAAACATTTTAATTAATTGTGTTCAACGTACTTCCCCTTCAAATCTCAATCGAGTGAATTTGTATACCAACATCAACATTTTCGTCTTTGTTCGTAAATAATTTCATTGTACTAAAGGGTTATAGTAGTAGAAAGTCAAATAAGGAGATCACCATATTTTTTTTACAAATACCATCTGTGTGAAAAAGCATAGTGGACTCCGTGACTGATGTTCTCTTATTGTTCCTCTTAGATTGTTTACTAGAATGTAATATAACAAAAACTTTAGCCACAGCAACGCGTGGCCGGGTCAGCTAGTATATATATATATATATATATATATATATATATATATATATATATATATATATATATCAGATACGACCTCTATTGGAATATAGTTCTCATGTGTGGAGTTCGGCACCAAAACATTAATTGAGATTATTCAATTCAGAGAAAGGCAATCTGTCTTGTTGGTGATTCTCTGCTCACAGACTCGCTCACTTCATTGGAGCATCGTAGAAGGGTCGGAGACTTGTCTCTCTTCTGTAGATATTTTCACGATCGGTGTTCCTCTGAATTGTTATCAATCGTTCTACACTTGGTAATATCTACACGGATGACTCGACGAGTACAGAATTCCCACCCCCTTGTTGTGAACTTGGAGACCTGTCGAACATCTCTTGCTCAGGGATATTTTCTCAATAGAACAGCTGAGCTTTGGAACTTCTTGCCGAGAGGGGTTTTTCCTGAGGCTTACAAACTTCAAAAATTCAAAGTGAATGTTAATTCGTATCTCCTGTCCCTTGAATCACGTGGTGTTCTTTGAACATTACAGGGCCTCCCTTTCGTGTGAATCTGCATATAAAAATTAAATTTGAAATCGACTCGACCGATAAATTCTTCAGAACTCTTTCGTTTCAGAATTATGAATTGCATGCGCTACTTTAACGATATGTTGTACATCGAAACATAAAAATTATGTCGAATAAAAAGCAATGAAAACTTCCAATTCATTAGTGAAACAAATCAATCATTTTCTTAATGAGACCTACGAGACAAATAATTTCCATTGGCGCGTTCTTGAATCCCTTCCGGCTTTGATTTCTTCTGCCTATAAACCACCTGACCTGTAACTGAATCTCATAATAGGTTCTTAAAATTCGACCCTCAAAAACGCATTATGTAACCTAGCGGTACTTATGCATATAAAAAATGGTAAAAGGGACCTTTCCTGATTTTTTCTGATGTAGGTAGACGTGGGTAGGTAGATTGAAAAAATGAATTTTTATTTGTTTATAATTGGTGTTTCGTGGGAGCATATCTTCGAGTTAACCTTGGTTCATGGGTACCGTAAGCCATAAGGTGTAGAGGAAGAACCGTTGATTGTATAACCGCTTGATGCTATTATTTGATTTTATGAATTTGTCTTTACTATCGTTACAGTTGTGAATTTCCTTAAGGATGATCTAATTTCAGTCTCATTGACGTATTGGTTGAAAAGAAGTTTTTTTCATGAATGGTTGGGAAAATACATCTGCCAATTCCGTTTAATCGAATGAACAATAGTATTCAGTGTAAAAAAGCTACGGTCGATGCAGATTTTTTTTCTCTTAAAAATTCTTGAAATTTGTTGAAGAAGAAAGTAAAGAATATGACAACTCACGTTGTATCCAGGGATTTTTTTCTGAACTTAAATGTATCCACAAAGATGAATGTCAATTGAATATCTGTGTATTACCAGAATTTACAATTTACATGTCTTTTGAGAGAGAAAAGTGATTTCTGTTCTCATTTAATTTTGAGAAAGAAAGTTTCGAATTGGTCTAATCACGTGACCACTAGTATATTTTTGATGTAATTCATAGTCCGCCCCTAAGATGAAAGTCGATTGTGTGTCTTTATAAAACCATATTTCGATAATTCAGTTTCTATAAAAAAATATATAAATATTTCAAATTCATTGATTACACGGCATTTTTACGTTCATTTCAATAACTTATATTTTTCAATTAAACTATAATTTCGAAATCCGTTTTTTTAAAGACAAGCAATTGGCTTTCATCTCGTAGGTTAACCATGAATTTTACCAAAAAATCTACTAGTAGTAACGTGAAAAGATAAATTCGATACTTTGTTTTCACGACTTGACTGCACTGAGATAGACCCCCTTAATGAGTTCAAGTACTTTCAACTTCTCACCAAATGATTATTATTAATATAATTATTGCAAAATATTATAAATGCCATTATCTATAGCTTCATGTGTTACATGCATATTTTTTTCAATGAAAATCATTTTTTATAATTTTTTGATGGTAGGGCATCGTTTACAGATTTATTCACGAATCATCTATGGTCTTTAGGACATGAAAACTTTTGTGAGTCATCAGGCACGAGGTGTTGCTGGATTTTGGAGTACATAAAACAGGCTCGTTCGTCAAAAACCAATGTTCCTCCCTTGGTTCACAGGAGACCTAAATCGAAAAACAATACACCTCGTGATCTTGAAGGAATCGATAAATGTATTCATTTATTATATTCGCCCTTCAAGCGGAAGACCGGGGTTCGATTCCCCGCCGGGCTTCCTTGCTGGGTAATCGCACGTTAAAAGGTAAGGCCTCGTTGGTCCATTGCTCGCACAAGTTTCGACTTCTGATGGACGTTCGTCAACTGGTTAACGGAAACGAACAATTTTAGAAAAAAACTTTTTAGAACAACAACTTATATATGAAAAAAACTTTCTTTTAAGTATCAATGAAAGAACAAAAAGGCTTTTGTCAGAGACAATCGACTGGCACAAACATGTTGACATTTTCTCCTTATGTGTTTAATTTTTTAGAGAAAAAAACGAGTTGATGTAATCCGAACAAATTTTCCCAAACCATTTGTCTCACTGATTCGCGTAATTTTATTGAGAAAGTTGACAGAACTTGGTGGTGAAAATATGTTCTGATGTCCTACTTTACGTATTGGAAAGGAGTCAGTAAGTAGAAGTGAAGAGCTTTATTAGGGTATAATGAAAACGTTTATATTCGATAATAACGTTCACAACATCGAGGATCTCCGGCCCAAGGTATTCTAAGTCTCTTTTGCTGTTCACTTTGAATTAATATCTTTAATTTTGAATAAGCTTCTGGGCATCAGAACATATGATGTCTAGTCCATGTTTCGAGGGCAACGATGTATTGTATTTGTATTGTATTTATTTTGGTTCTCGGTAGTGTAAAGATTAGCACATTCACCTTTCAAGCGGAAGACCGGGGTTCGATTTCCCGCCGGGCCACTGTGCTGGGTAATCGCACGTTAAAAGGTAAGGCCCCGTTGATCCATTGCTCGCATAAGTTTCGACTTCTGAAGGTTGACGTTCGTCAACTGGTTAACGGAAACGTACAATAACAACAATTCGTAGATCGCATGAAAACTTGCATATTGTGTCGTGTGAGATGGAAGAGAATATTTTGCAAATGAAGTTTGAAAGGGCATTAAATTCTGTATGGGGAAACATCTTGACTAATGTACGAGGATGAAATGAACTACACGAATTTGAAGACTGATGAGATGTGGGATTGATGTTCCGTCCAAACCGTTAGAGCGGAATTCCTCAAGGAATATTTACAGGAATGGTATAAGTATTCTGCTTATTGTTCAAATAACATGGTAAAATCAATATATTGAGGTGATCTAATGATATTGAATTATTCTCTATCAGTATAAATACTTCTCTTCGGGCTTGAAGGCCGTCGTTCTTTGGAATTTCTTCCTGACGTTTCGCTAGCGCGAGTGGCCAGCTTCTTCAGAGGCTTATTCATCTCCGATGACTAAACAGTTCCCACCATGCCCCCCCCGTGGTTGAGCGCCCAGGATGACGTGATGCCATATCCAGTTGCCTGGATACGAGACCTCGCCGTCCTCCATTTTCCTTTCCACCCCCGCCCTCTCAGGAGCGGTCCTCAAACCTGCTGATGGGCACTTCAGCAAGATTGATATCTAACCCTCTTCGGTTGGAAATCAGCCTTTAGGTGCTATTGCTTCCTCTCTATCTCTTACTTTGGTGCTATTGCTTCCTCTCTATCTCTTACTTTGGTTTCTACCTGACTCTGCTGTGTTGCAGTTTTTTGCATGGTGGTCCCCCCGACCTCTCCGGGACAGTTCTCGCCTGTCGCGGATCGGTTTATGTGTGGCCTCCTTGAACTGGGATGGGAAGTGTTGGAACCGGAGAATAGCATTTATGACGTTAGTCAATGCTACTATTCCTTTCCTGGGTAGGGCTTTGAGTGCCCGGTTCGGTATTTGATCCGGGCCTGGGGCTTTCCGAGTAGCGAGACTTCTTACGATGCCTCTGACTTCCTCAGGGGTTGTCGGGTCTATGGGATGGGCGTTGTCCCTGCGCTGGCGTCTAATTCCTTCTGCTGCCGATTCGATCCGCCTCTCGGCGTTCTCTTCCTCTTCGGTAACGAAAGCATTATTATTCTCTCTACACTGTTTCTGAAAGCTGTCCGCGAATGCTTCTGCTTTTTCAGGATCTGTGTATACTATGCCTTGTTCTCCATGTATGGGAGGGCATGGTTTTCGACGGCCGTGCCTTAGAACTTTCTGCATTTTCCATGCAGATTGGTCCTCGGTGTTGAGTTCTGCCAAACGGTCTTTCCATTTCTGGTCTCGGAGTGTTTGCAGCGCTAGCCGCAGCATTCTGCTGGCCCTGTGCATACAACTCTTGTCCATCGGGGCAAGTGTCCGTTGATATCTTCTCTTTAGGCGTCTTCGAATTCTAATGAGTTCCGTTACCTCCGGTGTTAGTTCGTCCTGTAGATTGAAGCGTGGGGATTGGACGTTCCGGGCGCTTCGCTCCATACTAAACAGTTCGATTTCTCAAGGCGTATTTATATTGATGCAGGTAGTCTGGAGTGTTAATTACTTCTGTCGGGTTCGGGGAATAATCATCATCATTAGTTACCGCACTACTAATAATGATGATTATTCCCCGAACCCGACATAAGTAATTAACACTCCAGACTACCTGCATCAATATAAATACGCCTTGAGAAATCGAACTGTTTAGTCATCGGAGATGAATAAGCCTCTGAAGAAGCTGGCCACTCGCGCTAGCGAAACGTCAGGAAGAAATTCCAAAGAACGACGGCCTTCAAGCCCGAAGAGAAGTAGTTATACTAATGACCTCGGCCGCGAACGTCTTAACCATATTCTCTATCAGTTAATATATATCTGTTTCCTGTATTATAGTGTATGGAAGTCAAAACGATTCTCCTATCATAGATATAAACCAAAAATTATAATGAAGTGAATAATATAACTGATTTATGCAACAAGTACAACACCATCACCTTTGTTCAACCTAACTCATCTTTGAATACTCTTCGATTTTCTATCAAAATGTGTAACTTGCTGATACAACATGAGAATGCTTTCCAAAGAAAAAAAAGGGCCAGATTAATCAGTCAAGATTACTAGAGTTGGATTTAATATTATTCATTTCGCCGTTGAAACAATTCAAGCTGGAATCCTGTTTTTCAACTGGAGTCTTCCATTGCCAATATTGACAACCTTTTTTATTTTCAGACGCCTCCAGAGTAGTTTCAATCTATCTTTCAGTCCCTGACAGTATTAGATACTTGCGCAAATAGACGATACAAAAGTTGATTACTGCAACCATAGGTAATGAAGCAAACAGTTTTTAACGCTTCTGAAGTTCGATCAGAGATCATCGACAATAATGAATATATTTCAATCATGCAGTAAGCTTTTCGGATTATATCCCTAATTTAGACAGATCTGTAGCTACCCTATTCCTGACTGATTCGGAATCTGTTCTAGTAAAACTAACACTCGAACATGACGCCAACAGACTCACTTCGATTCCATCTCCCAATGGGTTGCAGTGAAGGAGTCGTGTGGGCCCACTTACGTCGAAACCAAACTAACCTAACCAATTCAACGGTATTGAACACTTGCTCCGATAGACATTAATAGACAATGTATCAGATCATTGCTACTACCACTACTACTTCCGGTAATGAATTATTCAGGCATACATTACATCATAGATGAAAATATTTCAATCAAATCTTTACCGATCCAAGTTTGACAACCAGTCATTGCTAGCCTCTACAAACACCAATCCTCCGCATCTCCTCAACTCAACCGATTCCTTGATTTCCGATAAAAAATCTTTCGAAATAAATTACTTACTATTATCATATTGAAATGGTTCAATAGTACTTTGCCAGTTATGTTTTCGTCATAGTTTTCCACCACCGGTCAATTAACCCTGAAAGAGACTTTCTCAAAATGAGTCACTTGTTGATACTGATACTGGAAATGTTTCATCAGAACTTTGTTTTTTATTGTTATATCCTTTCAATGTTTGTGAAGGAAAAGGGTCCAGATTGATCAGCTGGAATACTTCAGAGTTATCAATTATAATTCCCCGATTTTCGCCATTTAAGCAGTATGAGCTGGTATCCCTTTGTAGTTATCTGATATCAAACTGATTTCGAAATTCCTATCATCGGGACTTCTGAAGTCAAGAATTGGCATTGCCAAAGATTCTTCGCGAATCGGTGATACTGATTTCGTAATTGACAAACTTCTCTTCATATATCCTGGAATATGCTGGAGTTTATTTGATCACTCAGCAGCATTTCCTTCACATTTAGCTGTTCGAATCCCCTACTCGTACTGCTGAGTTTGAATCTCATTTCAGATGAGATGAATAGACAGAAATTATCGAACTGAAAGATAATTGAAACTATAGCTGATTCCTGTCCTATGAGGACTGTAAATATGACGTCTTCAGAGTAGTTTCAACCCGTCACTGAATCTTAAACGGTATTGGACACTTACGCCAGCAGATAATATATCAGATGATTACTACTACCATCGGTAATGAAGCATATTCTTCAACGCTTCCGTGGGTTTTTCAGAGTACATCGACATTGATGAATATATTTGAGTAAAATCGTTTCCGATACAATCTTGTTCATCAGTCATTGCCTCCTCTCCAAAAACCAAACCTTCGGCTCTCCTCAACTTAAGTTATCCTTGAAATCTGATAGAAATTCCTTCAAAATGATCCTTCACTGCATTAAAAGGGTTTATCAGTATTTTGATAACATTGTTTTGACAACAAGTAATTGAACCCTGACATAAACTTTTTCGAAATGAGTCATTAATAAGCTACGATTACTTCCCAGATGGCACAAAAACATCTTAAAAAAATCTCGACGTTGTCCTATCCAAGACATTTATGATGTCTTAAAGATGTAAACATATATCATTCACATATCTTTAAGACGTTCTAAATATGTACGTGTGTTACAAAATACGATCTTACGATTTCTTTTTCTAACATCCTAAAAATATCGTTCATTAACATCTGAAAGGTATAATTGAATATTTTTTTTTATTGAATTATATAAAAAATTGAATGGATTTTTCAATGAAACCGTCATTATAAACTTAAAACGATCTAATTGAGAATTTGAACCTTATTATACGTATATTTCAAATTTAACAAAATTATTTTCAACCAATTACCAGTGTTTTTTTTTGAGTTTCTGAGCCGTATGGTGGAAACGCCAGATTCAAATCACTAATAATAGAACCGATGTCTGAACTATCTCTTCCAAAATACAGTCATTATTCATTTCACTATTATGAGGTAAATTAGCCGAGTCCATATTCTGAGAATCAAAACTAGATTCACTGTTGCTTTCACTTGATCAGCTGCGTGGCCCTTTTGGCCTGCTAATAGTATTTCTGCAAACTACTTCGCTTCATTTTTAACATTATGCTTACAGAAGAACTTCACTCCACGTAATACTCCTATGAAATTTTCCAGATGGTAACCAAACCACCGAACAATACACACCCGCGGCAAACCAAAACGAATGTTGGGTTTTAGGTTATGTTATGACTTTCAGATCAAGAAAAATCGGCGGCGCATTGAGTACGAAATTAGTGCCGCCGGTTCAAATTGATAAATACAAGATAATTTGATTGTCTTTTTCCATTCAAAAAAATTACATTCATATATTTTTTTTGACTTTTATTCAATATGCATTGTTTATATTCACACAAATATTCCAGTTATTTGGTATGATAAAGTATATCATCAAGATATCTCAAGATCTGATGAATAAGATATCTTTGGGATATCTTTTAAGAGCCTTAAGACATTACGACCTTATTTGAATACAAATAGGATATCTTTTAGATGTCCTGTGCTATATGGGTTTAGAGCTTGATTCATTTCCGCCATTTTTGCTATTGAAGCAGTACGAGCTGAAATGACTTTGGGGTGTCGACTAGTTTTTTGATATCAAACTAGTTTCGAATCTTCTATCGTGGGTACTGTTGGTGACAAACACTGGAAATACCAAAGGTTATTTCGAATCGTTGGAATTGATGAATGTTATTACACTCTTCATGTATTCTGGAATATGCTGGAGTTCATTTGATTTCTCAGTAGAATTCCCTTCATCAATTACATTTAGCTGTTCGGATTTCCTTCCTGCTCTGCGTATGTTTCAATTTGTAACTATTTCATTTCTGTTGAGACCAAAGGACAAAAGTATCGAACTGAAGGACAGATGAACTATTCTAGTAGGATTGGAAAGATGGTTTCTCCAGAGTACTTTCGACCCATCTTGCAATTCTACACGGCACTTGTAGACAATGCATCAGATGTTTGCCTTTACCACCGGTAATGTCTTGTCTTCAACGCCTTCGCGGGTTTTTCATTGACATTAAAGCATACATTTCAATCGAATCGTTAGCGATCCAATCTTGACCACCAGTTATTGCCATCCTCTCCAAAAACAAACTTTCGGCTCCCCTCAACTTAACTTATCTTCGAAATCCGATAGAAAATAAATCACTTGATGTCACTGCATTGAAATGGTTCATCAATATTTTGCCACCAATGTTTTAACAACCAGTGATTGAATTCTGACATAAACTTCTTCAAAATGAGTCACTTTCTGTGCATGGAAATGCTTCTTTAGTACTGTGTTGCTTATATTTATGTTATATTCTTCCAATATTTTCATAAAAACGAGGTCAGATCAATAAGCTGGAATTACTTCAGAGTTTGATTCATTTTCCGCCATTTTTGATAATTGAAGCAGCTGAAATCACTTTGGAATTTAGAGTGGTTTTCTGATATTACTGTCACTGCCAGTGTTTCTTGTATAGATACCTATATAACTTTTAACATGTTCGATTGTTCTACCTATTTGCGACTTGCTACAAATGTATTTCTGTACATAAAGTAGTTAATAAACTCCTATTCTATTCTATCAAACTAGTTTCGAATGTCCTATCGTGGGGACTAATGAAGTCAAACACTGGAAATATCAAAGGTTCTTCCGAATCGATGAAAATGATGAGTGTATTATCTTTTGTCTTTTGTCTTCATGTATTCTAGAAAATGCTGGAGTTCATTTGATTTCTCAGCAGAATTTCCCTGGTCAATTACATTTAGCTGTTCGGATTTCCTTCCTGCTCTGCGTATATTTCAATTTGTATCTATTTCATTTCGGTTGAGACGACTGAACAAAAAGTATCGAACTGAAGGGCAACTGAACTATTCTGGTAGGATTAAAAAGATGGTTTCTCCAGAGTACTTTCATCCTAAACGGCACTTGTAGACGATGCATCAGATGATTGCTGTTACCACCGGTAATGAAGCATAGTCTTTAACGCTTCCGCGGGTTTTTCAGAGTGCATCGACATTAATGAATACATTTTAATAAAATCTTCAGCGATCCAACCTTGACCACCAGTCATTGCCATCCTCCCCGATAGCCGTACCTCCTTCTCAACTAAACTTATCCTTGAATCCTGCGCGGAATTCTATCGGAACGAGTCACTTGCCGACCCTGAATGAAAGTTATAACGGAACGCTAACTTATGCAATGTATTACAGTTACACAGCCAGGTTCATAGACCTCTTGGGCAACGACGCCTCTCGCTCGCACCCGTCTGCGGGAGATAAAGGCGTCTCTGTCGCGGAATTCGCGGGCAGCGCGAATGTGGACCAACGATCGGCAGTAACCCGAAGAAAGGAGCGTACGCGGAATCGAACGAGATAGAAATTGTCTTGAAATATTGTAGGTGTTTGGTGGATGGCTTATAATCGATGGACTCGCGCTCCGTGGGATCTGCTTTGTTGAAAATTTAACACCAACAATTTTCGTATTGTTGCGCGTACCATGGCAACTCTGGTATTTAATCGGATATTTTCCCGCATTGGTAACATACAACGAATTATAGTGGATTTTTTTCCATAGCAGATTAGTAATTTACGTAACAAGTCCGGAAAATACTGTCTTTTTGGACGAGTAGACAAAATTCTAGGACGAGCCTTAGGCGAGAACTGGAAGTCTGCGAGTCCAAAAAAACTGTTTTCGGTCGTGTTGCGTACACTATTTTTTCGGCAACCGACCACTTTCCGGACGCTTTTTCTTTGAGAAAGCAGCATTTTCCTGGCCTAGTCCGGGAAGTACGTACTTTCCGGACTAGGCCGGAAAAATGCTACTTTCTCAAAGAAAAAGTGTCCGGGAAGTGGGTACTTCCCGGACGCTTGCCGAAAAAATATTTTGTTTGACATAACATGTCACTATCCCACTTTGGGAAATTAAAAAAATGTAACGTTCAAATTCGGCACTAGATCAATTCAGCAGACTAATGAAAATACAATATCAATCCACATCTTCATTTACGAGCAACTGACACATCACAAGTATCATGTTTGAACAGAGGATATGTACTCTTTGTTGCTTTGAGTAAGGGTCTCGTGAGGACTCGTTGTTTAATTGCATTTCAGGGCGTTGATACTACGGGGATAAATATTTTCCTCGTTTGCAGAGAATACGTTATTTTTCGAATCCAGTGAACCTGAAATAAATAGAAATTTGGGGTTATATTTACTGCAGGAGTAATCGGGATTACTACTATAATTATTTCAAGTGCCCATTGCTGAACTAAGAGACTTACCAGATGTCCAAGTCGTCATTGTGATTAGATTAGATTGGTTCAAGGTGCATCTCTCTTTGTCGTCCATGTTTACTGAAATATTTCACGAGAATCCCAGGAGGTGGCGACCTTTTTACCAAGATACGCAACATAAATATGGCGAGTTAAAAATCTAGCTTATATTTCTATGCAACTAAAGTCGATAGGTACAATGAATGACTTTGGTAGTTTCTTGACCGAATCGATTGATTTTGTTAAAGCCCACACAATGAATTGAATTAAATATGACAGTAAAAGGCAATTGGGATTCAATTGTTGATCCTGTTATGTAATCCAAAGCTAAGATGCCTAGAAGTTCTGGTGATTCAATTGATTAGATTTTGTTTAGATTTTTGTGGCGAAAAAAACAATCGACGCTTTCGAAGGTTTCCCCTATTTTTTCGGTAGAGGGCGTTATGTTCCCATTTCTCAAATTTGATGACAAGTGTCAAGTTAATTGTCATATTGTCATGTGAGTTTGAAATTTTGATGTTTACGATGTTTTTATCGTGTTTATTTGTTGATTTCATTGCTTTTAAATATCGAAACGTTGTTACTGGTATCTCATTGTCCACCCATTATCCTTTAGGTTGCGATCTCTTTTCGCTAGCCAATCAAATAAAAGTGGAAAAACCCGGCTGCACATTTTCGCTTAGTGCAAATTCAGCTTCAGACAAGACTGACAACAGCGTGTTGGCGACATCTGTACATATTGTACGGAAACCTCCAAAAGCTCAATTATCCACCAAAAATCAAGCAATCCAGATTTCGCCACTTTTGTCCCAAACTTCTACAGGTATAAGTAAACACACCAAGGTTTCCAGGCATCTTATCCAAAGCCTATCTTGACCTTAGTACTTTGAAAGGGTAAAACATGAATATCAAATGATTCGTGTTCAATATGGTCTGAAATTTACTTATCGAATTATCCATGAAAATTTTTTCTTGCTCAAGAATATTCCAAGAAAATTATCCCACGCCTTCGGCTCGCCATGAGAACTATATTCTAAGGCAGGTTGTATCTGAGCCTTGTAGATCATTGGAAACTGATGAGAAGTGAAGTATTTCTTCGCACGAAATAGAAATCCAAGTTTCTGGGAAGCACCTTTAGCGATCGACCTCACATGGTTTTCGCATGAGAGATTATTACTGATCGTAATTCCTAGCATCGAGATACTTGATTTTGTAGGAATAGTTACTCCTGACATCTGAATATTAGATGATGATAGATCGGCTTTCACTGAGAAGAGACATGCCTGGGTTCTCCTAGCATTACATTCCACCAAGTTCATGTTAACCCATTCTATTAGTTTTCACCAAGTCATCGTTAATTTTATTGACCTGAATTTTTCTTTGAATTTTTGTTTCTCGAGCTGGTATGGGGACTCTGAAAGAGAAACTACTGAGAAAAGTACTGTCGTATGCAAAACTATGTACTGAACAAGATGTCTTATAATATAACCTACATGAAGGTAATCATTTTATCCAAGATAGTCGACAAATTGCACTGCGTAAACTTTTCTTAGTGTTATATTGGTCAAATCGGACGGAATCTGAGAACATAAGTATCGGAGTATATGGAAGACTCAGAAAAACTCATCAACAACCCCCACAGCCCTTGCTGAACATCACATCTTTGATTCTAAACATCCAACTATTATAGAGGTCCAATGGTATTTTTTAATTCTTTCGAAAATCAGATTACGAAGTCTTTCAACATATACCACTTTCAGAAAATGTTAATTATGATGTAGTATGGATCTGCTTCTATGATGGTCTATTTTTAGATTATAAATGTTCCAGCCACAGAAAACCAGAGTGAAAATAATGAAGGATATCTTATTTACGGGTGAGACTTAATATTTTTCAAATATTATTGGTAAGGTAATGCGACAACAGAAAAATTGTAAAAATTCTTGACGAATTACTATGTGCTAATGATAGTTTATCATTATTGAAAAAATTTTGAGTGGAGTTTTGTTTTCGAATATTTTCGTTATTGACTGTTTATATTTCAACAATCTGTTTATATTTGACTGGGCAGGATATTTGAAAGATTTGGTTCCAAACAAGTATATGGATCTCTGTGTATGTGTTTTCCTGGAAATTGGCAATAAATATAACAGAATTGCTATTCGCAGATCTGGTTTGTCTGGTTTCAACAACGTATTTTGCAAAGAATGGTGTTTGGACATTGAATTATTAAACATTAGACTAGTGTATTGTTCAACTAGTAAAAATGTCGATATCCTTAATACGGCATATTTCTATTTAATCATGAATTAATGAAAAAGCCCGTTTTTCTCTCATTTTTCTACACATCAATAAAAAACATCACTTTATAAGCAATAAACTAAAAATCGGGCTTCAAGGTGTAGGCCCTTTGTCAGCATTCATACCATTTTCACATTTCGAAATTTGTGTCCATTGTTGAGAAATAAATTGGAATTACATAATTGACTGACGAAGTGCATATTGGACTGAGAAAAACTTTTGAGGGTAGTTCTTACCTGCATACCTTAGATTGTGACATACATAAATGACTAACCCTAGTCTTTACATTGGTATTAGTTTTATCCTCCTGAAGATGCTTCCTTAGCTAGCGAAACGTGCTTCGGGTGCAAATAATATCAATCTGACGTTGGGGTAATTGAACTTCACTAATTCTTAATGAAAAGAACACTTGATAAAATCAAATAACAAGAGAAGAAACAATTGTGTAGAAATGAAACAAGATATAAAGAAAGTGAATTCGTCCTCTCATAGTACGATAAGTCATCAAATTGTTTGATTTTTGTTCAATTATCCTGGTTTTCAGTTTTCATTCGATTCATGCTCCAATTCTACCCAAAAAAAAATATTGTCAACCACAATAATTTCAAACAAAATGGAATATATTGGATTAGCCGACAGTTGACAAGTCAGATCAATTCAAGAAATTCAAATGACACCGTCAAGAATTTTGCCAGGAATCTCATCTTGACTTCTGAAAATCCAATTTCATTTTCAAGCCTCCTCTATAAAATTCACTGAAATAACTTTTTTTCACGCTGAAATTCACAGAGAAATAATATTTTATTGATTACTACCACCGATAATGACAAAACTTGTTCACTATGGTTGTAAAACAAAAATATTTTGTCATTGTAATTTCAAAATTTGAAAATATGCTTGAAGATGGGGCCTGAAAAAATTCACTCACACTTCTATGTTCATTTATAGTATCAGTTATAACCGTACTCAGAAAAAAAAATAAAAAGTAGCATTTTCTCATCCCTCGCGAGTATTTTATTTATTTTATTTATTGACAAAACACACCTTCCGAACAGAAAAAGTTCTGGTATAAGGAAGATAATATACAATGTATATAATTAAGTTCAAATATTTCAAAATGAACGAAAAGTAACAATTACAAACAACTTTACATGTTTATTGATTGATGAACATCATTATGATATCAATTCTAGTTTAAGTTTTTTCAAGAAAACATTTATGGATTTTGAATTTTTAATATCGTTTGAAAGATTATTGTAAGTTTCTATACTAGATATAGGAATGTTTTTGCCTTTATTCGAATGAATGTTATTTAAGTGGAAATTATTGGCATTTTTGATATTATAGTTATGTAATTTTGATTTTTTTTCGAAGTGACTATTACATTTTTGTAAATTATTTGTTAGTTTGTATGCAAATTCTGCTCTTTCGAATTTTATAAGTTTATCTAATATTCGTTTTCACATCGAAAGAGAATGGTTCTCATTTTCAGGTAGATTCTAAACTTCATCGTTATTGACTTATTAACTTATTATTAAAAAATCATCGCAAACAGTTATGACCACTTTGCTCATTCACTATTCTGTAAGTACTGAGCTAACCTGTCACGACCTCACGCTTCATCATGGCAAACTATATCCAATCTCATCAATTACTTTAAGATTATCCTCATCGCTTCACTGAAAAATGCGCAGGTATCGATCAAATTCGTGAACGGTCATTGACAGCAAATACTATATCTTGGTTAACCCATTTGAGAAAACCCATTGTATAACGTTCATTACTATTATGGTTCGAGTGAAATGATTACAGTCATTTCTATCGAACAGTTCACTTCAGTTCTACTTTCAAATATAACGGTCTTGTTTGGATATAATTGTTCAACGCGAGTTGGTGGTCTTACCTTCGCTTCGAATCGCAGTGAAAATACGAATTTGAACTGGGTTCATTCATTGGGAAACTGATGATCATAATTTACGCATGAACTGGTTGGAACTGGATGCAGTGGGACGCAGTTGTGCTGGAAGATAAATTGAACCATTGCCCATGATCAGTAACAGAAAGGACGATAGAGAACATGGAACGTGCGACAGTGAATTCATGAAATTGTTGTGGAACATGTTTTTTAAATACATTCTCTGATTAAAATTATACCAATTCATTTCTGTATTTATAATTAACATTATACAAGATATCAAAATTTTCTTGATGAATTTACTTAACGCTGAATATTTAATAACAAAATGTACTTGATCTTTGAATTATGATATTCTTCTACCCAGAATTACAATCAGTTTTCAGGGTGTTTATTCCTTGGTCCAACTCCAACTCTGATTGTTTCGATACAAACCCGTATTTTCTCATTTCTGGACATTTATTTAATGACGATATAAAATACCTATTAAAATTTCCATTTGTTTATTAAGTATTAAGTCGCATTGGCAAATATTGGATATTTCAAAAATTCAGATGTTTTTTGGTGACTTTTTCGGGGGTTATATCCCGAGTGCACCAAGTTCAATCGGTTAAAATGTGTGCTGCACTTCCATGATTCTCGAAATTTTGCTTAGCAAATGACTTGAGTGTTTGATAATTTGATAAAATCCCGAGACTGCAGGTCGAGGGATTTTATTTTAAATTATTATACACGAAAGCATTTGCTTGTAAGCAAAATTTTTAAAATCATGGAAATGCACGCATTTTGGTCGATTGAACTTGGTGAAGGAGGGATATATGTTTAGATTATTTCCAGAAAACATGTAAACTCAGGAAACATCAAAATCGAACACAGGAACAATATAGTACCAGAGATAGTACCTGAAAAGTGATCCAAACGCCCGGTTTATTTCGAACATTTTAATCGGTTGAAAGGTCTAGTGCATTTTATCGCTGTAAAACTCTGTAAAAGCAGTCTAGCCTTCAACTGTTTCATTATTTATTCGCATTGAGGGAAATAATCACCGTAAAACATTCATATGATCACATTGCAAGAGAAACTGATATAATTTCACATTATCACCATAAAAGAGACACGGAAGACATTTGAAATTTCAAAATGGCCTATCTTTACTGATACTGACTTCACTGCTATCCAAATAAAAAAACTATACAGGTATTTCATGTCGCCCCGTAGGTTTGTATAAAATGGAAAATACAGGTCCGTATTCAGAACTCCAATGTTGAGGTTGCCTCGAGGAATACAACACCGTCAATTCAATTATAACTGATGTAGGAAATTCAAAATCCCACTTGTGTTAGTTTTTCCTGTAGAAAGCCATGAGAGATGATGCACTTTCACTTATTTTCAATGGAACATGAGTTTTTAAATTTTTTTCACTAGCATATGAACGTGAAATGGTAGTGGAGATCGGCCTTGGACTGTAAAAGTCTATAGATAGACGAAGAGCATGTGAACAATTGGAAAACGTTTCAAATTTGTTTGTATGTCTCCTGCGAATTTTCTAATCAAATTTTCAGAATTCGATAATCCACTTGTTCCGTAGTTTTCTGGGTTTATAACCTACCACAATCAGAAAAAATAAGAATTAATATTGGAATCTATACAAGTGGAGAAGGGCAGATTTTTAATCTACCCCGAGAAGTGAAGTTGCTGCGTCTATTGAAAAACAGTTCTGTCTGGATAGAACAAGTCCAATTAGTCTCGTATTTCTGGAATTTTGCATATAAAAAAATAATAACTTATATATATATATATATATATATATATATATATATATATATATATATATATATATATATATATATATACTTATCGTTAACGTTTCGGAAACTGAATCCGTTTCATAAGCAAATTCCTGTTCAAATGCAAATATCTCTTGTTGGCAATCTTCTCAATTGACATTTGCCAAATATTTCAAATCTGTCATAACATTTTGTCCTTCAGGAGGAGCCATCCGCGATCCATATCAAGCGAACTCCTGAATATACATTCTCCACCAGACAGCATGATGAAAGCAGATTCCTTTAATTTTCGTTTCCTGCCATTGCTCTCTTTCGTCATAATTTTAATGTCGTTCCATTCTACTGTGTGATCTCCATCGTTAGTAAGAATGAGTTCTGATAACTTAGAACCACCTTTCTGTCTGTTCCTGATCTACATCTTGGGTTCACTCTTTCGCACTTCCAATGGTCGAGACGTTTCACCGATATATTTTTGAGCGCACGAACAAGGAATTTGATAAATACAATTTTTTGTATTTTCCGTTGTGTTATTTGGTTTGGTATGTGTCAGTATTGACCGTGAAGTATTGTTGTTTTAAATGTTGTTCTAACATTATACCTTGTGCCGATCCGTTTTATCTTTCCAGACAAACAAGGAACATAAGGTATAAGGTGTGTGTAATGATACAGGTTGTGTATTTTGTGTAGGTTGTATGTCTTCATTGTGAACTGTGTTCGGATTTCCAATTTCTGTAGAAGTTTTTTCTATTAATTTTTTTTGGACATCAATTTTATTTCAATACTGATTTTATGAAATTTATCTCTTCATTGATTTTCTCTGATGAGTTACATATAATTTCTGTTTTATCACGAAGGCATTTTACTGTGCCTTCCTTGACACTTGTGTGGTGGTTTGAGGTGTAGTGAAGATGACTGTTGGTGTGTGTTTTCTTTCGATATACACTTGTGTCTACTACATGACGTGTCGATTTCTTCATCATTACATCTAGAAATGGAAGTTCATTGTTATTTTCTGTTTCTAATGTGAACTTTATTGTTGGTTCTTGTTTGTTAATAATTCACATTTGACTATTTGACAGCTACTGGCAAAAACTTCAACCATCAGTGTAAAACAAAACGATACGAAAGTACACTCATCTCGCAGTTACAAAAATGCGATGTTCGGATGCCCTTCAAGGACTATCTCAGTGTTCCGTTCACTTCTCACTTTTTCGTATTTAATTTACGTTAATCATTTACATCAATTATTATTATTAGTTATAGTTTTTATTCTTGCGTATTATTGAATCACCTTGTATCAGAAATCATTTCGCGTATAAGAGAGTTTTTCATGTTCGCCTAAAACCGGGACCATGGCAGTGCGCAAGCGCGAAGTGATATATGAGCAGACAAGAAGTACGCATTATGAACTCAACAATTCAACAAGTGATTACTACGACTTTTCACTTTCGATAGTTTACCCGCATTTTCTTTGAAAACCAAACCAAATCTCACCTAGTACGGATCACAGTGCCATCTCAAGTCTTCTGGACCACCAGTGTTACAATTATCATAGTGGTTTCTGTTATTTGGGATACAAGCCGGCCGGCTAGGATACAAACCCATTTCCATCACCGGGAGTCCATGTTACCTGTTTGTCTATCCAAAGTAAGAACATGAAACTCTCCCGAAATTGAATACAGTCCACTATAAATTCGCATTTTGGTGTAATAACACTGGACCTCTTGGTTTCCAGTTATTTACCATAACATTTTGGTCCTTCGAGCCGGATTTTGAATTTTGATCATTCAGTTCAAATAGATTCCTAATAAATTTAAAAAATAGATAATCATTGCCTCCTTTTGTATCGTTAAATAGGTATTGCAGAAAGTAAATCCAGTCTTCTTTCAGTGACCACCGCGACCGTTTTTATCGTTGTTTTTTCGCGGAATCTGGTGTGTACCTAAATTGCGCTGACAACTCTTTCTTTTTGTTTTTTGGAAGTGAACTGAAAATTTATTCAGAAAACCATTGAAACGATTACACCTGCTGTTCTTTCAAATGCTCAGGTCAGGTTTCAGAAATTTGTAAACAACTGAAAGTAAAGGGTGCGTCATTTCTAGTTTGATTGAAAGTTCACCATAAAAAAATTCTCCCTACGTTTTTCATTGCAGTAGTTGGTGCTTCGTGCATCTATATACGGGGTGATCTAATATTCGATTTTATCCATAGTTGGGATTTAGAAATAGTTTATATCCAAGCTATTATTAATATTTTCATTGCATATTTCTATCTCATTATTGGTCAACGATGGCTGATAAACTTAAAAAACTCACAGCTTTGCGATTAACCGAGATTCATCGAATGAATGAAATGATGGATTGTGCGATTAATGCCAAAACTGATGAAAACTCACATCCAATTTTCAAAATGAGATATCAGTTTGTAGACCTTATCAAAGATGAATTTTTCAAACATCATAATGGAATAATTTCTCTGATTTCTACCGACCCAAATGTGTCCTTTGAAAGCGAGGATGACATTAGGAAAGACTTTGAAAATATTTATTATGGTGTTAAGGCGATGCATTTTAGTTTATTTGAAGACAATAAAAATATCACTTCTCAGTCCAATCCCTCCTCATCAAAATCGAATATATGTTTACCCGACCTTCAGTTGCGTACATTTAGTGGAGATATTACTGAATTCATTCCCTTTATTGATATGTTCAATTCGACAATTCATAATAATAGTAGACTCAGTAACGTTGAGAAATTCAATTACATGACAACGTCATTGAGAGGTCCGGCTTTGTCGCTTGTTCAAAAAGTTCGTGTTACTGAAGCTAATTATCCTATAGCTTATGACAAGCTCATCAAGAGATATAAGAATGATAGACTTATAGCTGCCGCTCATTGGCTAGCCATTGAAAACAGTCCAAAAATGACTTCTGATAATCCCGGACAACTGAGAATTTTATTAGATACTTTTGAAGATAATTTGGCTGCTCTCAAGATAGTTCAACTACCCGTTGAACAATGGGATTTCATTTTAGTGCAAATGTTGTTGCAACGTGTCGATCCAACTATTGCCGCGAAGTTTGAAGTGTATCATACATCAGTAAACGAGTCATCTGATATGCCTAGTTATGAGCAGCTTTCAACTTTTTTGAACAAGCGATGTAGCGCTTTAGATAATGTACCGTTCATTAAAAAAGGACAAAAATTCAAATATTCAGATCAATCCAAACCCAGTACAAGTAGAGCATCTTACTCTTTATTGGCTAAATCCCCCTCTCCTACTTGTATTCTATGCAAGGGTAATCATTTTATTTACAAGTGTCGCAGCTTTTTGGAAGAGTCACCCACTGATCGTTATAAGGTAGTAAAGGATAATGCAATGGTTGAGATATTGGATAATAGAGGGAATTTTCAGAGAGTTCGTATTTTATTAGACTCTGGGTCACAGAGTAATTTCATGACTCAAAAATGTGCTCAACGATTAGGATTACCAAGCTCTCATTCTAACAGTTCAGTTAGTGGTATAGGCCATTCTCTCTCCCTCTCGAGTACGCGAAGCATCTCATGTCAAATAAGACCTGTGGGAAAATCGTTTCCCACATATTACTTAGACACTGTAGTTATTCCCTGTATTTGTGGTACTTTACCATCTTCTTATCTAAAGTCCGATTCGTGGTCCCACTTGAGCAATTTGCCATTGGCAGATCCACATTTTGGTTCTCCTGGACCGATAGATTTATTATTGGGTGCTGACATCTTTCCTCATATCCTACAATCAGGTAGAGTAATCGGTAACCCTGACCAACCTGTCGCTTTGAATACTGTTTTTGGTTTCGTTTTAATGGGCAGAACTAGTTGCTCGAATTCTCCTTCCCACTCCATTTCTCTTTTATCTTGTGACTCGTCTCTTCAAGATACAATCCAGAGATTCTGGGAAGTTGAAGAAGTCCCTCACGTGAAATGCTTTTCCCCCGAAGAACAACAATGTGATACAATATTCCAAGATACGTTTTACAGAAATGAATCAGGAAGATTTGTAGTTTCTTTGCCATTCAGACATGCTGAACCACAGTTTTTTGATACAAGACCCCTCGCTCTCAATCGTTTCTTATTCTTAGAACATCGACTGCATAAAACTCCTGAATTTCTTCAACGGTATTCCGCATTCATGAAAGAATACCTCGATTTGGGGCATATGGAGCTAGCTCCACTACCTCCCCCCACTGATAGAATATTTTATATCACTTCAACGTGATCTAGTAACTATTTTTTTGCAGTTTCGACTACACAAGTACGTATTCACCTGTGATATTTGCCATATGTATCGCCAGATTCTCATAAATCCTCGGCATTACGATTATCAACGTATCTTATGGCGCTTCTCCCCTGACGAGCCAATTAGAGAGTATCGCCTCTTAATCGTTACGTATGGATTTTCTTATGCGCCTTACTTGGCAATCAAATCTCTTCTCACATTAGCCGAACAGGAAGCTGAACAATTTCCACAAGCTGCTCGTATAATACAAAATCAAACCTATGTGGATGACATTGTCACTGGAGCTTCTACCCTTGCCGAAGCTACACTCCTTCAAACTCAGCTGATACTATTGCTACAGAAAGCTGGTTTCGAGCTTAAAAAATGGTCTTCGAATGATCCATCCCTATTAGCGAAAATTCCCAAAGAACATTGCTCTGATAACACTCTTTCTATGAATTTTGAACTAGCCAGTACTCTGAAGATCCTTGGGCTCCAATGGACCCCTTCTTCGGATCATTTTATATTTTCAGTTCAACCAGTCGATACTTCATGCACCAAACGTAATCTTCTCTCGAACTTAGCTAGAATATTCGATCCTTTAGGGATCTTATCTCCTCTCACTTTTTTTGTCAAACACCTAATCCAACGATTATGGATATCCCGCTTGGACTGGGATGATCCACCCTCTAACGAGTTGATCCAAGTATGGAAACAGTACCTAGTCGAACTCCCTTCTATCACGCAAATGAAAATTCCCCGCTGCATCATTCCTGATGATTACCAGACCTGTGAATTACATGGGTTCTGCGACAGTTCCGAAAAAGGTTACTGTGCTGTTATTTATCTCGTTTTCATTTCCCCCAAAAATAATATAACTTGTCACCTTGTATGTGCGAAATCAAAGGTTGCTCCTCTCAAGAGTCTGTCTATTCCCAAGCTAGAATTGTGCGCAGCGGTGTTACTTGCCCGCTTACTCTCTTATGTTAGCGATATTTATCGTCCCTCAATTGACATCGATAAAATATTTGCATGGTCAGATTCTACCGTAGTTCTTTCCTGGCTAAATTCTTCCCCACATCGATGGAAAACATTCGTCAGCAATCGAGTTTCCTATGTACAAGAAAAAATTTCCTCGTCTAATTGGTTTCATGTCTCATCCACGCAAAATCCTGCTGATGTGGGCTCGCGTGGTCTTTTACCCAGAGCATTATCAGACTGTAGTTGTTGGTGGGCAGGTCCCCCTTTTCTATATGAAGCTAATCGTAATTGGAGCACCTTTACATCCCAAATTACTCCCCAGGCATTGGAAGAGGAACGTACCCTATCTTTGACATCGACCATGAATCCAAATTTCGTAGATACTTCATTAGAGAATCAATCATCTCTTAGTCGTATAAAACGCATTTTGGCGTATGTTCTCCGTTTCATTCATAATAGCCGCCATCCTCGTCAATCCTCAACCAGATGGCTTCTTTCAAGAGAACTACATGCCGCCTTAATGGTTCTCGTCAAACACACACAACGCTTGTGTTTCACACATGACATAAATCTCTTAACCAACAATAAACCACCCTCCAAATCTTTGAAGAAATTGACGCCATTTTTAGATGAGCAAGGAATTCTGCGGGTTGGAGGGCGTCTCGCTCAAGGCCCTATAGCTTATGATAGACGCTTTCCTGCTCTTTTACCAAGTCAGAGTCGTCTCACTCAATTGATCATAGAATTCTTTCATGAAACCAGCCTTCACTCAGGTATCCAAACTGTTGGTTTTCTTATCGCCCAACAATTCTGGATTCTATCTTCCAAACGTTTTATTCGAAAAATTATATCCAAATGTGTGAAATGCTGGAGTTTTCAACCCCTTTTCTCTTCAGCCTCAGATGGGTAATCTTCCCCTCTCGCGTATCACCCAAATGAAACCGTTTCTTCATGTTGGCCTTGATTATGCTGGACCTATTCCTATAACTTTATCTAGAACCCGTGGTGCTAAAACCACTAAATCCTATATATGTTTATTTGTATGCTTCGCCACCAAGGCTCTCCACCTTGAACTCGCTTCTGATCTATCCACAGAGGCCTTCTTGGCTGCGTTACGTAGATTCATAGCTCGTCGTGGTCGTTGCGAGCACCTTTATAGTGATTATGGTACTAATTTTGTAGGTGCATATCGTCACCTGAACGAATGTGCCCAATTCGCTGCCTCGCAGGAAGCTATTTCCTGGAGTTTCAACCCACCTTCCGCTCCTCATTTTGGAGGGCTGTGGGAAGGGGGGGTAAAGTCTGTGAAGACTCATTTAGCCCGTATCATTGGGGCACAAATTCTTTCGTATGAAGAGCTCTACACCGTCCTAGTGCAAGTAGAAGCAGTATTAAATTCCAGACCCCTTACTCCGCTTAGTACGGATCCCAACGATTTGCAAGCTCTAACTCCCGGACATTTCTTAACAATGGCCCCATTATCTACCCCTCCAGAACCCAATTTGACATATATCCCTTTGAATCGTCTCAATCGCTGGCAGTTGTTGCAGCGTATGCATCAGGACTTCTGGTCTCGTTGGTCCCACGAGTATCTGCATACGTTGCATCAACGCAGCAAGTGGACACTCAAGGATACCCCTATCAATGTCGGTGCCATGGTATTGATAAAAAACGAAACTTCTCCTCCGATGAATTGGAGTTTAGGTCGCGTTACAGAGGTACACCCTGGACGTGATGGTATTATCCGAGTGGTCACTGTCAGAACGGCTACCGGATCTTTGAAACGACCTGTTGTGAAGCTTTGCCCGCTCCCAATAGAGTCTTAGAAAATGCAGTCGCATTTTGGTGGGCAGAATGTTCCGTCCACTTCTCACTTTTTCGTATTTAATTTACTTTAATCATTTACATCAATTATTATTATTATTAGTTATAGTTTTTATTCTTGCGTATTATTGAATCACCCTGTATCAGAAATCATTTCGCGTATAAGAGAGTTTTTCATGTTCGCCTAAAACCAGGACCATGGCAGTGCGCAAGCGCGAAGTGATATATGAGCAGACAAGAAGTACGCATTGTGAACTCAACAATTCAACAAGTGATTACTACGACTTTTCACTTTCGATAGTTTACCCGCATTTTCTTTGAAAACCAAACCAAATCTCACCTAGTACGGATCACAGTGCCATCTCAAGTCTTCTGGACCACCAGTGTTACAATTATCATAGTGGTTCCTGTTATTTGGGATACAAGCCGGCCGGCTAGGATACAAACCCATTTCCATCACCGGGAGTCCATGTTACCTGTTTGTCTATCCAAAGTAAGAACATGAAACTCTCCCGAAATTGAATACAGTCCACTATAAATTCGCATTTTGGTGTAATAACACTGGACCTCTTGGTTTCCAGTTATTTACCATAACACTCAGTGAATAGATAATTTCATTCATTGAAATGATCTTGTTGAATCTTGAATCTTCATTTTTCTTGTACTCGAAAATACTCAGCAGTAGGTCCAACGTGATCCTTCAAATTTTTAAAATAAATTGAAAAGAGAATAAAGTTTCGACCTAAACTCCTATAATGGACTCCAAAGCAGAGGACTGAGTTACCAAAAACTCATTTTACCAATTAACTAATCTCGAAATATTCTATAGGTTGTGAATAAATTACACAAAAGGACAAGAAATAAAATCTCTGTTGAAATTGAGAATAGACGGAGATAACAGAATTTGAAATATGTAGAAACGTCTTTAAACAACACATACAGAGTGGTTCAACGAGAAGTAGACACCTAGCTTTTCTGTTTTCTTTGTAAATCAGAGCAAAAATGCTAGGACACGTAGTTTGATTGTGAGGGGCAAACTTTTCGGACATATTCTTCAACCTAAGCATTCAATCTCCTAGCGAAAAGGTATCACACCCCTAAAATTGCAAATAAAAGTGTGGTTGCATCATATGAAAAGGCAAAAAATTATCTTTCTAATGGTACTATTGAAAACAATAAGTTTTCAAGTTGAGACAAATTTTAGAAGAAACCAAACCGAAACAGAGACAAGACAAAAGTAAACGTTTTTCCAAATCATTTTTCCAGACTCAACAGCAGTTTTTCTAACAAAAAAAGCAAACGATAAATGGGCATTTGATTTTAATGGACAATCTCAACATTAAACTCTTGCTGTCGTTAGAAGAAGTTATTCTGAAATGTTTGTAGTCATTCTGATTTTTAAATGCAAAAGTTTGTGTTTTCAGCAGTACCAAAATTATGAGATTGATATTATCAACGCCTTTTTTGCATTTAATGTTTGGGTGAATTTCAATGAGTATGGTATGATTGAAAAGATAATTTTGTACCTTTTCACTCAACACAATTTTCCAATTGAAATTCAGGGCTTTGACAATCCCTCGCTAGGGATTTGAAGGCAGAGGTTGAAAAATAAGTGTTAAATGTGTTTCCTTCGGAAACAAACTTCACGTGTCCGAGTCTTGTTGCTTTCAATTCCAAATAAAGGAGGAAAGCTAGGTGCATACTTTTCGTTGCACCCCTGTGTACATGAAATTTCAGTATACCTCTATTGTGTTCTCATTTCAGTTCCAAATAAAAACAAAATCGCACTTATACTGTATCTGTGTAAGCTTCTCAAACAGGTAATCAGCTCATTTGGTATATGGGTCCAGTGTAGATTTCAGTTGACTGTTTTCTTTATTTTTTTTTATAACTGACTTCATCTTTCTCATTTCAGGATGATGGATGTCGACTAATATCCCACCAGATCGTGTCACTCCTAAAACGGAACGAGACTTCCACCAGGATATGCACACGACACATGCCGTTCTTGTTCTGCTCACAGAAACAAAATTTACGAGCAGCGTACCGGGTCTGTCAACACGCGAAACGTGCTGCACATCAAAAACATCATAATTCAAAAAATTTGAATAATTCCATCCTTTTACATACAAACATCTGCGTATCGCGAGCATAACATTACTTGAAAAAAAAGTTAATTGTAGTTGAAAGAAACAAATTTGCCGAGGCAGGTGCTCGGCCCATTGCGAGTAATTTTCGGCTTGCGCGATGACCGATAACGTCTTTGACAACGTGGGCATCTCAATGACAGCAGTCAAGAAATTACATGTTTCGGATCCAAGTTGTTTTTGGCCAAAACTTCTGCTTGGAAAGGAAAACAAAGTATCAGCGGGTATATTCCAACAGTCCCTGGTTATTTACAACTATTTATGTTTTTTTGCAAGACAATAATGTGAAATTATCGCTGTTTGTAGATGTGCCATAGTCGAATGGACCTATCGGCAAAACCTGCTGTAGCCATTCGATCTGATCAGAATATCAAGAAATACTTCGGCTTCAGTCGGTTTGTTCCTACGAAAGATGAATATTTTAAGGAATTGCATACTTTTGTTTGACAAATAAACTGACATTTGTATCAAACGTAACAACTGTGTTTTCATGAAAGTAGTTTCTGGAGTATTATTATTTTCAGTTGAACACTTCTGTAAATAAGCTTTTTTTGGTAGCTAGTGTGGCGCTTGATTTACCACCGTATTATGGTAATTGGCATTATACATAATAATTATAGATGGATTTATTAGATTCATTAGAAGTTGAAGAAGCTATTCATTTTGCCATGGTAGTCACCATCCTTTTTTTGGGAAGAAAATACCAACTCTGCTGCACAAACCACCCCAGAAGATGTACCTGCATGCAGTACCATATATACCTGCAACGAAATCATGAAGCTTTATCGCAAAATTTAAATATTATCACCTGAAATCATGTGCAATGTCATTGTACTATGGAAAAATTGGACATTTTATAAATTGAAAGCTCTTAATACATTTTCAAGAACCCTGCACCACCAACTTTGGTCTTTTTCACACTCCTCTTGACAAAAAGAACAACCAAAAGTACCATCTTGGATATCCATGTTTCGTCCAAAAAACAAACTCGTACAAGCCTTCCATTTTCATTTTAACATGATGTGGATCATCTAACTATTGTTGTATTGAAAATAATGTTCTTTAGAATTGTCCATAATGATGAAAATCAGCCACTAGTTCACGCTATTCGAGTTTTTCTTTTAACGTTTGTATGGTTATGTGTTTCTCTGCAAAAAACTTATATTGAACGATACTAGGGTCTTATGTTCATGAATACTAACTGTTTCTGTACATTTCATAAATAACATTCCGAAAAGAATCCTGATCATATCGGACAATTCCAAATGTGGGTTTTGTAAGATGTCGATGCTTTAGTGGACTTGATATTTCACCTCTGTTGTGCTTGTCTGCTATACTATTCACAGTTGTAAGGCTCAGTTGCAAGACGTCTGTAACTCTCCGGAATATATAATGTTCAAATAACGAACTCTGCTAGTTTGAAGAAATTAACCATACATTCAATAATGAATAATTTGTAGAGATAGAACACAAGATGATTTAAACGCTGATGAAAACAAACTTCACTTTGTATGACCTATCTTAAATATTCTTAGGTTGACGTTATATTTCTGTGATTTGCTGATGGTTTTTCAGAATTTCCCAGTTGAAAAACCTACCTGAAAGACTGCATTCGAAAACACCCTCCTGACGGAACCTTTATTCAACTATTTCGAATTATATATTGAAAAAGGTTATTCAATGTGAAGTTTGCTTTCATCAGCGTCAGAATAATCTAGCGTTACACCCAATATTGACAATATTTGATGTAAATATTAATAGGTACTTACGTCTCTTATAGCAGTAAGTGGAAGCAATGGACATTCATTCGCATATTCTCGTTAGAAATACAATAATAACAAGCTTGTTCTCCTTGTAATTTTCACTCCACAATGCACAATAACACAACGAATTAGTTATGAATGTAATTGTTGAATAATAAAAATTACTGCTTTTTGAAGAGAACTGAATGGAAAATCAATAAAAATATTATCCACAATCGAATGTTAAAAGTGTACAATACAATTACTCGTGGCAAACATTCAATTTTCCTAGCTAGTAGATAAAATCAAATGTACGTAAAAAAGTAACCCCACACTTTTTTTTTGAAATTTAGGTCTATGGGGAACCGGAGATATTGAATTCAAGCCCTGCAGTAGCCAGGGTTTTTTCCAAGTTAGAACATGTGAGTGCAGGTGAGATGAATCACGATATTGCACCAACATAAACATAGCGATATATTCTTATATTGTTTTCGAATCAATATCGCCAAATGTTCACATTTTTTCAAGGCCAATATATTATTTCTAAGATGAAGCTAATGCTTCCGTTATATTGAACCAATATTGTTATAATAAATCTGTGCTAACTGGGATGGCTTGCCAAGAAAATTTATCATTGATAAAAAAATTTGTAGCGTTTCTACTGGCCTAGAGAAAGCATCTTCTACCTGTGCTGCCAGCACCCCCTTAAGACTCGAAATTCTTATATCGCATACGTCCTTGATTAACATAACCGGAAAAACACACATAATTTCAATGCTACTGGCATATGTACGTGAAACAGGAACCACACAGTATTTTTTTCAGATATATTTTTGTTATAACCAAAGTTTCAACTAGTTTTTTTTTTCATTGTGCTACAATGATTTTTCACTAACAATGTGATGTTGCCTCAAACATATCTCGAAGTCACTACTTCTACCGTGTGTCACAGACTCATGGTACACCCCCGTTTTCTCCCTTGTTTTTCTAGCTATATTTTTGAGATTCGGAACATCGAATAAGCTCACTGAACAGCATTTCTCGACATATCTGAAAGAAAAAAACAACTTCCAATTTTTCCGGAAATGACATCAACTTTCGATTCTTGAATGGGACACCCTGTATATTGTTACATGATCGGCTAGGGATGATCATGAGGAATCCAACGATACCAGGTTTGATGATGTTATCTCCAATGACTGCGGAGATATCGCCATTTATATTATCCATAAGCTCAATGAGTGGGAGAGAGAATTGGATTGACCCGCCAGTAAAGTTTCTCTCTCCTACTCGTTGCGCTTGTGGATAATATAAATGGCGATATCTCCGCAGTCATTGGAGATACCATCATCAAACCTGGTATCGTTGGATTCCTCATGATCATCCCTAGCCGATCATGTAACAATATACAGGGTGTCCCATTCAAGAATCGAAAGTTGATGTCATTTCCGGAAAATTTTTTTTCTTTCAGATATGTCGAGAAATGCTGTTCAGTGAGCTTATTCGATGTTCCGAATCTCAAAAATATAGCTAGAAAAACAAAGGAGAAAACGGGGGTGTACCATGAGTCTGTGACACACGGTATATCTCGTAACTCCTTCATAATACAAGTCGATACCGTGGCTTAATGTGTAGGTAAATGAAAAAGATAGCAAACTCAGTAAACCGGAGATATTAAGTCGAAACCCCGCAGAAGCTGGTATTTATTTTTAAGTAAGTACTAAAGTATCCGGTTAGTACATGTGAGATGAAGCACGATCAATGATCTTGAATATAAAAACTTGGCTTGCCAAGAAAATTTATCATTGATAAAAAAATTTTTAGCGTTTCTACTGGCCTAGAGAAAGCATCTTCTACCTGTGCTGTCAGCACCCCCTTGAGACTCGAAATTCTATTATCGCATACGTCCTTGATTAACATAACCTGAAAAACACACACAATTTCAAGGCTACTGGCAGGTTGGCATATTTACGTGAAACAGGAACCCCACGGTTTTTTTTCAGATATATTTTTGTTATAACCAAAGTTTATCTATTTTTTTTTGTACATTGAGCTACAATGATTTTTCACTAACAATGTGATGTTGCCTCAAACATATCTTGAAGTCACCACTTCTATACCTCGTAACTTCTCCACAATACAAGTTAACACCGTGGCCTAATGTGTGAGTATATGGAAAAGATGGCAAACTTAGCAAACTGGAGACACTAAGTTGAAACCCCGCAGAAACTGGTTTTTGTTTTTAAGTAAGTACTAAATTAAGTAGCAGGTTAGTACATGTGAGATGAACCACGATCAATGATCTTGAATGTGAAAACTAAAAATTACGAAATGACAATTACTGAAAACTTCGACTGTAACTTTTTTGCATTCTCATTACTTACAATATTATATCGATATGGAAATTGCGATATATTCTTTTATTGTTTTCAAATATTTAATCAATATATCGCCGAATGTTCCAATTTTATGTATGGCCAATTTATCACTCTCAACATGAAGCTAATACTTCCTTCATATTGAGCCAATATTGTTATGATAAATGTGTGCTAACCGGTATGGCTGACCAAGAAAATTTATCATCGATGAAAAAATTGGTAGCGTTTCTACTGGCCTAGAGAAAGCATCTTCTACCTGTGCTGTCAGCGCCCCCTTAAGACTCGAAATTCTATTTTCGCATACGTCGTTGATTAACAACCTGAAAAACACACACAATTTCAATGCTGCTGGTACGTTGGCATATGTACGTGAAACAGGAACACCACAGTAATTTTTTTCAGATATATTTCTGTTTTAACTCTAAGTTTTATCTAGTTTTTTTGGTACATTATGCTGCAATGACTTTTCACTAACAATGTGATGTTGCCTCAATTATATTAAGTCACCACTTCTATACCTCGTAACTCCTCCACAATACAAGTCAACACCGTGGCCTAATGTGTAAGTATATGGAAAAGATGGCAAACTTAGCAAGCCGGAGACACTAAGTTGAAACCCCGCAGAAACTGGTATTTGTTTTTAAGTAAGTACTGCATTAAGTGTCCGGTTAGTACATGTGTGATGAACCACGATCAATGATCTTGAATGTGAAAACTGAAAATTACGAAATGACAATCACTGAAAACTTCGACTGTAACTTTTTTGCTTTCTTATTACTTACAATATTATATCGATATAGACATTGCGATATATTCTTTTATTGTTTTCAAATATTTAATCAATATATCGCCGAATGTTCCAATTTTATGTATGGCCAATTTATCACTCTCAACATGAAGCTAATACTTCCTTCATATTGAGCCAATATTGTTATGATAAATGTGTGCTAACTGGTATGGCTGACCAAGAAAATTTATCATCGATGAGAAAATTGGTAGCGTTTCTACTGGCCTAGAGAAAGCATCTTCTACCTGTGCTGTCAGCGCCCCCTTAAGATTCGAATTTCTATTTTCGCATACTTCGTTGATTAACCTAACCTGAAAAACACACACAATTTCAAGGCTACTGGCAGGTTGGCATATTTACGTGAAACAGGAACCCCACAGTTTTTTTTCAGATATATTTTTGTTATAACCAAAGTTTTATCTAGTTTTTTTTTGTACATTGTGCTACAATGATTTTTCACTAACAATGTGATTTTGCCTCAATTATATTAAGTCACCACTTCTATACCTGGTAACTCCTCCACAATACAAGTCAACACCGTGGCCTAATGTGTGAGTATATGGAAAAGATGGCAAACTTAGCAAACCGGAGACACTAAGTTGAAACTCCGCTGAAACTGGTATTTGTTTTCAAATAAGTACTAAATTAAGTATCCGGTTAGTACATGTGAATGAACCACGATCAATGATCTTGAATGTGAAAACTAAAAATTACGAAGTGACATTTAATGAAATATTCTGATGTTACTTTTCCTGCCGATATATTCTTCACAACATTGAATCAATATCTTTTCAAATATTGAATGAATATCGCTGAATGTTCACATTTTTTATGCCAATATGAAGCCAATGATTCCGTAATATTGAACCAATATTGTTATGACAAATGTGTGCTAACCGGAATGGCTTACCAAGAAAATTATTCATAGATGAAAAAATTGGTAGCGTTTCTACTGGCCTAGAGAAAGCATCTTCTACCTGTTCTGTCAGCACCCCTTGAGACTCGAAATTTTATTTTCGCATACGGCGTCGATGAACATAACCTGAAAAACACACAAGTTCAATGCTACTGGCACATTCGTATGTGTACGTGGTGGGGTTCGCCGTGTGTAGGTAAGTGTGCCGACGTCCGCAGTTGACCTCCAAGAAGACAACACTGTTACGTTCGCAGTCGTCTTAGACCGATTGCAGTCATTCCTTGCTCGATTGTTATTGCTAATAGGAAAGACCTTTGCCGAGGTGGAGTTCCTTCCGCGTTGGAGACAGATCTCGAAGCGGGTCCGTTGATCTCGTGGCGGCTGTGGTCAGCCGTTGAGGAAAATTTTGTTTCTCTCGTTTCACTATTGGTTGTAATGGAGATGTACCGATAATGAAACGATATCTTGTGAAAAAATATGATAGGTATATTATATACCGAGGCGGAAAGTTTATCATTCATCCTGATAGAAATAGTATACTATTTTTCTCACACGTAGCAATTTTCAACCATAAATAGTACAATTCATACGCTATTTTTACTCGAAATTAACTGTGACAACTATCAAAGTCGTCTAGATGTTAGAAATTAAAATAATTAAGTCGTCGGTGGGATTTGCGTCTCCCTGGTTACAGTTGTTTGACAGTTATTTCATGTTATTGAAGACAGCATATTGTTGTTGCAACCGCAAGCGCAAATTTAGTGCGAAAATGGAAAACCTAAACGAAATTGAGTCCGCGGCTAATGATGCAGTAGCACGTTTGGGGCCCTCCAAGTCCGGAATAAAGTATCGGTTAGCGTACCAGCACTTCCAAGAGTGGTGCGATACAAGAGGAGTACGGCAAGTTACCGAAGACGTTTTACTGGCATATTTTAATATATTGGAAAATGAAAATAAATGGAAATCTTCTGCAATGTGGTCACAATACCAAGGGCGCACCCAAGGGGGGGTTTCCGGGGTTATAACCCCCCCCGAAATAGACCCGAATTTGAAAAGTTTACTATTACTACCAAATATCAAAAAAGCAAAACACATGCCTTCAATATCAATAATAACATTACTATAAATAATATTCGCCTATGCGCCATGGTTCGTTTTCGTCATTTTGTCCGTTAAACTGCACTCTGAAAATTAGACATCAAGTTATAATAAATTGTGTTTTATAAAAATATTTTTTGGTTAATTTGAATATAAATCCCTTTAAAATTTTTACTTTTTTTTAATATATATATATATATATATATATATATATATAAAATGTGGATATAAGCAAATTTTTAAAGTTACGTGCCTTTCTGAAACAGACAAGCGAAGGATATACTGCAAAGAAGTCTAGTTTTCACTAAAGACGAGTTTGAGAAATTTTTGTTTGAAGCGCCATATAAGTTGTATTTAGGATTAAAGGTAAAAAAAATTATATTGCAAAGCATGTAGTATACTCTACTAAATTATAAAAATATTTCAGATTGTTTTGTTAATTGGGGTTACCGGCGCCTGTCGATGCGACGAATTGGTGAAAATGAAGACTGTGGACATTGAGGATAAAGAAAATGTAATAATTATCAAAATCCCAGACAGTAAAATACGACAAATTAGATCTTTTACGATAATTGGTCAAAACTACATTAAACTGTATAAAAAGTATGCATCACTGCGGCCTGAAAATTTCACAGAAAACCGATTTTTTATTAAGTACCAAAATGGAAAGTGTTACCGAAGCGTCATGGGAATACATTCGATCAACGCAGTAGCCCAAAAAGTAGCTAGTTATTCAAATTTAAACGGTGCAAGCGCATACACGGGTCACTGTTAACGACGAACTTCAGCAACACTTGTAATTGATGGAGGCGGAAATCTAGAATGCCTCAAACGACATGGGGGCTGGAAATCAAGCACGGTTGCCGAAGGATATAAATAAGAACGATAATGCTCAAAAAATTTTAAACCCTCATGATTTGCCAACATCGGGAATGATTGCTGAAAGTTGTGCTTCAAACAAAAATTTATCAAACTCGTCTTTAGTGAAAACTTTAGACTTCTTTGCAGTATATCCTTCGCTTGTCTGTTTCAGAAAGGCACGTAACTTTAAAAATTTGCTTATGTCCACATTTTTTCTAATAACTAACTCGGATTTTATCATAGAGTATCGTGACCACATTGTAGAAGATTTCCATTTATTTTCATTTTCCATTATATTAAAATATGCCAGTAAAACGTCTTCGGTAACTTGCCGTACTCGTCTTGTATCGCACCACTCTTGGAAGTGCTTGTACGCTAACCGATACTTTATTCCGGACTTGGAGGGCCCCAAACGTGCTACTGCATCATTAGCCGCGGACTCAATTTCGTTTAGGTTTTCCATTTTCGCACTAAATTTGCGCTTGCGGTTGCAACAACAATAAGCTGTCTTTAATAACATGAAATAACTGTCAAACAACTGTAACCAGGGAGACGCAAATCCCACCGACGACTTAATTATTTTAATTTCTAACATCTAGACGACTTTGATAGTTGTCACAGTTAATTTCGAGTAAAAATAGCGTATGAATTGTACTATTTATGGTTGAAAATTGCTACGTTTGGAGAAAAAAATAGTATACTTTATTCGGCAAAGAAGCAACTTTTCTTGACTTGCCCTCTATTACGCGCCGAACGAAGTGAGGCGCGTAATATCGGGCGCGTCAAGAAAAGTCATGCTTCTCCGCCTCATAAAGTAATATACTATTCCAATGTCTGTGGTAATTTGTAGAGAGAAATGTTACTAAGGGTCAGGAGATACGAATTAGCATTCACTTTGAATTTTTGAAGTTTGTAAGCTTCAGGAAAAACCTCTCGCGGCAAGGAGTTATAAAGCTCAGCTGTTCTACTGAATAAAGATTCCTGAGCAAGAGAGGCTCAACAGGTCTCCAAGCAAAGGGGTTGGAATGCTGTTCTCGTCGGGTCATACAGTCATCCGTGAAGATACTGCCAAGGATGGAACGATTGATGACAATTCAGAAGAGCACTGATCGTGAAAATATGTATAGAAGGGAGACAAGTCCCGACCCTTCTACGATGCTCTAACGAAGTGAGTAAAGAATCACCAACAAGACGGATTGCTTTTTTCTGAATAGAATCGAGGAGTTTCAATTAATGTTTTGTTGCCGAGTCCCACTCATGAGAACAATACAGGGTCTTTCACGACGAGCGTTCGTTAGGAATATATGGAGAACGATTCAAAATAAAAACTTGAAATTTTGTGATAGTGGGTTGTACGAAATGGCCTTCTCAACTAAAATACTTTCAACTTCCGGTCTCTTTCCGTTATACCGGAAGTTGAGGTCAACTTCCTTATTTCAAATAGAACACCTTGTATTTCATTACATTTTTCAATTTTTCATTACATTTTAGGCCCACTTTCTATAACAATGCCTATACCCAAATTTGTTAGTTTTCGAGATATTGATTTTTTTATGAAAAATTTGACAGTTACAGCACCACTCCGAAAATATCATAACTCATAGACAATAACAGTTGAAAATGTGAAATTTCACAGAATCACACCTCAGGCATCAAGTCATGAACAGGTTCTTCGAATTTTCGAAATTAATTCACAGGGTGGTCGAAATTTCCACCTTAAACATAACATCGAGAAAACTGATGAAATACGATTTTTTCAAATGGAAACCATACACTATTCTATCATTTTTGGATACTACGAATGAAAAGATATCAAATTCATGAAGAATGTCCTATATCTAAAATAAGGTGGAAATTTCGACCACCCTGTAAATTATTTTCGAAAATTCGAAGAACCTGTTCATGACTTGATGCTTAAGGTGTGATTCTGTAAAATTTCACATTTCCAACTGTTACTGTCTATGAGTTATGATATTTTCGGAGTGGTGCTGTAACTGTCAAATTTTTCAGAAAAATATCAATATCTCGAAAACTAACAAATTTGGGTATAGGCATTGTTATAGAAAGTGGGCATAAAATGTGATGAAAAATTGAAAAATGTGATAAAATACAGGGTGTTCCATTTGAAATAAGGAAGTTGACCTCAAAGTCCGGTATAACGGAAAGAGACCGGAAGTTAAAAATATTAAAGTTGAGAAGGCCATTTTGTGAAACCCACTACCACAAAATTTCAAGTTTTTATTTTGAATCGTTCTCCATATATTCCTAACGAACGCTCGTCGTGAAAGACCCTGTTTACCAAAATCTGTGCCCTGTAGATCATTAGAAGCTGGTGAGAAGTGAGGTATTTCTCCGCACGAAGCACAAATACAAGCTTCTGGGAGGCACCTTAGCGATCGATTCCACATGTTTTTCCCCATGAGAGATTATTACTGATCGTAATTCCTAGCATCGAGATATTTGACTTTGTAGGAATTGTTACTCTTGACATCTGGATACTATATAATGATAGACCGGCTTTCTTCGAGAAGAGACTTGCCTGTTTTTTATCAAAGAATACTCCTCTTTCCATATTTTTTGTTGAATTGCTCATATGAAGATGCAAAATCGAATCGTGGCTTTTTGCAACATTGATGGAGATAATCGTTGATGATAGGCTGTTCAATTTTTGGCAACGATGATTTCAAATTCACAAACCAATATTGCCAAAGCAGAATGAGTGGACCGAAAGCTACGAACTACTTAAAATCATGTCGCCATTCCTCGATCACCGTTCAATTACCTTAGATATGGAGAGAAGAATCTGGTGAAAGAATACGTACCGTCGATGTGAAAATAGCGGGGGTGTTATACAGCTACGGAAAAACTAGTTTCCATAGCAGAAAGTAGAATCTGTAAGATTTACCATCCAGTAAATACACCTCAACTTTTTGATTCTGATTTGTTTATATCTTTCTAAATAATATTTTCTTTGTTTCTAATAATAATTTGTCAACACTCAATGCCGATGAATCTTCAGGCGAAGTTTGGTGATTATTTACCAGTTGTTTGAAATACAACAGTGCAAAAATATGCCACAGTAATCCTATTTGAAAAAAAAATGATACCGTCTCACTGGCGACGGACGAGGACTTTCTACTTTTTTGCAATTGGTAGACGGAACATTCGAACAGATAAATCATTCACGAAATTATATGAAAGATAGGGGCATGGCCCAGCTCTTCAGGTTGACTGAGAATCATTTGATATCTGAAATTAAGCAACCCCGAGCGCGGTTAGTACTTGGATTGGTGACAGTGCAGGGAAATATCGTGTCGAAAGCCCGTACAGCTGCAGCAAAATAGCATATCATAGCTTGCAGGCAATATATCAATGAGTACAAGATATATTGAGGATATGCCGTCCTTCGGAGGGGACGTAAAGCCGTCGGTCCCGAGTCCATGAATGTTGGGCTCATTAAAGAACCCTGCCTCTGGTTGGAGTACCAGAGGGTTCGGCGAAATTTCCGGTTGGGGAAGTGTGCTCAGCAGCGTCGGTGATTGGCCTTGGTAGCGGAAATAGGCCGACGTTAAATAAAAAAAAGAAGAAAAAAGAAAGACGAGAGAAATAAAAGAAATGAGAGAGCTGTCGATGGGCATCCATACCTTCAACTATACTCTTAATGGAAAAATTAACCGATGTTTGATAAAAATCAATGAACACGCCTGAAGAAACTATTGAAAGTGAACCACGTGTGTTTTTTCAGTTACATTATTATTTTAGCACATGGTCTAACTACCTATAAATGGTGCTTACCGAAAGTTTCAGTGCGATTGTCAACCAGGTTTCCAGAACTCAGTGACCCAAACACATTTCCATGTTATTGTGATTAGCTTCCATTGAATATATGTATTTGTGAAGTACACTGAAAGATAAAGTTTGGTGACATTATTAAAATATCTTGACATAACCTCAACATCAGGTTGGAGCTTGGAAGATTAAGAAAATAGAAAATACCTAAATTTCGTAGTTTGCAACATAATGTTAATTCGAATATACCAACGACATTTGAGATATTTTCTGTGAATTATATAATGTAAAAGTAGCCAGTAATATTACTTCACTTAATACCTACGTTAAAAGCAGCACTCCTGAACTCCTTGTCCAATATATGAAACTTGGGCGACTTCTTTCATTTCTGAAAAAGTTAAAGAGATAACCAGCAAGAATTCGATATACAGTGTCACACATAAAGTTCGCGACATATGGAAGTTTTTTTTATTAATAGATATAATGAAAATTTGGCTTGGCAGTTAGATTGTGCTTGAAAAATTAGTAAAAAACAGCCTCTTCACTTTTGTCATGTGATACTCTAAACCTGTCAAATTTGACATTTTTTTCGAAAATCCTCGAAAAATCAGTTTTTTTTTGGAAATTTCGAAAAAAAATGCCAAAGAGAAAAAGTGCTCAGTTTCCAATTTTATACCTTTGCTCAAAATTTGGACTCTTTACTGTCACTTCGACTTTTTTCCAATTTTTTTAATTTTTCGAATCTTTTGCTCTATTGATTCGAACGAAACATGATTCAACTTTTATAATTTTGATGAATACGAGACTTCAATGTCATATCTTGCCCAGAAAATACCCGCATTGGCCTGTTACCAGAAAAAGAAATGAATACACCTCCAGAAATTCGTCTTTGTTGTTGCAAAGTTCATCTAGTTTTTTCATTTCATTGTTAAACTGATTCGGTTTTTCCATGTATGGACGTTAATATGTCAGTAATCGAATAAACGAATTCCTCTTCATTCTTATTACACTCGTATTTCTTTTTTTAATAGATTTTCATCCAGTTTGATTATTTTTCTGACTAATTCAGTTACAAACTAACCCGAAATATCATACTTTTCTGTAAACTAAACATTGACCTACAGTTTCAAAACTATTCAAAAGACTTTGGTTCTAGCGATTTGTACTAAACATGATATAAAATTTCGTGATTTTAAACATTACAAGACTAATGCAACCTGTCGGGAAGAAAATAGTAGGTACTGATCAAATCGAAATAAAATTTTCCCTCAGTAGGCTTTTGAAACAAATTTTTAGTTTTGGTTAATGTCAAATTATTGCTTTCAATAAATCGAGTTGTTTTGTGTACATATTTTCGTACATTTATACACAAATAAGTTTTATGTACAATGTTATCCACGCAAGACAAAGTGAAAATCGTTCTTTTATGTGGTGAGAATGTGCCATATCGAGATGTTGCTTGTATTTTCAATCGCCGGCATCCAGGAAGAAATATTCACTTTAGTACCGTGGGAAGGATATTGGAAACATTCAAAGAAACTGGCTCTGTGGACAATCGTTTCAAGAAACCACATCATCCAATAAAGTATAATGAAGAAGAACAACTCAATGTTTGTTTGAGCGTTGTTGAAAACGGAAAAACTAATATTAGGAGTATTAGTGAAGATACAGGGATACAGAGAAACTGTGAGAAGAATTTTGCACAAAAATAAATTCCATCCCTATAAGCCAAAGTTCATACACACTCTTAAAGCAAGAGATTTCGATATTCGAGTAGGATTTTCCTTTTGGTTCCAAGGTGAGAGAGAAAATGATATCGCATTTCCCTACAGGATTTTATGGACAGACGAGGCAACTTTCACGTCGAACAGAACAGTTAGTTCCCAAAATTGTCGCTGGTGGTCCAACACTAATCCAAATTTTGTAATAGAATGCCGTGACCAATATTCATTCAAGACAAATGTGTGGTGTGGGTAATCACATAACCAAATAATTGGACCATATTTTTTTAGAGAAAATTTGAACGCAGCCATGTACAGAAATTTCATTATGAATCAGTTGTCTGTCTGAAGTTTTGGATAATCTGCCTCTAAGTGTTAGACGAAATTTGTGGTATCAGCTTGACGGGCACCGATCCACCAAACGGTAGAAGTGAAACAGTGTCTCAGTCAGATGTTTAGGGGCAAAGTGATAGGACGAGATTGGGAAGATTATTGGCCACCAAGATCACCGGACTTATCTCCGATGGACTTTTTTCTATGGGGTTATCTGAAACAAAAAGTGTATAAGCACAGACCATTTGCAAACAAAGAACATTTGGAGAATACCATTCGGGAGTGTTGTTCTAACATAAATCCCCTATTTATTAATAAAAATGCCACCAAGTCTGTGAATAAAAGGACTATAATTTGTATAGAACGGGAAGGACGGCATACTGAATGATGAATTCAGGTTCTTTATAAGATTATTGAGATAAATCAATGAATGTTATGATGTTTTGTTGTGAATTTGCTTATAGTTATTTTGTTTTAATGTTATTTACACACCTAATGGTGAAAATAAAAAATATAAGATTTATGAAATTAACTCAAGAAGCGTTATTATTTGCTCGATAACTACATCTAACAGTTTACATCCAACAGTCACACTGTTGGGTGTAAACTGCATCAAAATGTTTGGAACTCATCTGCAGCTAATGGGATACAAGTCTGCTAAAAAAAGGAATACGAGTGTAATAAGAATAAAGAGAAATACGTTTTTTCGATTACTGACATATTAACGTCCATACATTGAAAAACCGAATCAGTTTAACAATGAAATGAAAAAACTAGATGAACTTTGCAACAACAAAGACGAATTTCTGGAGGTGTATTCATTTCTTTTTCTGGTAACAGGCCAATGCGGGTATTTTCTGGGCAAGATATGACATTGAAGTCTCGTATTCATCAAAATTATGAAATTTGAATCATGCCAAGTCAAATTTTCATTATATCTATTAATAAAAAACTTCCATATGTCGCGAACTTTATGTGTGACACTGTATGTATTGATCAGAATAAAAGGATTATGGTGAAGACTTTTCATACAGTGGGATCAATGCCTAACTTTCCTCTGATTCAACTCTCCTTGTATTCCTTGAAGTTAGGTACCGAAATTCTAAATGAAGAGTCAGATTCGAAACATCACGTATCGTATACTCTGATTACAAAAGTAGCTGTGTCATTGTGGTTGAAGCAGAGCAACTCAGTACTGTTTTAAAGTCATTATTTTGTTGTAGATGAATTCTTTCTCCTTAATTTTTTGAGTTTTTTTATTTACTATCATCTGAATATAGCAGTATTTATATTGGAACTAGTATTATCATCGCCCGGGTAGCTCAGTCGGTAGAGCATTGGACTTTTAATCCAAGGGTCCAGGGTTCAAGTCCCTGCTCGGGCGCAATTTTTTTTAATTCACCTGTACATCTATAGAATGATGATCTCTGGGGACATAAAGGTAAAGTGCATACACTTTTCATTTTCAATACATAATATTCTGGTGTATCAACATATAACGAAACAGAAAAAAAAAGCCTATTATTTACTTACATATGTGTCAAAACACGAATACCTGATTTGAGTCCATTTGTATTGACCAGTTATGTCTAACATTCGTACATTTTTCTGGAAACAGGAAAGTACAACAGAGTAGTGAGGCCTCAAAAAATACAAAAGAAGTCTTCCCTGCCTTTATTATCAATGGTGGATCTGAAAATTACCGCTCTAAAGGGCTTTTTGGTTCAATAGATAATATAAGATTATAATCATGTTTTGTGTATAATTCAAAATGTCTTGATAATCAAATCATCTTTCGAACAATCTGTTCAGGCCAGCCTCAAATTACCTACACAGTAGGTTTCGGCTGGCACCTGTCAGAAAACAACTACTCCCCTGGCTAATACCACGAAGGGCATTGAATTATATCCGACCGGTGCCAGTGCAGGTTTCTTCACAGAAGTAAATCCTGCATTTGCTTTCGTCGATACAAATGAAGGAGTTGTTTTCTGACAGGTGCCAGCCGAAACCTACTGTGTAGGTAATTTGAGGCTGGCCTGAACAGATTGTTCGAAAGATGATTTGATTTAACGCCAGTCTTCAAGTATGCCCACTGACTATGTCAAATGTTTTTGTCTTGATAATATAGATGATAATTTTTTCCATGAATATTGTTGAGATATTTCGAACGTCGTCAGGAAATTAATCGGTGACAATAGGGTTCAGGGAAACTATGAACTATGAATATGACCATTTTCTTCATCTTCAGGTTTTTACGTAAGACAACCTCTTTATTCAGAGAATCAGAGAGAGCAGTTGTTGATTCGTCTCTTCTTCTCTCGATTTCTGAGAAATTCTGTCTTTGGAAAGCAATTCCAAGCACTGTAATCCATATCATGTAGATTCTAGTTTAAATTATTGTATTCGTATGTTAGGAGGTGACGTTCCTTACTCATATTGTAATTTTTTTGTTTTTGCTTGCCTTGTTCTGTACAATTTCTTGCTGTATTACCTATTTCTTGAAGTATTTCAAATTGTGATTCACAAATATTTTTTAATTATGTATTCTCTTCAACAATGTTTTATCATAGGAAATGGACATCTGCTTGTATATATAAATGAAAAAAGTCCTGACAGATCTCCACATTTTCACAAAAAAGCTGGGAGCATCAGCAGAACTGCTTATGCTTGATTAACCTTTTTCAACCCATTCCAGTAAACTATTTAGCGATAATTATAGAGTTGGAGATGCCTCTCTGTGATATAAAATTACTGTCTGATAGATCAGAAAAATTCTCATTCAAAAGATAGGTATTGATATTCCATAAAATCAAATTACATGAATTAATACCAAATTAGGAATACGTTAGTTATAGATATTAGATATATACCTTTAAGAAAGCTGTTTTTTTCAAGAAATTTCTGAATGGCGTTGTCATTACTGATTCAGGTAATTGTTCTCAAAACTGACATATTCTTCATTTGAATCCACGTCATCCTTGGATAATAACAATACTATTTGATAAGTAATGATCCCTGTCAGGTACGTAGGTACCTACCCATTTACGAACAAATGAAAGTGAAATTCTATTGTCAATTATGAAGGTTATGCGAAATAACGATGCAAAATATTAGCAATATACCTACCACAAAGGACCGAAATAACCTCGAATGCCATAAATCACCACACAATTTGTAGTCTATTCAATAGTGTTGCGAATTCCTTGCAAGAGTACCTACTTGACTGCAAATGCGAGTCAAATTCCAAAAGGGCCATAGAAAGTGATCTTCTCTGAAGTTTATTTCACCTTATGGTGACTCTCTTGATTCTTTTCGACTCAAAATACTGAGGCCATCTGTTAAAACATCTGATAAAAACGTCAAGTCTCTCATATGCATTTCGATTTATTGTATTTAAATGGAGAAATTATGGCATCGAATTTATTTTTCTAGAAATTATCAAATAACTACTGAAGTGAACAGAAATCTTCTCAAGAATGATTATATTTCAATGAATCTGATTCTGCCACGAAGATTTTTGTTAAATAAGTAGAAGAAAGTTTAAGTCCTTCAATACATAATTCTCAGTTAAAAGAAATTCGTGTGCCTACATGTGGCACATTCCACTTTCAATGGTTTCTGACAAATATTTTCAGATCATTAAGATAGACTATTGTTTGTAAGTGGGAAACAGCTTCCTGAGATAAGGATTGAAAAAATCAAATAACTCTCTTAGAAGACCTGATTTTGACAATACTCAAGCAAATTTGTGGCTGTTTGACCAACTTCAAATATTTGGCTGAAAAACTTCTCAGAAAGAACATGGAGAGGTTGAACAGAAATTTCCCATTTGTATCATCTTTTCCATTTTAATCTGCGCCAAATACAGAAAATTTATTGTTATGAAAACGTTTTTTGGTGCCACAAGAAATCGTAATGATCTCAATTTCAATGGTTTCTGAAAAATATTTTCAGATCATTAAGATAGACTATTGTTTGTGAGTGGGAAATAGCTTCCTGAGATAAGGATTGAAAAATCAAATAACTCTCTTAGATGACCTGATTTTGACAATACTCAAGCAAATTTGTGGCTGTTTGACCAACTTCAAATATTTGGCTGAAAAACTTCCCAGAAAGAACATGGAGAGGTTGAACAGAAATTTCCCATTTGTATCACCTTTTCCATTTTAATCTGCGCCAAATACAGAAAATTTATTGTTATGAAAACGTTTTTTGGTGCCACAATAAATCGTAATGATCTTATGAATAGCACATAGATGTATGTAATATATAAATATTGCTCTTAGCTATCTGCAATAATCGAAACTTATTTTTAGAACGAATGGAAGTAAAAAACGCTCTTCTTAATGGTGTTTTAACAAAGCAAGTTTATATGCAATTGTCATTCCGAAGTTGAGTTTCGACAAATCAAAACCTGATTATTGTCTATATGTTCATTTCGATGGAAACATTTGCTGTTATCTGCTTCTCTATGTCGATGACGTTTTTTTAACATGTAATATTGGAAACTTTTCATTAGATATAGAATACAAATTGAACAATGAATCGAAAATGGAAGAGTGAGGAAATGTACCAACTCATCTAAGAATCAATATCATGAGAGATTTGAGAGGTAAAACAATCACTGTCGATCAAAAATGTTTGTTAAGAAGTTTGATGGTTAAATAAAGGATCAGATTAGAACTTTTGGTGTGAAAGTTGAAACTTTTCCTAGAGATCAATTAACACCATTCAATTATCTTCTCCTGAAGATGCTAACCTTGTTAGCGAAATGCGCGTCGAGTGCAAAAATATCAGTTTGGTGTTAGGTTAATTGATTTCTAGGGAAAGTTTCAGGTTTAATGGTGAAAACTGTAAGAATGTGAACACTCTCATAGAGAAATCTTTCGAAAAATAACAATGGAAATCTTGAAACTAAGTTGCCATATCAACAACTTTCGGGTTGTCTTATGTGAATTGTGTTGTGTTCTAGACCCGGTATAATAATTTGTTATATGTAAGTTATTTTGGAAAGTTTCAGGATTCAGCTACAAGATGAACATTTCAAATATCTTTGACGTATGTGTGATGATAGTACAGTTGATTTGAAACTAGTTTTTGCCTATTCAAATGATTCTCTGTTAAGCTGCGTAGATTCAGCTTAATGATATTTGTGATAGGAAATCTGTGCCTTGTATTGTTTTAGAATTTTCAATAATTGGATATGCTGGTGTTCAAAGAAGCTAACTGTTGTGACTTTCTCATCCACCGAGTCTGAGTTTGTCGTAGTATGTGGTGCTGCTTATGATTTCATTAATCTTAAAGGCTCAATGTCTAATTTCACGCTATTATTTTCACCACCATTTGAATTATGAAAGCACAATCAAACTTATGGAAAAGATGCAAAATAATGAAAGATGTAAGTTTATATACATGAAATTTTATTTTGTATTTTTTCTCACAAAACTATATAGTGTCAGAAATTTACTCATTTTAGGAATATGTTAGGTTTAGTTTAATATTTTTTAACATAAAATACATAAGCTGTAAGTTTTGAGGGATGGTGTTGAGAAATGTAGTTTGTTATTAGAGTCTTGGTAAAGCTGACAGCAACAGTGTAGCGTACTTTTTCGAGTGTCATGCTGGGATCGATGATTTATAGCAGTAGGAGAAGAATACAAAATGGTGTAAAATGAAAATGCACTTTTGTTGAATATTGAAGATATCAACATGTTACTTAACACTCACTTGAAATATTTGTGATGTAATATTGTAATTCAAAGAACAATACTAGTAGTGAACGTGATTTATGGTATTATATACCAAACGCCATCGACTCATTTATAGTTATTCGCAGATCCGTCAACCATGAAACGTGGCGGAGTCTTTACCCACCACGACAGAGAGCAATTCGACATCAAAAATCTCTGCCCCGTTGGGGAATCGAACCCACGACCCTCGGATCGTAAGTCGGATGCCGAACTATAGCACCAACTCCCCCGCCTTAAGAAAGGAAAGGTAACTTTTTGTGTTTTCCACGGCACTGGATTTCATCCTCAATCTTGTTATAATCGTCAAGTAAATTGTACTCAGGCTAGGCAGCACTAGCAGATGAGGTATCACTCAACTACCAACAGAGCGAAACACAGGTCTTAAATAGGTATGATATTTACCGGTTTAGAAATTGGAATTCTATCACAAGAAGATCTTACTTTCAGTAACTCGATGCACCACACCTTGCATGTGTAAAATTTACTTTTAGTTAGGCCCATCTCTGGCCAATGACCGGCAATAAACTCATTACAATTTTATTTGCAAAAGTGTTAGCGAAAATGTTTTTACAACCTGCCATAATCGCATTCTCCATGGTTATATCTTCAGCCGCAAAACTTATGGCCAAAATAAATCATTCGCCCAGCAATAAAAATTTCGCTAGTGGGACTAATCGGACAAAAATTATGGGTTCCAGAGGCGCCGCAAGGGGGAACGGCAAGTATTTATGACAGCGAATTTTGAAGGAAATTTGAATATTCAAAAAATGATCCCTTCGGTTATTTCGAATATCTGACGGACGTTGCGATAAGTAACTTTTATCGTGCGATGTGTCTCGAGGCTGACATAAAGTACATAAAATTTAATGCAGCGATTCGTAGATTTCACGTAATACTGAAAATCGTTTCGAAAATTTTGCGTGAAAAAGGTCAATAATCTCATGGAACATTTTTGTATTGCGAAATAACTAACCTTTAGGAATTCGATGTTGCTAAGGATTATTCTTACGGCCTTATTGGCCGATTTATTATCCAACGCAATTTTTGAAAGGGTTGGTTATCATGATGAATTTCCACTATGTGATTCAGGAATAAAAAAATTGGTTTATATAACAGTGGCTGAATGGCATGTATTTTGAAGAAATCGAAGCAGATGGCGCTAGATGTGGAAGTTTTATTTTCTATTCAACCCCAGAAATGTTCAGCTGTCTTTGCAACGTCAAAAATGTCAATCGTATTGTGAAGTGAACAGCATGCTCTTGCTTGATAGCCCAAACATAAAATTTCAGGTGTAATACATATTTGTGGTTGTTTGAGAAATCATTTCTCCTGGCAATATTTTGTGCGTTGTTCATCATCGTTCCAGAGCTTATGAAAATTCGTTTTTTTTGTTCAATAAAGATATTTTTGGACAGCAAGAACGTTTCTTCATGGAATCTGAATTTGAAACAGTTGAAACCCACAACTTTTTGCTGTAACAAACGATTTTCGAACACTGAATGAAATACCGATTATTGGTGATTTTTTTTGGTTCCAGTTTTTGTCCTTTATGGAAAGTCAATATTTCCATTTCTCAAATTTATCTTCCAAACCCTCTATGCGAAACAATTAAACGTCATTCCAGCCCGTCAACGATCTCTGAAATCTCACTGATAATAGGGGTAATTCTGTATGGCCATGTTAAAATTAAAAGCACGTCAAAATTCTGAACATACGTGAAATGTTATGGAATAAAATTTTAACATGCTTCAAAATTTAACATATGTGGTCCAGATTCACCACTAAAAGTTTTTCATATTGCAATTTTAACATCCTGTGTATTCGACAGCGTTCATTTCCGGATGCAGTGTACTTTTCTTATAAATTTTATCATTTCATGGGAGAAATCTACGGAATGAGTTTGTTCGTAGAATTCTGAATCACTCTGTTTATAACGGTGGCATTTGTGACTATCGAAGAATATATCACAGAACATATATTGGGACAAATTGTAGTGTGACGATATTCTAGCGAAACTGAATGGTAACGCTAGACAATAACGGGTGCAAAAAACTGATTTTATTGTTTCTTTTCTAGCCTGGGTTAAACCTGGTTCCAATATCTTCACGGAGTATTCAGGCGAAGAAGACGAAGAGGGTTTATAGCTTATGGCTCCCGTTGATCTGAAATTTCAGAATGACAATGAGAATTTCAATTGAATTCTGAGCGAATTATGATAAATGCATAGCACCAATGATAATATGATTCACGAAATTATCAAGAATACCATTCATAGTTCATTTCGAAAACTCATACAGAATTGGATTTTTTGTTTTACCTAAACAACATATTATCCCTTGCCACTAGAAAAAAGAACTGAAAACCAAAGAGGGAGGTGGATATAGTCATATTCTTGATGATGAAGATGGTATAATTATAGTGAATTGGGTGGATAACAAAAATGATTCTGCAGCATCTACATGTTATGGTATATCTCCTATGGATATTTTCACGAGAAAATAAATTGAAATCAGTCGATCGTTGCTGATTATAATCGATTCATGCCTGGTACTGATCTACCGGATGAGGAGATATCGAGATATAAAATTAGTATCGCGATCGGATTTCAGGACAACTCTTGTACAAACATATCTCACCAGATATAGAGTTGCTCCAAAGGGATCAGGTAAACACCTTCACAGCCATGAATAGGATTTCCGATGGTCTGAGATACTGCTGACAAAATCATCTACTTGTTTCGAATGATGACAAAAAACATAAATATTTTCTGGCCAAAGATATACTTCAAGCATTCGAACAAACTGCATTAAATATAATTCTGGTTTATGTAGAGAATGCAATGGACTATTTCACACCAAATGACATAAAATTTGGTTGGCGTCACCATATGCTAACAGTTATTTTTTATATACAAACTACTATTATCTTTATCCACAACATAAGATAGGAACACTTCAATTTCTTGTCCATAGGTTAATAACTTTTTCTCTGAAAAAAGAAAAGTACGACAATGAAACGAAGGTGATTAGGTGCGTAGCTGAGATGAACGGTTTTAACCCAAAAATAGTTGATAAGATAATTATAATATGTAAATTTAGGAAATCGCATCGTGAATCTTCGACTTTTGAAAAGATGAGAGTAGTAAAAAGTTTATAGTCATCCCATATAAACCTCAATACACCAGAGGACTTGAACAAATATTCGATAAAGTATAAAAGTTGCATATAAAACTTCTTATAAATTACAACAACCCCTTGGTAATCCAAAAGATGAATTTGAAAACACAGAAACGTCGGGAATTCACGAAATCATTTGTCAAGAAATTAAGGAGTATTCCGATTTAATTACTTTATTTTCCATTCCATTTTTTATTTATATTATTGTACTTTTTTCCCTACTATAAACATAATGTATGTTTGACAAAATAGTTGAGGCTTTCGCGGCCGAGGTTTTCAGTATCACTACTTTTATTCGGGTTCGAAGGCCGTCGTTTTTTGGAATTTCTTCCTGACGTTACGCTGGCTCGAGTGGCTAGCTTCTTCAGAGGTTCATTCATCTTGGAATTCACTCCGATGACTGAATTCCAAGATGAATGAACCTCTGAAGAAGCTAGCCACTCGAGCCAGCGTAACGTCAGGAAGAAATTCCAAAAAACGACGGCCTTCGAACCCGAATAAAAGTAGTGATACTGAAAACCTCGGCCGCGAAAGCCTCAACTATTTTGTCAAAAACCTCTACGGGGAGGAAATATGGAGTCATCGGAGTGAATTCCAAGATGAATGAACCTCTGAAGAAGCTAGCCACTCGAGCCAGCGTAACGTCAGGAAGAAATTCCAAAAAACGACGGCCTTCGAACCCGAATAAAAGTAGTGATACTGATAATGTATGTTTCTTGGGAAATGAATATAAGATCGCAACAACAAATACATTGGAGAGAGCCGACGAACTATTAAAATCCGTTTCAAGAAACATTTTGTGCTCATGAGATACGGAATGGTAGAAAAACCCAGTGTCGTCCAACATGCTCTAGATAATGACCACAAAATTGGTGAACGCAATCTGAAACTGATTGAGAGTGCATGATACTAGGCTAGTCGATGCATGTGAAAATATAGAAATGGCAAAATGTAAAAATAGCATGAATGGTGACAAAATACCAATCTCTAGCCCACTTTTTACTTTATTATCGAAGAATTAATTAGAATAATAAGTAGTTTATTATTGAGAAATTGATTAGAATTATCAGTAGTAACAGACGAAGTCCATAACGGACCAAAAAACTATACAGGTAGTGGCTGCTATATAAAAATCCAACACTGGTATTTGGATTAGTATTTTTTTTCCTGAAAATGCTGAGCTTGTCAGCGAAACGCGCGTCGAGTGCAAATAATATCAGATTGGTGTTAGGGTAATTGATCTCTGAAAAAATTTAAACTTTGAATGCTGTGAGCATAATATGCAATCGAAATTACCTGTTTTCTATCAATCCTCTTGGTTAAAATTTTACCCATTGTATATCACTAAAATTACAGTCAATGAAAATATTTTTTGAGTTACATTCATTTTTCTCGACAAAAAATTGGTAGGGAACGACTCCTAAAAGTAAGGAAACAATATTCTCTTTTGGAGCGGTGTGATAGAATTCAGTGGCTGATAAAAATTAATGTGCTTTGTCTCTCATCAGAGAATGATTGACAAATGACATCTGACTGCCGAGATATATAAATGTGCTACGATTAAACTAGATCCCCCGATGGGCCATCTCCGGAAAAGTCGATTCGGCCCCTAATATTATATCTCCCTCTGATTACTTTCATTTCATCCGACTCCACCTAACGGCATATCTTTAACAATGTCGACTTTTTAAGTATAGCCTCCAATATGTATATGTCGAATCACTGCCACAAGGTGTACCCCTCGAACAGATGGCGAGTTGATACCCTGCCCTGGTCCAAATGACCCACATTCGTTTTTTGTCAGAAGTCCTATGGCAGAGTTCTTACCTTTTAGAAAATCATTGCCGTGGTGTGGGGTCAGATGATGACGATGATGAGGCAAATTCTGAAATATTTTGGATTTCATTGTAGCGACTGACAAAGATTTTTCAATTATGTAAAGATTCTGGAATGCTAATTGACTGTGAGATCTTTTTGTTGTGCTCAGCGGCCCTTTAGAAACTTTATGAACTCTATGTGGGCTGGCTGTTGATAAAATGAAGAATCTATCCGAATGCAATAACTGAAAATGTTTCAAAGACTCTAAGGGCCTCGTCAATGAACATTTTCCTTTCCTATATATTAAAGGAAGCGTTCTTATATCACCAAAAAAGACATCAATTCTCGACAAGTTGAAAAGGAACATATAAAGTAGAATAAGAAACATTCATCAAGAAAAATAGTATTCTAGAAAAAAGTTAGTGGAAATTCACGTTCGATATACGACAGTAACGAGTATTGCTTGAAATTTCACATTTTTCATGCGTAATTCTGTCTAATTTTTCAATATTCCGATTGGAAATTGTCAACTTCGACGGAATTCCACATAATATGTTAATAGCTGAGACTTTAGAAACTTCAAATGACCGACAATAATATCTGCCTCATCCAGCTATTGATAAAAATGAACGATGTGCACCTCTATAGTCGGGCCGTTCAAAAGATAGAATTCAAGGACGCGTGATCAGTGAATGCCCGCATCTAAATATAGCCTGCGCGGCGTAGCCACGCCTTCTAAACTGAAATGAAGAAGTGTTTACACTCTACTACTCTACTGTACTCATTTGTGCTTTGTATTTAAGTGTGTTACGTTTTTGTGTGTGTGTTTTTGTTGAGTGGTGTAAATCGGACTTGTAACATTGGGGAGAGAAACATTCAAAGAGTGCGTGCCGTTCACGTGATCATTCTATCTTTTCAGTGGCTACACTATAGCATCTAATGATAGTTACTGTTTGTTCTCGAGTTGAAAAAGTTGAATAGTGGTTTCCTATGCCACAAGTTACATTATTGCATATTTTATCGCAGGATTTTCCCATTCGAAGTAGGAAATCTATTTTTTAAATCCTAAAGTATGAATGAAAAATAAATATTCCTCAGTTGCCTTCATATTTCCAAATGTTTTCGAAAACCAAATTGTGAACTAGTACTTTCAGGGCTCAAGGGAAAATTTCCATTATCCACTCAAATTTCATGTGATTTTTTTAAATTTTTTGGTCGATTATGGTTCGATTATCTGTAGATCAGAATTATCTAAGGGGGAACGTACTCAAATGTAAATGCAAATAGGGAATAGAAGAGTATATATGAATCTTTAGAAGAATATAGAATAGAATTGAAAATCAAAAATTAATTCTAGGAAAACGCATATTGGATATAAATTGATCAGATTTGGTTATAGAAATTTTACTCATAATGAATTAGAGATCATACCAAAAAGTAATGTTCTCAATTTTAAAACATCAAGTGACACTTTTTTCATGTCAAATCGCCGTTCTTTTCAACATTAGCTATGGAAAAAAATCTGTTGAATTGATCATCATCGAAAAATGATGAGAATAACATTTTGGATTTTTATGGGTAACTCGATAGAAAATTCAAATTTTTGTAACTCACATCCCTTTGGAGAATCCTGCTATGTTCATGTTGTAGAAAGATTTCTAGCAGTATGGTTCATGAGCCAAACTTCTTGATCCGATAATTTGGTTGGTCAAACATTTTGATGTCTTGAATGTGCAAAATTTATCTCTCTCAGGTATTCACATGAACAATGCATATCAAATTGCAGGAAACAAAAATTACAAAATTTTTTTCCTGAAATATTGAGTAGTAATAGACAACACTCAAATGTTCCCCAAAATGTATGAATAGTATGTATATACTTGGAGGAATTTGCAGAATTTTTCATCCAGTTCAATTTCGAGCTATTCTGTGCGTAAACGTTATTTTAAACTCAAATAAAAAGATAAATATTCGAAACCTTCTGATTATATAAGTTTTTTTCTATGTCCCGCTTTCGACGAAAGAATCTAGCTTTTTTTTATTCCAAAAGTTTCAAAATCTTGACGTGGCAAAAAAAATCTGACAACGCTGATACATACTCTGAACATGAGTATTCGATTTCTGTGGTTGGGCCCACTCAACTTTTTTTAACAAATAACCTGAAATATAAGGTTATAAGGTTCATCTCTTGTTCAACTTCAAATTCAATCATTCCCTTTTTTATAATCTCTCACTATAGATCTTTTTTTGTGAAGGAAGTTTCGAAGGATATTATGTATTATTATTATAGTAGTAGTAGTCTGTAACTATCTGAATTTTTTCAGGCCAGTGCACCTGAATACAACTACAATTTGATCAGTGATTGTCGTAGACAAAAACCTGAATACGTGAAACATGATACACCACTGACGATTACGGTCCAGTTTAACGGTACTTCACTTCCTAATAGGCACCCACCATTTTCAACCCTTCTTTGAGTGACCTGCCCTAAACGATCTGGGCCGCGATTTAGCCTCATTAAGGAACACCGACTTAGAAAAAAATTGAAACGACAGGTGAAAACCGTCAGGGTGCTGACCAGCTGGAGGGATCGTTCTGTATGAATTGGGTTATTCGAATGGAAAAGGGTTTTAATAAGTGATTCAATCGTAATTTAATGGTTATGGTCGTGCAGATAGAATCGTAATTTATTTCTTCAGATGCAACTTGATAAGGGTTCATGGCTAGGAAATGAGCGTTTTTTATTCAAAAGCTTCATTTTATAACTGTATAAAATTAAGTCGTGATTGCATTCATTGGTTTAACATTTGATTTGATCGGGTTTAGTTTGGAGTTTTTTCATACTATTTGGTTGTGAATCAAAGAGAGTATTTAATAATGTTGGGACATACTCATATGAAAACCATGAAGCTTTTAATGTTTTTTGTGGAAAAAATCGACTTCTGGGAGTTACCATTTGTACGATGAAAATAACTGGTAAATGAAATAAAAAGTCACTTTGAAACTCAACTCAAAAATCTTCACTATGATTGAATGTATTGAGATTGCTTTCTGATTGGTCTAAATTTAAATTTAGACCAATCAGAAAGCTATCGGATCGTCGTACGATCGAATTTCAGATCTGTCTGAATCCAGCCTTAGAATGATTAAATTTTTCATTTGACAAATGCATGATCTATCTGTTTATTTTTTAAATAAAATTTCTTGAGCTTTCCGTGGGCGAGCGATGTATGGAGCTGAGATCAATATTAGCTAGTTGGTCTAGTTGGAAGAGACATGGGTTCGATTCCGGCTTCGAGCAACCTTCTTTTTTCAGTTTTTGATCTCTTCATTTCTTATTGTTTCATTTCTCGAAGTAATATCATTAATTACAATTCTGTAAAATTTTTCAAAGAAATGCTTCCAATTAGTATTATTGTGTGCAGTACAAGTATACATATAACACTCGCATCAACCATACGAAACTCACCTTCGGCTCGTTTCGTATCCCGGCTGAGCTCGTATAAATAACCAACATTACATGATCGTTGCATAATATTCTATTCTTGAATAAATGCAACGTTAAAAATGATATATACTTTTCAACACAGAGTAATCGCTGAATTTATGAAATGACACTTTTCATAGAAGTTTCGCATTCTTCCTGTACTTATCCGGAGAAAAAATAGCCAATGAAGTGGTGCTAAAAAACAGTAGGTATCATGTTGAGGAAAATATCGCATGAGGACACATTGGTATCAAATCAGTCATACATGAACTGGGGTATCAGGCAACCAAAAATGTATATTTTGGTAGAATCTCACCAGTGATAGAAAATACAATTTCGGTGTTCATCTAATAATGAACTATTCCAATCGACCATTGTGTTGCAGAAAAGAGCATCCGTTTCTTAAGGCTCCATGTCATTGGCGCAACCAGAAATATCTTCTGGGATGAAGGTATCATCTCTTTTGGAAACTGAATGTTGTGGCTGAAATGATTCTGTGACAGACAGGGGCACATATTTTGTTTTATGTCATGAGAAACTGAAATTTCATCTGCTAATATCCTGTATTTAAAAATTGCTCTTCTACTAGGTACGCCTCTGATTCATGTAGGCAACTCTTCATTAGTCATGAGATACCAACATCAACTTCATTATTTTAGAAATGTCAAGTCTGATACACAAAAACATATTTACATACCTATGCGAGAGTTTGTCAACAAGATGTTAAATCTTATAGAATAGAATAGAATAGAATAGAATAGAACTTTATTGGCCACGTTACATATCCTTACAATATATTTGTAGCAAGTCAGTGTCCCACCTTTCGGAACAAAGTTAAAGAAATGTACAATTTAAAAATGAAGACCAATGCTTCATACTGTAAATAGGTACAAATACAAATACACTTGAATATACATATACTTCCATACGAACTTCCTACACGACTATAATACTGAAAATACATACAATGCAAGTATTAACCCTTTAGTGCCCGACGGTACTTCTGAGTACCACCAATTTCTACACTTCGTAAGTCTGCATTCCTACTAAACAGAGCCTCTGCGGCCTGACGGTATATTGAAGTACCGTCTCATGAACCAATAGGGGTAGAGAGAACATTTACCACGCCTTTTGCAAGGATTCCATGGTCAGTTGTATGTTGTGGTCCCAAGTAGACTGTAGCGATTTCGGTTCATCATTCTATTTTCGTTATTGCAGTTGTTTTATCATATTTTACTGTTGTTTTATGGCATCTAGAGGTGCTGGCATCCATACTAAGTACGTTTATACTATGATAATGTATTTTCAATAATTTTTCATACTAGATAAATCTCATTTTCTGGCAGGACTGAGAAGTACCGTCAGGAAATATGGATGGCAAAAAAATTTGATGGTTGTATACAAAATCATTATCTACAAATGAGTTACAGGACATTGCAGATGAAATCCCTACTGAAGATTTGCCTCTTGATAATAATTAGTTACAGATGAAGATGAAAGTAACTACCGAGGATGCGAATCTTGATTTAGATACTGCATTTGTAGATTCCATTCCAGTGTGGTCAAGCTGTCTAAGGCGTGGTCCTATTCAGTTTGGTTTTTTCACTGCTGGTTCGATCCGCGGTCGGGGCAGAATTTTTCTGGCCTGCTCGGTGCGATAGATTGATAGTTGCCTAGATACCATTCCTGGTAGGTGGGATATATGTATATTGAATACACCAACCGACTTGGTAATAGTGGGCTCTTCTACTGTTGAAATAGCAGATGCGCTACCGTCAAAATCAGTAAGACGCCCCAGAGTGCTTCGGCACCCAAGACAATTAGTCGACCCTTGCCCGCACAAGGCTTTGCCTTCTAGGTGCACTCGAAAGAGTGTTGATGAAGGGAGAAAGAAATGGGAGAAAAATGACAGCAGAAAATTGATGTGAAATTGATAATGCTTTCAAAGTTCCTCAACCATCCTGTTCATACTTTATCATACTCTATTCCACCATCAGTCGTCTCCTCGAGGTGATGACGTTAGACTTGGAAATCGTGGTGCTCATTGGGTAGTGTTGGGAAATATTCGGAAAATATGCAAAATGTGCAGTTTACGTGCAATACAATTATGTTGCAATCACAATAAGAATTGCTTTCTGGAATATAACGCGATAGATTAGATGATACAGGTGTCATTCATTTACTCAGTATTGCATGATATTATTTCAGGTATCAATATCGTTGAAAATATTTGATAGAAAATGAAACAAACATTATTCGAGTTCCTATTAACATCGCACTGTATATTATCGCCACTATTCCTGACGGTACTTAAGAGTCCATTTTTTCAATTTTTTTCAAAATCGAAAATAAAATTTTGAAAAAATTCAGTAAGCTTTTTGAAGCCTTCAGCAAACGTGAATTCCAAAAAACAATTATATTTTCAAGTTGTTTCAATATCCGGGCACTAAAGGGTTAAA